>OY856186.1:162477405-162547405 GCA_963693315.1 Diogma glabrata
ACATTATGTATAAAATTATTCATCAACCAGCATTCCATTGCATGCGTAAAGATTAAAAAAAACATTGATGAGTTAATTTCACTTTATTTTTAATCCCACGACATTCATGGAATTTCCACAAACTGACATTGAAAGTTTAACGTCACTAAATTCATTTATTTCCGAAAACATTTAAATAAATTAAACGAATTTATTTTATTCTTTATTTATTTTTGACTTAATTTGAATATTTTTTTTTTTAAATTAGGTAATCAGTTTTTTAATTCTAATTTTAGTTTTTATTTACATTTCAACTGATTTTTTTCGAGTTCTTGGGGTGAACGAAAAACAATTGATTAAACTAATATTTGATAATAATTTTTGAGAACTTGACCGTGTGAAAATTACACTATAATCACCATGAATGCTATGCTAATATGTGGTAAATAAAACTACATATCTGTAAATTGTATTGAAATAGCAGTTAACATTTTAAAAAGCATCCAGTATCAGCGTTGGTTAAAAACACTGTTTTAAAAAAAAACAAAATAACTGTTTTTTTTGTTTAAAACGCGTTTTTTATTGTTTAAAACAGTTTTTTTTTTGTTTTTTTTTGTTTTAAATATGTTTTTTACTACAAAGATTCGTTTTTTTGGTTTTAAATGAAAATATGTAATTGGAGTGAAAATACTCCAAAGAAAATAGTGGTTCTAAATATTCTCAGAATTATAAAGGTTCTCTAAAGGTTTTGAGGATGCCCATGATTCTCTAGATTATCTGAAGATAGTCTGTACTTCCAAATATTCTCAAGACTCTTTAAACATTTTCAAGATATTCGGAAAGATTCTCAAAACTTTGTGGCGATTTTAAAGGATCGCGTTCAAGATTCTCAAGTTTTCTTGAATATTCTCAGTACTCAAATATAGTTGTCCCAAGATGTCTAAGAGTAGTTTATCACTCAATCTAATGTCATGGTTGTCTTAATTGGTTAATGTATAAACTTCAGAAATTTGAATTATGATAAGAACTCTGCGACCTACGTTTTTCAGAGTCCTGATGCACCTACCTAGCTCAACTTGAAAAGATTAAATAAAAAAATTGAGTTTCTGGCGATTGTAAATTACACATTACGGTATTGTTATCATTCTTATAATAATATTGGGTGCCCAAACAAGATTGTACAACTGGTTCGGTAATGGTCCATTACTGGCAACCAGTAACGCAGTAATGGCTGAGTAATGGCAACCATGACTGGGTCATTAACATAATTTTACTGGATGATAAATGGCTGCCGTTCATAGCGCAGGAAAAAAAACAGCAATGGCCCATACAAGGTTGTACAGTTGGCCTAATAATGGACCAATATTGATGACCAGTATTGTAGCAATGGCCAAGTACTGGCAACCATGACTGCTAGTACTCGGCCATTAAAAAAAAATATTTTCATATGTAATTAAAATAAAATACAAATGAAAATTTTTTTTAAACATATACCAACCTTTTTAATATTATCATAGCCTTTCAGCGGAGAAGCGATAACTAAACTATATATGTGAAATTTTTCAAACTATATATTTCTTAAACGGATAATGCTCTACTGAATTTTCACCAAATGACATAGATCGGCAAATTCATGGCTGCAGTACTGGCCCAATAACAATAACCAATTAATGTTAACCATTAACATGCCATTGATTGGCCATTTTATTTAAAGTGTACTTGCTATTTTCTATAAAATCGGCGAATTTATAGTTCCAGTAATGGCCCAATAACAATTGCCAAGTACTGTTTACCTTCCTTGGGGCAATGCTTGGCCGTTCAAAGGTAACTATATACTGGCTCTTTTCTGTAACCATAGAAGGGCCGATGAATAGTTCTAGTACTGGCCCAATAACAATAGCCAAGTTCTGTTAACCGTTAATGTGCCGGTGCTTGGCCGTATTTCAAAGTCCGGCAAACTCTGGTTGGGTGTAACAAAATACCTTTAACAAAATTATTTGTATTTAAAACAACTTAAAAGTAATTACCTTTAGCATCGGTTTCATAGGTATTACAAACTATACTATGTTCATTATTCATTGATTGATTAATAAAAACTAGTTGCCCAGCAGTTTCCGTACCCAATCGGTTTTGGAATTTCATTTGTACCAAGCCAAATTTAGAGAAGACGCTCTATTCCGTCTGACCTTGAGATTATCCCCAAAATACCAATAACTTATTTCGAAATTTGGTCCAAATAAATTAAAATCTAAAGAAGATAATTTTCTACAAAAATTCTTCGTGAAAAAAGTTGCACGAAAGAGAGTTAATTTTGTACATATTTAAAAAATATTGAAAATTTTAGTTTAAGTAACAAATTTTCTTCGATGAAAGTGATGCCATTTATATATTCTTCCTTTTCTAAAACAATGAAATTTTCATTAGCAAGTTCATTCGAATATAGTAACACAGCGACGTAATGTAACGATGTCAAAGATGCTGAATATGCGTGTTAAATTTGTTTTTTGCATCAAAATTGATGGCCAATAATAAAATCTAAATTATGTCGTAACTATTACCAAAATTTATCTTATTCGCTAAGTTCATTTGTCCAAATCATTTGCGACTGGTTTTACAATTTTATAAAGTTCCTCGGCCTATTTTTTCAAGTCTAGGTTAAGTATCTGGTATAAAATATTAATATATCAATGATATGAAATACGTAATCTAATTTTACAAATCTCGTACCGAATCTTTAATTTACTTTTCAAAATTGGGATGTTTCTTTTGATCCACAGCACATATAGACCACTTTTTTATATAGCAATTAAACAAATTGCACTTGCTCCACCATCGATCGTCTGACGGTAATCGAATAACAGATCCTCCAACACTTTTGTACCAATGTTTTGGCTGCCTAATATTGACATACGACTTAAAGTGAGATATCACATACCACTGCACAATAGTAGTGAGATATCACTACCTAGTCAACCTTAAATTTTTTCTATGAAGTATTTCTTGATAACGGCATGTTATTGCTTGGTCGAAGAATCGAGCTTTCAAATAACTTTATGTGATAGGCTTTAATAATTGAGGAAGACTGCGTCACATGATCAAGGAATATACTACTAACTGGATTATTGGCACACCCTTTTAATTTTGTTACTGCAAATTTTTAAAAGATATTTTCTTTTTATCTCATGTTTTATTTTGATTTTCTGTATCCTATCATAAAATATGTCATATTTTATATGTGAAAGTATTTATTGTTTAGTTATTCCTTCTTTAAAAAATATATAAAAAATCCCAAAAATATAAAGATTTGCATTCATCAACATCTTAGAACGCATTTAATTAACAAAAAAACATATGATAGCTTTTAAAAAATTTTAAAATTTTAATGACGTTTGAGGTGCTAAAGGTGCTTTAAGGAGGTAAAATGGATTTAAAACGATATAATATGATGGTGTACAACAGTTCTATTGGATAGCAAATAAGTAACATTGCAATATTTAAAAAAAACAATTGTTGTTTAAAACATTGTTTTTTAAAAAAACAATTTGTTTTAAACAGTGTTTACAAGTATACCAGTATTACCAGTATACAACATTTTTCATATAAAAACGGCTAATATATCACCAATTCCTAATCTGTAATTCTATCAAACTCACCGATTTCTTTTTCTTCTCGCTTATCATCATCCATAGCAACAACAACTAATATAAATAAAGCATAAATTTGTAAAATCACATCACAAAAAAGTGATGTTGTTGTAAAAAATAATAAAAACAATCATTTTTGGTAATATACAAGTAAATCACTTACATCTATCATCTCGTTTAATTGAATTTATTTAATGATAATAAATTTACACTATAACGTAACATATTACTTTTATATATGATTGATGACATGAGAACAAATCAAGTAACTTAATACAAGAAACGTGATCGTAATTTTAAAAAAAAATTTACGATTCATCAATTTTTAATTTATATATAAAACAAGCAAAAAATAAAATATAACTATAATTATAAACTATAAGATATGAGTATGGTACGGGTACGAGAATAACGATGTTCAAGTTTATTACCAGAATACCTAATTGTAATTGTTACTAATTTTTATATTATTTGCTTTTGTTATCAAATTATTATCACAGTTTTTTGTTTTAAATAACTCCCACACCATACTTATCTTTTCCATTTCTTTTTATAAATTGCTCAATTTAAAATACTAATTGGTTGTTTTATTCTTTGATGATCACAGATGAAGGTAAAAATTGTGTTTATTGATCAATTTTGATTAATTTGTTATAATAATTTAATAGTTTATTGTTGATAATCGATAATTTCACAAAAAATTATTTTAAATAATTACCTTAAGTACCACTAAATGACTTTATTGTCAAGGCTTAAAATTTTTAACAAAACGTGTTGTGTAGTAGGAATTACAATATGTGTGACAACACATATAAACTCTTTTAAAGGAAGGTCCCACAACAATGCGTTCTAAGTTTATGTGTTGCGCTTTGACGTTTACAATAAATTTTTATCGAATGATTGTTTGGTCTTAACTATAAACGTTTGATCTAAACTATAAACGTTTGATCTAAAATAAGTTCTATATATAGTAGTTTTTGTAATAAAACACACGACCTTCTGTTTTCGCTTCTGTTTTCTTTTAAAGAAGTTCTAGTGGTACAAACTTCAACTAAACGCCTCACATATTTGCAGTTTTCACCTACTTACGATTCAAAAATAGGGTGTAAAGCAGGCTGCAATAGAAAAAAACAATGCGTAAAATTGCTATTTTACACCCTAAGACTAAGGCCTTAAGCGTCAATATTCAGAAAACATACACTCAAAAGTCAAAAGAAAAAAATACATTACTCCGATTTCGAAAAAAATATACATATATTTGCAGACACGTGTTTTGTGAAATTGTATTTTGAGAAAATTTGTTAATTTAAGCATTTTTGGCTTGTTAGTTTAGTAATTTAATATATAATTACACTGAAAAAACATGTTCTATTTCCAATCGAAATGCAGTTGTCTTAACCTCACCGTGCGGTCAGATATGGCGAATAAAACTACGAAATTGTATCGACAACTGTACATATTGTTATAGAACGATGTAGTTGAGACAATCACACGAAATATTTATGTGAAAATAAAATATAGTTCAATTAATTTCAAATATGTACTTCAATTTTAAAATGAAAAATTCTTGATATAAGACCAAAGAAAATTTTGTTCATGGAAATAGTTATTAACTTTATTCAACTACTGTTTTACTGTATATAACACTATGTATTTTAAATAAACCTCATTATGTTATCAGGAAAATGTTATCGTGTAGTTGTCCCAATCGCTGAGAAATTGTTTGCAAATATTTTTTCTTTGTGTGAATAATAAACTGCCAACTTCGAGATGAGGTTGTCTTTACTTCAATGTTTTTTCCAGTGTAAAATTAAACAAATTGGTTGCTAAATTTAGAAAAATATTACTTAAATTGAACGATTTTCTCCAAAAATATTTTACAAAACATATGTGTAATATGTACTTACTTCGTCCAAGATTGTCACGATTTAAAAGTTTCAAAGTATGAAACACTATCCCTATGGGTCTCAAAACCAAAAAACTCGTTGAATTTGTGCCACTTCATTTTTTCAGTTAAAAAATAATTTTTTTTTATATTAAGTTTCTGTTTGGTGTAAGTATATGAATGTATAGGCCTTATTTCTGTAATACTAATTTATTGATATGTAATGGATAATGGCATACAAATTCATATTGATGTTATAGGCCTCCAATGCAGTAACACTTGGAAAACTTAAATTTTACGTTTTTAAGAACTCAGAAATACAGTTAAACATACCATCTGCTGATTCATGGGCACTGTCATAAAAATCAATGTTATGTTGTAAGCCAGTTACTCATAAACAGTAATGTTTTATATATATACGTTTTTCTTAAAAATCGTTAGCTTTCTGTAGCCAAATGTTTTCCTTTTTGATCACAAACAAAATTCAGTTCAGTTATTTTATTAATTATACTAAAAACAGGTAATTTGTAACAAGAGTTAATTTAAAGAAACAGACGTTATTTATATTTTATTTAACCAATGATGGTTTACGTTATTTATTTAACCAATGGTGAATTGAGCGTGCAATATAGCAAAGATGTAATTTATTTGCTAGAGTTACCAACCTTCCGACATAAAATTAAATATTCAGTTACAAATTTAATATAAGTAAAGGTAATCACGACTACTTACTTTGCTAATGCATGTTTATTAAGAGAAATAGGTAGCAAAAAATCTATTTTGTTCAGTGTAAGATATTATATTACAGTTTGGTTAATAGTCTATTCAAACTTGGTAGCCAAATATTTCATTTCGAACTCTTGGCTGTGATACAAAAAAAAAATAAAAATGAACCATCAAAAATGAACAATCAAAATCACAATAACAACCGTACTTCTCAGAACCATAAGACAAAAAATATTGTACCCTCAGTCCGTATTTTGCAATTGAACATTGAAGGCATAAGCAAGTCAAAAACTAAACATTTACAAAGAGTATTAAAAGATTTCGATATCAAAGTTGTAATTCTGCAAGAAACGCATGCAGCAGATGAAGCGCAACTTACCTCTAGAGGAAACATTGTTGGTTACAAATTAATTAGTGCTATTTACCATCAAGCATATGGATCTGCCACGTATGTTAAGTCAGAAATCATGAACTGCACCCATGTTCTTACACAGACGGACAACGATATTCATCTTATTGTTGTTGAAATATCGGATATGAAGATTGTAAACGTATACAAGCCTCCTAATACAGGATGACCAGCTGCTACCCTACCATTATTTCACCCCCCAGCAATATATACTGGTGACTTCAATAGCCATCACACCCAGTGGTCCTACTCAAACAACATTTTACATTTAACATTAACATTTGCATTAACATTTTACATTACATCTATAAAAATGTGTAGTTGTAGTTACATTAAAAAAATTGTAGTTGGTGAAATCCAAATTTTACAATTTTTATCGCATTTTACAAATTTTGTGAAAATATTGATATAATTGTAGAATTGTAAGTTTGGTGGAATAGGCCACAGATAGATATTAGAAAAAATGATACTATTTATAGAAGTAGACATCAGCGTAACAAATATAGATTCCAGTTAAATTTGAATTAATTATGTATGAGTTGAAAAATTATATTTGAAGAGAAACTCATTTCTTCTATTCACAGTTTTGTTTTATTATTGTTTTAATTCATAAACATACATACATAAAATAGATTATGGGTTGAAGTAATGATTGAGATTAATAAGTTCGGCCGTGAACCAATTGATTTCAGTTATTTGTTAATTGTGAATTTTTGACATTTATTCATAAATATATATATTATTTTTTTGCGTTGATATTTATATATATTTATTATGTTTTTTAAATTAATTATGTTTCAGTATATACTAAGTTGATTTTTTCTTAACAAAATATTACTTAGGTTTTGTTTGTTTAAACAAATGTTTTGTTTTTGACTATTTTGATCAAAAGATTTGTTTTGATCAAATTAATTTTTAATTCAAAAGCAAGCTGCTTATGAGTTTTCTGTATTATGTTATGGTCGTGCAATTTTTTACTTTTTAAAGTGCTTTTTCCGTTAATTTGTTTACTTGGAAATTTATTTAACAAAGAGGTTTTTTATAATTAAAAACATGGCGTATCGAAGGAGTGAAAAATCTTAAGTACATTGACATTTCTTAAAACCAGCAATGGTGTGGTTAAACAATTAACAATTTGAAGCAAGTTATGAACATTTTGCTATATCAATTTTTTGGAAACTTATCTGTTTTTCCATCAGGAGCGGATAGTTTGTTATATGTAATTACAATGATGGAAGATAAAAGATGTATAACGCAATGAAGTGCATAAGTAAACTTGTTGTTATTAATAATTTAATTGTTGGAACTGGAAGTTATCGCCAGAAATTCATTTACAAGAAATATCTGTTTCATAAAATTATATTCTTTCTTCCATTAAATGAAATTTTACGATAATTAATTATGCTTTTAAACAATATCAAATCGATAATTAATTATGCTTTTTGCAAAATCAATCAAAAAATTCAAACAATTGGTAATTCAATCATTTAAAATAAATTAAATGAATTGTTATACAAGATTAAATGGCTAATATTCATTCAGATAATTTATATGATATCAATAAATTTACAAATATTTTTTGGTGTAGTTTTATTAGAAGCTATAGCAAATTACAATCAACACTAAAGCGTTTGAAGACTGTCGATGAAAATTGTATCTTTTTCCAATCTGTTGTAGTTGTCGTAGCCTACTCTGTGTAAAAATGCTTTAAGATGAAATTTTTATTTTGTCTGAGTTACGTCCATACGGATCATACCGCCGCGGTAGTAAAATAGTACCGCGTTCGTCGCGGGCAAGTTCGGGGTGCTGAACTTTTTATTGAGATGTCCGGTGTTACCTTTCTTAAGTTTTATGCTTCCTGCAAATTTTGTTTGAAGAATTCTCTTAACAATGTGGATTCAAAGTATTTGTTTTATAATAACGATTACCAAATCGTTTACAGTTTACTACAAATACTGATGATACAATAATAATTAAAAAATATGAAAAAACCTCAAAAATAACAATTAAATAAATTTGCGTTGAATGAAGAATGTCAGGTAACCTAAAAGCAGACAAAACAAAACAAAAAGGACAGTATCATTATAATTGTTAACAAATATCATGAAACTATGGATAGAACAGGACAGGATCAAGTATCCAAGTAGGTTTTGCCAGACATTGACATACGGCCAAGCACTGGTCCATTAATGGTTAACAGTACTTGGCTATTGTTACTGGGCCAATACTAGAACCAATCATCGGCCGATCTATGGTTTACAGAAAATAACCAGTATATTGTTACCTTTGAATGGCCAAGCACTGGCCCATGAATGGTAAATATTACTTGGCTATTGTTATTGAGCCAGTACTGTAGCCATGAATTTGCCGATCTATGTCATTTTTTTAAGTTTCACTAGAGTATTATCCCTTTTAGGAATACATAGTTTGAAAAATTTCACATATAGTTTAGTTATCGCCTTGTCGGTTGAAAGACTATGGTAATATAGAAAAGGTTGGTATATGTTTTAATTTATTTTCATTTCTATTTTATTTTAATTATTTTGTAAATAATTTATTTAAATTTATGTATAAAAAATTGATTGATTGATTGATTGATTGGACTGTAGGACCAAGCACTAGGCGAGACTCCCGGATTACGGCCGGGCCACTTCCTACAGTCGTTTTACATATAACAATAGGTAAGGATAGGTAGGTAATTGTTAGTTAGGAGTGAACGACCCGGTTACAGACACCTGGCAAATCGTATCTAGCTACTACTGTTAGGAGACAATCACAAGGACAATCACTTATACATATAATCTGCAATCGCCAATCAGCAATCCCGTATCTAAAATTTCTCGCCTGCAATCTCCAGTCGGAAACCTGTTATTCATGTAATTTATTAGTATAATAGGATGATGACTAAATTGTAGTCCTCTGCACTCTCCAATCTGAATTCATGTTATTATATTTATGGTTAAAATTATGTATGGTTATTTATGGTTAAAAACATTTATATTATGTATATATATATAAAAAACAAAAAAAAACCCTTTGAAAATTGAGTGAATTTCATTTAAAAAAGTATTGGGATTGAATTGGATAAAATATTATCTTTCACTTGATGTTTTTATTTGAAATGTATTTATTTAAATTTTATAAAACATTATTTTATATAATATAATTAACGCAAGAATGTTTTGAATTTTTCTTGAAACACAAGAATTAATTTAACAAAAACAATTAACCCTGCTCGTTGATATCGTTCAAAAATCTTATTGGATTTTATGGATAATGTTTGGATAAATAGAAAGAGATAAATCTATCACATAAAATTATGTCAACAAATGAAATTTTAAACTGAATTTGAAATAATAACTAAATTTCGCTAGTTAAAGCTCTAAGTAGGTTTAAATTTTACACAAAATCGAATAGCACAATAACACCTTTATTTAGTTTTCTAGTAAAAATCAGAGTTAATAAATTTTACATTTAGGGAAGACTACATCTTGGTCGCCCACATCTTTCCATTTTTGAAAGCAATCTTACCTTAGAGTTTAGTTATTAAAACCAACACTTTAAAACTATTATATTAGATATAAAACTGATTATTACAATTAATGTTTTCACTACATTTAGTTATACTTATATATTTATCATTTAAGAGATTAATTTAGTTTAAAATTCACACTGTCACTTATAACAAGTGTTGATAAGACGACCATTCACCATTGTCATATATATATATACACATATATACACATGCACATACATACACATACACACATATATACGCGTACATACACACATATATACACATGTACTCACATATATATACATATATACATACATATACACATACATGTACACATACATACATACATATATACACACATACACACATATACGCAAACATACATATACATATACATACATACATACATACATACATATACACACATACATACATATATATACACACATATATATATATATATATATATATATATATATATATATATATATATATATATATATATATATATATATATATATATATATATATATATATATATATATATATATATATATATATATATATATATATATATATATATATATATATATATATATATATATATATATATATATATATATATATCCATACACATACATATGTACATATATACATACATACACACATACACACATGTATACATACATATACGTATACATATATACATACACATACACATACACATACACATACACATACACATACACATACACATACACATACACATACACATACACATACACATACACATACACATACACATACACATACACATACACATACACATACATACACATACATACACATACATACACATACATACACATACATACACATACATACACATGTATACACATACATACATATACACACATACTTACACATATATACGCACATACATATATACCTATATATATTACATATATTTATTAACAGCAAACATACATATTAAGAAGTTTTCACCTTATGTCCAACATACTAATTTATGTGGTATTGTTATATAAACATACATACATACATATATATACATACGGAATAAATATGGAATATATGTATAAAATTTGTTTGAACGATATCTTTAATACTTTAGACGTATTTTTAGACTTCCTTTCATTTATTCTAAATTACATAAAATTGATAGAAATACGAAAGATGTTTTAAGAAAGTTATATATAAACATTAAAAACTAGTTTCAATGTTTATATATACCTTTTGTATTATATTCTGTAGCTGTAAATCAAAGAAAGTTAATTAATTCGAAGTTCTATTTTCATTAAATTTATTAAAACTAAATTAAATTAATGCCAAATCTCAGCTAATCTCATATATATATATATGAAAATTCAATTATTTCGAATAGCGAACCTAAGATATCAAACCATCAGTTTTTTTTAAGAAACAAAAATGTTATCAATGTTTTTTAAGAATAATATTTCACACGCCATGACACCTTTTCAAGTTGACGAAATTTGTATCTTTATTTCTAATAAATCTGCATTTTCATTAATTATATTATGAAATTTAAACTAAAATACTCCATTTTATTTACATTCATTTATTCCTGGTAATGGCATTTTGATAAATTTTTTTATTTTCTCTAAATCAACAAACAAAATTTTTTTTTTTTTAATCAAAACAAGAAACACGAAATTCCAATTAGTAATGTTTATGTATATTCTCGAAATACTACAACAAAATTGACATTTGTTTTTTTAATGTAAGAGTGTCCTCTTACATAATTATACCCAACTATAGGTGCGTTCGATTTGACTGAAACAACTGAAAAAACAACAACAATTGCATTTAATTTTTCAGTTGCTTCAGTTGTTTCAGTCAAATCGAACACGGCTTATATACCACGACTTGTTGATTAGATCGTTTCTTAATTTAACACTACAAAAATCAGATAAATTCTATAACCTTTTTAAAAATGTTAATAATTTTCATCGACTAAAATCACTACGGTTTAATTTCATTTTAATTTTAAATGAAAAAAAGTAATAAAAATAAACAACGACACAACAATGTTGTATCGAATTGAAAACCATAAATTACGAGAATTTCAAGAGAGAAAAAAAATTATTTTCCTGATTTTTCAATCTTTTAATTAGAAAAATTAAATTATTTTTAAAATACCACCATTATTATATATTATTATATATCATATATTATATATTATTGAAGCACTTGGTTTGAAACACATTTTAGATAACTTTTATTGAGTAATAAGACACTTTAAATATGGTAAATTATTAAAGTAAAAAATATATATATATTTATCACGACGGAGAGTTTTATCCACGTCCATCTTCTTTCGTTGCACATTTTACTCCATTTAAATTTATGTATAAAAAATATTATTTTATATTTTTTTTAATGGCGGAGTCAGGGCGGTGTTGTATGGAGAATTTTGAATTTTTTCCGTCATTTTTATTTTATTTTAAATTAGTTTGTATTTAATTTATTTAAATTTACATATGATAATAATGTATATTTTTTTTAACGGCTCAGTCATGGTTGCCAGTATTTGGCCGAAGAATGGCAACCATTTATTGTCCGAAGTTATCATCCAGAAAAATTATGTTAATGGCCCAGTCGTGGTTGCCAGTACTCGCCCATTGCTGCATTACTGGCTGCCAGTAATGGACCATTACTGGACCAGTTGTACAACCTTGTATGGGTAATGGTGAAAATTTGATTTTGATGTGTTCATTTCGAATACTTTGTCTCAAAAACAATGCTTTTCTCACTAATGGGATCAAGTTTTGGCTTATTATTAAAACGAAGTTTAAAGTACTTTTAAAGTATTATGTATATACGGCTAACCAGCGGGAATTTTATATTGGAAATTTATTTGGTAAAATTAACACGTTTGGCACTTTTATAGCGAATTTTAACCTTCGCCATTTATTTAAGGAATCTTTACTGACCGGGTTAATGTTATGAAGACGTTTTCGTTATTGGTTTTTTCTTAAGCAAGTTTTTGTATGCTTTTCCAAGAATTGAGCTAAGTTCCTTGCTAAATATAATAACAGACATTAGTATACATTGGTAGGATTTTGAATGTACGATTAATGGGTGTGACACCCTCGCGAACTCCCGTCCTTGCTGTATGAGTTAACGTGAGATATCATATAGCACAGGTTATAGCTGTGATTTAATTGCACTCAAGGTGATACCTTGACTTATGTAGTGATTAGGGGTGCAGACAAATGAACTCTATTCAGTAAATGGTTGCACCCTGAATCATAGTTAAAGAACATGTCCCTTCCGAAAATCCCAGCAATCTATATCTGTTAACAATTCAACTGGCACGTATCTGACAGAAAAAGCTTTTTAAATCAAATGAAACAAGATTTGCGTTATGTATGCCATTTGGTGGCACCAATTTTTGTAACAAGATCATTCGAATTTCAACCGAATGCGTAGACGAAAATGTAGTGCAATTAATAAAAACATCATTTCTTTGGCTAATAATAACTAAATCTTACTTAATGGCTTACCTCTTTGAAAATAAGCTTGAACAACTCTATTTCTGCTACCCAGCTATGTAAGGATAAACATATATGCGTAACCGATTATTATATTAATAAAATGAAGAATGGTGCCTGACTTTTTTATGCACCGGCTGCCAAAGTATGAAGGGTATCTTTTTGGGTCTATATAGCAAAGAAATTATAGTTGTTCCAAAATGTAATATTCTAAAGTTTCTGAAAACGTTCAGTTTATAAACCATTGCAGTAAGTCAGTTAGCCATCCATGCTATCGTTGAAAGACACTTTGCTTTCATTTATTTTTAGCTCTTTGAACTTTGTTTGGTGGCATAAATCTAGTTTGCAGTTGTTCCACCCTGGTATAAATTATACACAAGCAATCATTATTTTAATAAGCTTAGAAAATCTTCATGTTATCACTGATTGGTGCTTTTTGTGGTTTTGATTATATTTAAAGAACTTAACTGCCTATGTATAGGATACCATTTTTTATAATCATATCTCGGTCGTTTTTGTAAACACAAAACTACTTTTATCTTTTAGTTAGAATAACTAGTTGTTTTTATTTCTAATACTCGTTCTTCTTTGGCGTTCTTTGTTATTGTCCAGTTAATACGCTCAATGCTCAGTTTCGTTGCTTTTAGCATTCTTTTTTTAATCTTGTTTATTTCAGAAGTTTACGTAATATGTGACTGTTGGTAATTTCGTTGTAGATTGTGGTTGTTATTGTTATTGCCTTCAATATATGTAGTTTATATAATCGCGGATGACCTGGTTTTAAATTTCTTCTTCTTATTGTTTCGTTTATTTTAATCTGATTGGCCTTATTCTCAAATTTCTTTTGCAGTTGTTAAATTAGCAACGTTTGTATTATTTTGTAATATGTTGACTCTTCCTTTAGTTAGAGTTAGATGTAGAAACTTGTATTTGCTCCTAGTATTCCAATTCTATTTTATAAACCCGTTGTGTATTGGTTACATAGGTTCTTGTTTTATCTGCTCCCATAATAGTAGCCAATTAATCATATATGCAAAAGACTGATTTTAATTAAATTTGGGTCGGATTTTAAATCACTGTTTTGTCATCAGGTGTCGATATAGAACAGAAACAAAATCTATTTAGTTTTAATCTTTTTATAATTTATTTTTTAGAACAGAAATTACAAATGTCAAATGTTAAAATTTCAAAACAATCGAAAAACGTTCATCTAAAACTAACATATATGCATATTTATGTAATTAATCTTAATTATAATTTATCTTTCAACCCAAAAAACATAAACAATCGGTAATCATGTGTATTGCTCAATTCCATCTTAATTTACTTTCGAATTACAAAAATATAATTAATTGTTTTGTTGATCGCAGAAACATACGTTCCTATTAATAAAAAACTTAATTATATTTTGTAAAATATAGTCGTATGAGATCTTTTTTTATGATAATCACTTTTCTTCCAATCAATTGTGTTGGCGTCAGACAAACAAAATTTTGTTTAAATTTAAGACTTACTAATAAGTAATAACTAATTGAACAGCAAATTTAATAATCATACAACTGTACAGAATATTGATTACAGAATAAACAAAAAACGTCTAATGTTATTGTTTTTATATAAAAAGAAATAGATAGACAGATAACCTTCATAATTGTTAACCGTTAATTGTTAACAGATAACCTTCATAAATAAAATTACATTCAAATTTTTGTAATTGTTTAATTGCAGCCGGATTACTATATAGATGCTCCACATTTCCGTCGCGTTGGAGATGGACCCGAGTATCGTTTGGAAATACCACGAGCGAAATTAGATTATACAGGAACATATTCTGTAATTGCAACAAATTGTCATGGAGAAGCAAAAGCTATAATATCGTTACAAATAATTGCCAAAGGTACGTGATAATTTTTTTTAAAATATTTATTTAATTTTATTCATTGCTTGAAGAATAACAATCGCATTCGATTTAATTAAGTTTTTGATTCATTAATTAATATTGATAATAACTAACGAAGGAAAAACAGAGTTTTTGATGTGAGAAGTTCGTTATCGAGGGTATTTGGGTGAAAGGTTATTAAACATCGTTGACAAACAATAAAACTAATTCAACGGTTCTGAGGAATAGCCGGTTATTGCTGTTCATTTATTTCTGTGTTTACCTTTCTTTTGACACACTTATCTGATATCTGTTTCAACAGAAACGGCATGTTGCTGTTTTTCACAGTTCGACAATGAGCTCCTTTTGAATCACGTAAACTGTGTGTCTGAAGCGCCTGAAGATGATTTTTGAATTAAGCATTCTGACCCAGAAGATAATTATTATTAGTTTTATTTTAATTTTAAGCCTATGTCTGTCTATAATCTTTTAAGTAGATGAGAGTTATGCAGCGTTTCGTTCAAATCCTTGACTCACACATACAATCAAAACGTAAAAACCGTGAGACTTTTTTTGTTAGTAAAATAGATCGTGTAATCTGCCGTGCTAAGCACAGAAGAACTTTGATTTTTGACATTTCGAGATATTAACACTTTTTAATTTTCAATTTTCATAGTCACTTAAAACTATATTTATAGTCAAAAAGTTTTCAAATTTGGTTTGAATCAGAAAGATAAAATATTATTATTAAAATATTATATATTCATAATATTAATTATAAATAATTATAATTTTACTTATTAATATTTATTATTATTATATTTATTTATTAATAATAAATATTATTTGAGGTATTTTATAAATTCGTGTTACAAAAAGAACAACGATATGTCAATAAAATCAATCTATTTTATGATAAACTTAGTTAAAAACTTACTGAGCAATTTCACGAAGATTCAACAACGTTTTGACTTGACCCCTTTTAATTTTGATTATTTTTTGTTTATAGATAGTCTTTGATAAACAAAAAATACATGTTCTCTTAGAATTTTTTTTTTCGACCAGGGGTCTTCACAGGGTGCCCCTCAATTTTTGTTATTTTGTGATGTGAGTGCATTTTGACGAGCGATTGTAGAAAAACTACTCAATCGATTTTCATAAATGATATGTTGTTGAATAGGTATTAGAACAAAGTTTTTAAAAATGTACACTGTTAATTTTTTGAAATAATTTTTAATGGTGTAACATAAGAAAAAAATAGTGTAATTGAAAAAAAGATGGCATAGCCTTTTTTTTTTTTTTAAACTAAATTGAAGCTTATTTTATATCTAACCACTTGTGAAAGTTTAGGACTAGCTATATTTTTTGTTTTAGAGATAAAATTCGATGCATATGACTGTCGGGAATCAGTTTTTTTTGTTCTGAAGGAAAATTATAAAAATGGCGATTTTTAGATTCAGATTTTTTTTTTATGTTGAATATCAAATATTTTATTATTAAATGAACTTTTTAAAAAGCAATTTCAGTCAAGTTCAGCAAAATTTTGCGACATTTTGACTCGACCCTTTTTAATTTGGTTTATTTTTAGTTTATAGATAGCCTTTGAGCGTAGCGAAATCCGAAATTCGACGTCCACGCCGTGCTGCCTGGGTAATGCTGACAGAATTAGGTTGGTGTATTAGGTTGGGTGAATTAGGTTGGGTAGCGAAATCCGAAATTCGACGTCCACGCCGTGCTGCCTGGGTAATGCTGACAGAATTAGGTTGGTGTATTGGAGACAAGCAGAGTAAAAACTGCTTAGTCAATGACGCTACATCACGGCGAATTGGCGCTCTACAACCAATGCGACTCAAGCGTCTGTTCTCCATGTCAGGGGCGGCTTGGAGCGGGCGTCTGTCTTGAATCAAGCGGCTCGCTATATAAACGTGTAAAAAGGTTGTTTCTGGTGACCTTAATATGCAGAACGGACCCATTCACGACAATTTGGGTTGGGCCTAAGGTTAACACCCTAACCCCGGAAAAAAACTAATATGTTAAATTTGGTTATCAGAAAGAGAAAAACAGACCCGGAAAAAACAACAGAATTTTACCTGGACGTGAAAAAGGACCAGACTACCGAATCGGAACGTGGAACGTGCGCAGTCTGAGCGCTCCTGATGCTCTTATAAGTCTAGAAACAGAGGCTGAGAGGTATAGGATGGATATTATTGCTCTACAAGAAATTAGACAGCCGATAATCGGAAAGCAAGATTTGGATAGTCACTCTCTATACTGTAGTGGTCATCCTTCTCGAAGAGAATTTGGAACTGGCTTTCTTGTTGGTGCACGCATACAAGAAGCCGTGATGAAATTCATCCCGGTCAGTGAGAGGATCTGCTACCTACGTGTACGCGGTACATATAACAATATTTCTCTTATTGCCGTGCATGCACCAACTGAAGCTAAGACCGTCGACGAGAAGTATAATTTCTACATAGCACTGGAAGAGGTTATGAAACAAACACCAACACGCGACTTCATTATGGTTCTTGGTGACTTTAATGGACAGGTTGGAAGAGATATCTCTTATGGAAATGTGGTGGGTCCCAACAGCCTGCATTTGAATTCGAATGATAATGGTGAGAGAATGACTGAGTTTGCATTATCAAATAATTTGAGAATTGCCAGTACGTTCTTTCCGCATCGATCGATTCATAAGCAGACTTGGGTCTCACCGAATGGAAATACTCGAAATCAAATTGATCACGTTCTAGTAACAACACGTTTCTTTTCGAGCGTTCTGGATGTGCGATCCTTTAGAGGTGCATACATTGGAAGTGACCACTTCCTTGTATGTGCAACGATAAGGTTCCACTTCCCAAATCCAGGCATTCCAAAATTCAATCAACGGAAACGTTTTAACATCTCAACATTAAAGAATGCTGAAACAGAAGAGAGATATCAAATCCATATTGCCGAAACATTGGAGAAATCAGAAACCATTAATGGAGACGTCGATAAGTCATGGTATTTGCTCAAAAATGCTGTTTTAAGCGCTGCTGAGGGAATACTTGGACGACCAGAGAACCACTCCCAGAAGCCATGGATGGATCAAGCATGCCTTGATGCTATTCAATACAAAAGAGATTGCTATCTGAAGTGTCTACAAGGACGCAACACCAGGTCCATGAAGGAGGATTATAAACTGGCAAGACAAGCCGTTACAAAGCTATGTAGACGAACGAAGAGAGAATGGTGGAAGAGACAGTGTGAGGAGATTGAAAGCTTCAATAAGGAACATCAATCGCGTAACTTCTTTCAACAGGTTAAAACCTTAAAGAAGGGCCCTCAAACTAGATCGACTGCTATTCAAAACGAAAATGGGGAGCTACAAGTAGACCTTAAGAATATTTTAGATACTTGGGCCGCTTATTTTGAGAATCTTCTCAACTTAAGTGACCAGCAACAAGTCGGGCGACGAGCTAAGCTTATTCGTGCGTCAAAGGTACATGTAGAAGAACCCACCAGAGAGGAATTCGATGCGGCGCTGTCAAAATTAAAATGCAATAAAGCACCTGGTATCGACGATATAACATCCGAAATGATTGTACATGGTGGCGAAACTCTATCCTCAAGATTGTTTGAACTTGTTCAAATGATCTGGAGGACTGAAACCATGCCACAGGACTGGAACACAGCTATGCTGATACCAATCCATAAAAAAGGTAATCGCCTACAATGTGCAAACTACAGAGGAATCGCCCTCCTCTGCACAGCATATAAGATCTTTTCCTACATTTTGCTATCCAAAATCAATCCTTTTGCTGAACAACTGTTTGGAGAATATCAGTGTGGTTTCCGGCGGGGCCGAGGTACCACCGATGCACTTTTCTCGATAAGGATGATTTTGGAAAAGTGTCGAGAGTTCAACATACCTGTGCACCAACTTTTCATTGATTTCAGGCAGGCCTACGACTCTCTCGAACGAGAGACTCTATGGTCTGCTCTGGTGTCAATGGGAATTCCTGGTAAACTGGTATCACTATGCAAAATGACAGTACAGAACTCTCAATGCTGTGTACGAGTAGAGAACGAAATATCAAAGTTTTTTAAAGTCGACTCCGGTTTAAGACAAGGTGATGCTATCTCTCCTATACTTTTTAATCTAGCTTTTAATCTTGGAATATGTGTGCCGTCAAAAGAAACTACCGACTAATAACAATATCTTGTCAATAAACTCAGTACAGATGATTGCTTACGCTGATGATGTTGTCATCCTCGGCCGAAGTGAAGCTGTTATGAGTGAGACTTTCAAGTCGCTTGAGAGGGGTGCTAGGAAAATTGGTCTGCAAATTAACTACCATAAAACCAAACATATGAATGTTTCAAGAGAGGCTGAGAAGAAAGATTTGATGTGCGGCGATGAACGAATTGAGGGAGTTGAATCTTTTAAATATTTGGGATCAATGCTTGACTCAAACAACAGCATACTTACAGATATTAAAGCTCGAATCGCTGCAGGTAATCGAACTTTCTACTCAATTAAACCTCTCCTTGGATCACCGTATGTATCAACTAACACCAAGCTCAAGTTATACAAGACATTGATTAGACCGGTTGTGATGTATGGGTCACAAACGTGGACCCTTACACAAAATGACGAATCGCATTTATCTGTATTTGAGCGTAAGATCCTACGCTACATTTTTGGTCCACTTAAGACAGACGATGGAGAGTATAGAACCCGGTATAACTTTGAGATCAGAGACCTTCTTGAGGGTCCTGATATAGTAGGTTGTATCCGTTCTAATAGGATTGCTTGGTTTGGGCATGTTCTACGAGCCGATTCACAGTCTGGAATGATTAGAAAAATGTACGTTAGTACCCCAGGGAGTGGTAGACCGCGAGGTAGACCACGACTACAATGGGAGACTGACGTAATAAACGACCTTAAAAAAATCGGCTGCCATGGTAATTATGTCGCTGTTGCGAATGACCGTGGTGAATATTCAAAGCTGATTAACCTGGCAACGCTCCTACATGGAGCATGAACGCCTTAAAAAAAAAAAAAAAAAAAAAGATAGCCTTTGATAAATGAAAAATACGGCTTCAAGTAGAATTTTTTTAAATATAGACCAAAATAAACCAAATTAAAAAGGGTCGAGTCAAAATGTCGCAAAATTTTGCTGAACTTGACTGAAATTGCTTTTTAAAAAGTTCATTTAATAATAAAATATTTGATATTTAACATAAAAAAAAATCTGAATCTAAAAATCGCCATTTTTATAATTTTCCTTCAGAACAAAAAAAACTGATTCGCGACAGTCAAATGCACAACGAATTTTATCTCTAAAACAAAAAATATAGCTAGTCCTAAACTTTCACAAGTTGTTAGATATAAAATAAGCTTCAATTTAGTTTAAAAAAAAAAAAAAAGGCTATCCCATCTTTTTTTCAATTACACCATTTTCTTCTTATGTTACACCGTTAAAAATTATTTCAAAAAATTAACAGTGTACATTTTTAAAAGCTTTGTTCTAATACCTATTCAACGACATATCATTTATGAAAATCGATTGAGTAGTTTTTCTACAATCGCTCGTCAAAATGCACTCACATCACAAAATAACAAAAATTGAGGGGCACCCTGTGAAGACCCCTGGCCGAAAAAAAAAATTCTAAGAGAACTTGTATTTTGAAGTGAAACTTCTTTATCGGCGTATGAGAGAAATTTTAAAGCAGCATAAAATTTAAAAAAATCGTCACGATTTTCGGTTACGTTGTTTTTTTATAAATTTTAATTTTGTTTTGATAATTTTATTTTTATTAACAGAGCATGCACAATGAAAATACTTTTACTCATAAAAGTTTGTATGAATATTTATTTTGAAAAAACAAAGTTTATTTTTGAAATACTTTTTCCTCAAAGAAAAAGTTAAAAATTTCTTAACTTTTTCCTCATGATTAGTAGAGAATTGAGCTACCTACATTTTAAAGCATTGTATTTCTATTAAAAAATAATAATAAACAGTTGCTCAAATCTCATGAGGAAAAACCTCATACATTGTGCATGCACCGTTATTTATTTAGTATTGTACTAAATGTTATATAGATTAGTCAATTGTAGATAGTGGTCATGGTAGTCATGGTGGTCATTGTGGTCATGGTGGCCATGGTGGTCATGGTAGTCACGGTGGTAATAGTGGTCATGGTGGTCATAGTGGTAATGGTGTTCACGGTGGTCACGGTGGTTATGGTGGTCATGGTGGTCATGGTGCTCATGGTGGTCACGGTGGTCACGGTTGTCATGGTGGTCATGGTGTTCATTGTGGTCATGGTGGTCATGGTGGTCATGATGGTCATAGTGGTCATGGTGGTTATGGTTTTCACGGTGGTCATGGTGGTCACGGTGGTCATGGTAGTCATGGTGTTCACGGTGATCATGATGGTCATGTTGGTCATGGCGGTCATGGTGGTCATGGTGGTCACGGTGGTCACGCTGGTCATGGTGATCATGGTGGTCATGGTGGTCATAGTGGTTATGGTGGTCATGGTAGTAATGGTGGTCACGGTGGTCATGGTGGTCATGGTGTTCAAGGTTGTCATGGTGGTCATGGTTAATGGTGGTCATGGTGGTTATAGTGGTCATGGTGGTTATGGCGGTCACGGTGGTCATGGTGGTCATGGTGTTCACGGTGGTCATGGTGGTTATGGTGGTCATAGTGGTCACGGTGGTCATGGTGGTCATGGTGTTCACGGTGGTCATGATGGTCATGCTGGTCATGGTGGTCATGGTGGTCATAGTGGTCATGGTGGTTATGGTGGTCACGGTGGTCATTATGGTCACGCTGGTCATGGTAGTCATGGTGTTCACGGTGGTCATGGTGGTCATGGTGGTCATGGTGGTCATGGTGGTCATGGTGGTTATGGTGGTCACGATGGTCACGGTGGTCATGGTGGTCATGGTGGTCATGATGGTTATGGTGGTCACGGTGGTCATGGTGGTCACAGTGGTCATGATGGTTATGGTGTTCACGGTGGTCATGATGGTCATGTTGGTCATGGCGGTCATGGTGGTCGTGGTGGTCAAGGTGGTCATGGTGGTCATGGTGGTAATGTGGTCACGGTGGTCATGGTGAATTGGAGTGTATCACAGATTTATACGAATATATATACTCACCAAACAATTGGTTATCAATAATCGGCGTTTTTTTTCCTAACCCGACTAGAAATTAGATCAGTATAGGGTCCGATTCGGATCAGGATTGCCTGAAGACTGATCAGGGATGAATAAGGCCTCCTGATCCGGACATGATGAAAAATCGTCACGCCATATAGGATCCGTACAGGATCCGTTTAAATGATCCATGCCGGATACATTTCAAAGATCCATTCCGGATCCATTTCAAAGATCCATTCCGGATCCATTTCAAAGATCTATTCCGGATCTATCTTAAAGATCCATGCCGGATCCATTCAACAGTTTCATGTCCGGTCTGGTCAAGAAATCCATACCAGATCCGTTCAAAGGTTTAGAATTAATTTTGTTCTTAAATAATAATTTGACATTAAATAAATGAAAAAAATATTACCATTTTTCCTTAATTTTGTTCATAATTTCAAGTACACTTCAAATGCTTATAACTTTTCACTCAGAAAAAAAAGATAGCTTATTTAACGTAAAGTATATGTAAATTTAACTGAAAATGACGTACGAATTGAGCCAGCGGAGGCATAAGTAAACTAAACAAAATTGACTAAGTAAAATCTACTTAAAAGCATGTAAAACATTTTGCGCTGTTATGCTACTATTATGCTACCATCTTGTCTCACCAAAAAAATGAAAAAATTTAGTTTTTTTGCAATTATTAATCGTTTTTTTATCAATTCAGGGTGAGAGAATTTTATACACGGCAATGGATTAACAGCGGTTAAGAAGGGCCCTGTAAAGATAAAATGCTATTTATTATTAATATTTATTTTGGACTTAACCCGCATTCGATCCCCAGACCTCTGTGTACAAGGCAGCAGCATTAACCATTCGTCTATCTAAATAATTATTTAAATTCGTCTATCTAAAAATTTATTTATGAATATTATGTTGATGCTTAAGTTTAGGGCGTTCGAGTGTTCGATTCACAGACTGACCGCTATTTATTTTTATTACATTTTTATTATTTTTTTTAAAATAACATAAAAATGATTCCTTTTTATTCATAAAAATTCAATTTCACAGCATTTCAATTTATCGATACTGTAGTTATTTTAAAATTATATAGACCTAAACATTTCAAATTTATTCCGACAATAATAATAATGTAACTAAGGTAACACAGAAATAACAATTATATATATGTCAAATTCTTTTTGCCAAAACATTGTTCTGAAATTTTTTGCTCTCAGATCAATTTATTATTTGACATTACGTGTTTTATTTGGTCAAAAAAAGTGAGTTTTCACCCTAAAAAGATTTTTTTGAATCTAGAATTTTAGCTATAGAGCAAAACATAAAATACAATAAAAAAAAAGAAATACATATATCTCTCAAAATTAGTAAACAAACAAAACGCCACGCCAAAACGTAAGAACATGTGCTGCATAAATTGACATACATATGTAAATTTTACTATTATTTTAACTAAAATTTACGTTTTATATGACTTTAATACTCGAAGTCATACGTAATTTTCAAACTATGAAAACGTAAATTTGAAGATGTCTTAGTAAAAAGTACGTATCATATAAGCAATTTTCAGCATACTTAAGTTAATCTCTTTGGGTAAATAGTGGATTATATATACGCGTGTGTATAAGTATGTTTAGCACTATTTGCCATGTAAATTTAGCATTTTTCGACGGTTATGTTTTACAAAATTGTTTACAAATTTACAAAATGTAACGACCATTAGGTAACTTTGTTTTCATCTTTCAAAATTTACTGTTTCAGTAGTAAATTTATTTTCAAAAATTTTACAATTCCAATTTTGCTTTATTAACGTGGCACAGGATAATATTACTTAAATTATCAATACTTTGCACTAGTAAATTTTAGAAAAACGTACGTTATGTTTACAATTTTGGAGTTACTATAGCGCATAAGTAACAAACGCATCGTTTTTTTTTTCTGAGTGTAAAGCAAGTTTGTTAATTATTTCTTATTTTTATTTTATTTAGTCCAAGTTTTGGCATTATTGATGATTTTTCCAATGGTATCATAAAACTCTTTGTCACATAGGCTCTTATGAAGGTATGGATCCAAGTTTGGATTCGAAAACTAACTTCACCCATACCTGCTTTAGATCACTTGTCATATTTCAAATAGAATAATTTTTGATCAACATAATAAGTATTTCACCAATTACTGCTGACAAAAAACATTTGGAAATTCTTGAGTAAAGAGGAGATGCAAGATAAAAATTTAAATTATATGCTTTAAGGTTAATAAGCAAGATCCCTCACAACTATAAGTTTGACAATGCTGTTTTCGATTCTACAATAAATTTGTACTTATAAGTACAAAATATTAAACAATTAAATAGATTCAGTCTACAGTTAATTATTACAGTTAAGTATATTATAATTAACTTTTTAAAAAGTTATTAAAAATTCGTGAAGAATGAGAAAATTTTTTGCACAAAAAAATTTTAAGTTAAGTACCCGAGCAGAAATTTGTCAGGGCTCAAGTAAGGCCCTGATCAGGTTTGCCCTAACCTGGATCAGGCATTGGTAGGACAGCCTGATTGGGCCCTGATCATGAGTGTAACGCTTTTGCCCTATCAGGTCCTGATTGGGATTACCGGATCAGACCCTGATTGGGATAATCGGATCAGGCCCTGATTGGGATATCCGGACCAGACCCTGATATATATTTATATACTATATACATAAATTAATCAAATTAAAATAAAAAAATTACAATGGAAAAAATTAAAACATACATACCACCTTAATGACTATTATTATAGTCTTTCAACCGAGAAGCTATAACTAAAACATACATGAAACGATTTTAACTATATATTTCTAAAATGGATAATACTCTAGTGAATTTTAACCAATTGAAATTTCAGCTAGGGGTCAAATACGAGAAACCTGATCCGGGCCGGATGTATTCAAATAAGGTAAACCCTAAAAGGGTATTCTAAATCAGGCCCTAAACAGGCCCACATCAGCTTGCTCTAATAGAGATTGCCCTTGTAGGACTGACCAGGCCCTGATCACGACCTGACTGTATTCAGGTTTTCCCTAACTAATTTCTGCTCGGGTAAATGTACTATTATGACGTCGATAATATAATCAAAATAATAATTCAGTTATACCATTAATAACGAATTTATTGTTTAATGAGCAATATATTATATACAGAATGGATCAGGTAAAAAACTAAATTTTGTATTATTATCCAGTTCAGGACATCGGATAAGATGAGTTTTTTCGATCAGAAACTGATCGTATGACTGGATCAACGGATAAAGTACTGCACGCTGATCAGTAACTGATCAGATAGCCGGATCAACGGATAAAGTACTGCACGCTGATCAGTAACTGATCAGATAGCCGGATCAAGGGAAACGGTACTGTACGCTGATCAGGAACTGATCAGATAACCGGATCAAGGGAAACGGTACTGTACGCTGATCAGGAACTGATCAGATGGCCGTATTACGGAAAATCTGATCCGGATCTGATCATAATCCGGGTTCCCTGAACTAATTTCCAGTCGGGAAGCCTTATCTACCCAATTTCTGTGAAGTTCTAAATAGTAGAAAAATGATATGTCATAAAGAAGTTTCACTTCTTACCTGTGTACTCTGGTACACACACTACTTTTTTTTATTTATCAAAGACTATCTATAAACAAAAAATAATCAAAATTAAAAGGGGTCAAGTCAAAACGTTGTTGAATCTTCGTGAAATTGCTCTACTAAAACTTAGTAAATATAAAATGGTAAATAATGAATATACTCAGGAACACAGATTTAATATCTAAGTATTAAAATAATAACGCAATATCGCAATTAATTATTTACCATTTGATAACGAGATACGTCATTTTGCCTTTGTTACATAGTGAGATACGTCTATTTAGCCTTAGTAAAGTTGAGCTTCATACATAATAAGCATTTTATCATTACTTTCTAAGTTACGACTGAAATAGCTTAGTAATTGATATATACGGCAAATTGCTGTAGTAATTGATAATCGTAAAGAAGATACGGAATATTTAATAGAGTAATTTTTGAATGAAAGAATACGAATATCCAAATTACTACTTCTGTGCTTAGCCCGGCAGTAATAGAAATTATAATATGTATCACAAACACATTGATACCTTTTAAAACCTAGGTGCTAGGTAGTAAGTACATCATACTGTCTAACTAAGGTGTTGATGGATGCTTTTTTATCCTTTGTAAGCCACTCAATACTATTGATCCCGGTGAATCGGTTTTGAATTGATAAATTATAAAAACAAACACGTTCGAAACCAATTTCAAACCAACATTCCTGACGTACATTTTAAACAAAGAATAAATAAGTAAAACTATAGCGACTTAACGCGCAGTTACATTAAATTAATAATAATATAATTACTATCTATTAGTAACATTACGAATTTATTTCTGTTTTTATTATTATTATTTTGTGTGAGTTACTTATCGGTTTCTTTATATTTACAACAACAAAAACACACATAAAATTGTTTTAGAGCTTACTAAATTTGGTTTAGTGTTACATGAAAAAGAGTCATGAAGTTATAGCAATAATTAATCAATTTGCTTTCTCCCTTAGAATTAGATAAAACCATGGACGGAGCAGCAATTAGACATGGGTAAGTTATTAAAAAAAGTAATATAGAATAATCTACAATCACTCAATTTATTGAATTGTTACAGTAATGTTGAAACACTTCCTGAATTTCTAACACATTTAAAAGATTTGAAATGTTGCGATGGTGATTCGATTACACTCGAATGCTGCGTAAGCGCACAACCTGAACCAAACATATTTTGGGAAAAAGATGGACGACGTTTGCCACATGATGCAAATGATTTTACGACTGAATACGATGGTAATGTAGCTAAATTATCAATTAACCGTGTATATCCGGAGGATGAAGGAGAGTATATTTGTATAGCAAGTAATAACATTGGTCGAGTTTTTTCATCTGCATGTATTGTAGTTGATGGTACGGTTTTTGAGAATAAATTTTAATTTTTATTTTGGTATTTAAGTCTTAAATTCTTCACTATTTTCAGTTCCAGAGGAAAAAGAAAATCTTCTAAGTCGTCAATTATCTAAACCACCAGGATTTACAAACTCAACAAGTTCAACACCACGATCAACACCACGTTCAACACCAATTCGGAGTATTTCACCAATGCCATTATCCTACCGAGCAACACACATCGACATCGAAAAAAATAAAACGAGGCATAAAACAATGGCACCAAAATTCTTATCAATTCCTCACAACCGGGTTGCAGAAGAAGGTGAAACAGTTCGATTTCAATGTACATTAGCCGGACATCCATTACCGTGGTCAACATGGGATAAAAATGGAACAGTTGTTACACCAACAGCTAGAATAAATATCAAAGAAAAAGATGATTGTAGAATATTAGAAATTGAAGAAGTGACAATTGAAGACGCTGGATTATATAGAATAACTCTTGAAAATGATTTTGGACGAATTGAAGCAACAGCAAGATTAGACATAATTGGAAATAGAGGAAGTTCTACTAGAATGATGAGAACGTTAAGTTCATCGCCACGAAGAAATTTATATTATTCAAAACGTTTGATGGGCAATTCTACAAAAATTGGTGGACGTTTATCATTATCGTGTGCATTTAGAGGATCATCAACTCCAGCAAAGAAATATTATCACAATGGAGTTGAGGTTCTAGAAGATGATCGAATTAAAGTTGTATCCGAATTTGATCAATTATTTTTGTTGATCGATAACGTACAAATTTATGATGAAGGAGAATATACATGTGTTGCTGAAACAGACAGTGGAATAATTTCAACGTCAGCAAATGTTAGTATATACGAAAATGAAGAAGACATTCCGAAATTAGAACCAGAATTATTGATGCATTTAGAACCTATTATTAAAAGTAAAGAAGGTATATCGATTGATTTAGTTTGTCAAGTCGATTGTACCTTCCCATATAATTTTAGCTGGAAAAAAGAAAATGATATAATCCGTGATTCAAAAGATTTTGAGTTAGTACATCTTGATTAACAATTATTTTAAGATATTACATATTTTATATTTTTTGTATTTTTAGATACATTGATCATGGTTATGGTGTTATTGGACTTCGCATTTCGGATCCGTTCATCAATGATTCTGGTTTTTATACATGTATCGTGACGTCAGATCATAGAAGTAGTAGTACATCCTGTGAGGTTGAAATAATCGAATTGAATGAGGATGATATGTTGAACGTTCCAGAATTTTTAAAAGAACCACTTCCATTAGTCTCTCTACATGGCTCTGTTGTTTCTTTCTCCTGCCGAGTTCAGCCTATGGATGCTGAAGTTTTGTGGTCAGTTTGTGGACATGAAGTGAATGATAAAGCTAGGGAATATTCGGTTAGTATAATTTTATTAATTTTTTCTGTACTAACTCCATAATATCATAAATATGACATATTTCTGTTGTAAATCGTACTCATATGTTGTGTAAACATTATCGAATTATTTACATATTTTGTTGTGTGACGAATGATTTAATTAGTACAGCAAACAATTATGTTATTTGTCACATTACTAATTAAAATTTTGTCTTTCAAATTATAAGAAAATGAAATAATTGAAGTGCTAGGTTTTTCTAATTACAGTTGGAAATATTTTAAAGTCAGAAAAAATAGTCCAAGCGGCAGGGATATCCACTTTAAATATGTAGATTTCTTGTGCAAACAGTTTTGTGTGCTGAAGTAGTATCTGATGTATCAGATTAGTTTAAATAAAAAAAACTAATTACACACAGATATCAAACAAATTTTCAAAAGAAGATTAGTTACAAGCAAAACTACATCTGATGAAAAACATTTACACAGGTGAAAAAGTCGGAATTTGAACTTGACCATTTTTGATTTTTCTGAAGCTTGGAATATAAGTAGTATGGACAAAATAAAAAATGCAACTTATTTTAGAATTTTTTCAAAGTACATAGTTTGAGCATAGGGGGCGAGCACTCCAACATGCATGAAAAATGAAATTTTGACAATCAGAGGTAACTTTGAAATTGCTCAAGAACGACAATACCGATTTGAACAAACTTATTTTGTTTAATAGGTGATTAATAAATTATAAAAAAAAGTTAATTGAACGATTGGTTTTTGAGAACAATTAAGCTTAAGTACATATTGGAAATCACTTGAATTTTGCAATTCGAAATAACTTTTCATTTTCTCTAAAATTCCTTTAGAAAAAATTTTTGTTGTGTTTCGTGTCAGGATTTGAACTACATTCATCAGAGACACATTGTTCAAATTCTGTGTGTCTTACACAACTGAGCCAAAGCGGCGATGACGAAACATATTTTAATTTTGATGTTCAGATAATTTCTAAATTGAAACTTCATCATTTTTCATATTTACTTAAGTTGAATTTTTCATCTATGATTACATATTGAAAATTGTATTTCTTTTTTGGTATTTTTTGTATTAAATTTCTAGATATTACGATGTGTGAATTCATAGGATGAGAGAATATTTCGTTAACATCTAAGTCAACATTCTAATCAACATCCTAAGTCACGAGTGTAAAGTCATTATTGATTGTTGCTAATCAATGCGAAACTTAATATCTGACGTAAAGTCAATATGTTGTTATATTTTTTTGGTTAGGAAATATAGGCAACATTAGGGGAATTTTTAATTTCAGATTGGTTTTTGAGAACAATTAAGCTTAAGTACATATTGGAAATCACTTGAATTTTGCAATTCGAAATAACTTTTCATTTTCTCTAAAATTCCTTTAGAAAAAACTTTGTTGTGTTTCGTGTCAGGATTTGAACTACATTCATCAGAGACACATTGTTCAAATTCTGTGTGTCTCACACAACTTAGCCAAAGCGGAAATGAAAAGTTATTTCGAATTGCAAAATTCAAGTGATTTCCAATATGCACTTAAGCTTAATTGTTCTCAAAAACCAATCTGAAATTAAAAATTCCCCTAATGTTGTCTATATTTCCTAACCAAAAAAATATAACAACATATTGACTTTACGTCAGATATTAAGTTTCGCATTAATAAGCAACAATCAATAATGACTTTACACTCGTGACTTAGGATGTTGATTAGAATGTTGACTTAGATGTTAACGAAATATTCTCTCATCCTATGAATTCACACATCGTAATATCTAGAAATTTAATACAAAAAATACCAAAAAAAGAAATACAATTTTCAATATGTAATCATAGATGAAAAATTCAACTTAAGTAAATATGAAAAATGATGAAGTTTCAATTTAGAAATTATCTGAACATCAAAATTAAAATATGTTTCGTCATCGCCGCTTTGGCTAAGTTGTGTAAGACACACAGAATTTGAACAATGTGTCTCTGATGAATGTAGTTCAAATCCTGACACGAAACACAACAAAGTTTTTTCTAAAGGAATTTTAGAGAAAATGAAAAGTTATTTCGAATTGCAAAATTCAAGTGATTTCCAATATGTACTTAAGCTTAATTGTTCTCAAAAACCAATCTGAAATTAAAAATTCCCCTAATGTTGTCTATATTTCCTAACCAAAAAAATATAACAACATATTGACTTTACGTCAGATATTAAGTTTCGCATTGATTAGCAACAATCAATAATGACTTTACACTCGTGACTTAGGATGTTGATTAGAATGTTGACTTAGATGTTAACGAAATATTCTCTCATCCTATGAATTCACACATCGTAATATCTAGAAATTTAATACAAAAAATACCAAAAAAGTTAATTGAACGTTTTTTTAATTAAAATATTGAAAAAACTTTTTAAAAGATGGTGCTAGGGTCAAAGTTCAGTTAAATTTTAGCTGTTTTTTAAATGTGTCTATCCTTACCCTTAAAATATGTCAAATTTACAAAGAGGTGATCTCTTGTTGTCTTGAGATAATTAATTTTAAAGATTTTTAGTCCGACTACAAATTCTAATTTATTCATCATTTTTTCGAACAAGTTTCATAGCAAAAAATTTCAACTACTGAAGTTCGATAAAATGATGAAAAATTAGAATTTCAGTCGGACTAAAAATCTTTAAACTTAAATATTTCAAAAAAACAAAAAATATCCTTTTTGTTAATTTGACATATTTTATAGTAAAGAACTATTTTATAAAAAAAAGATAAAATTCAATCGACAATTTTTTTCTAGAGATTAGTTAATCACCTATCAAACAAAAACAAATGTTTGAAATCGGTATAGCCATTCTTGACCAATTTAATTCCAAAGCTACCTCGAATTGGCAAAATTTTCATTTTTCATGCATGCTGTTGTGCCCCTATGCTCAAACTATGCACTTCAAAAAATTCTAAAATAAGTGATATTTTTTATTTTGTCCATACTATTTATATGCCAAGTTACAGGAAAATCAAAAATGGTCGAGTTTTCACAACTTGGTCTAGAACAGTGTGTCACTCAACTGATTTCATGCTATGAAACAATAAATATTTTAAGATTCTATTGCGGACCTTACGATATATTTCATGTTAGATTGATGAAAGTGCAGGTTATGGGTGCTTTCCAAACGACGACTTATTTGTGGAACGTAACTTATTCTAAACTTATTCGAATAAGTATGCTGGCGATGTGACTTATTTTGTATCTCTTTTTCCATAAAAATCTAATCTGATATGTCAAATATTATTTTTATTTAGATTTGTTTATATCTGTCACTACTTTGATCAAACGTTTTAAATCAGATTTAAACTGACATAGTTATAGACCTTACTGTCTTGAATGATTTTTTTGACATTTTTAATATGGCGGCAAATAAGTAATAAGGGTGCTTTTCAAACGACGACTTATTTGTGGAACGTAACTTAGGCTGTATTCTAAACCAAAACTTATTTGAAACTTATTTGTGGAGACTTACTTATTCGTTTTATAAAATCGTTTTATCGTTTATAAAGTATAAACATTACATAAATCAACGAGAAAATATTTGACATTACAAATCAAATTAGATTTTTATGTAAGAAAGAGATAGAAAATAAGTCATCTTTTTAGGTTACTTATTTGAATAATTAAGTCTCCACAAATAAGTTTCGGTAAATATATAGAATTCTTCTGTCACTCCCGATGACCTTGAAAATGGAGTTTGTTGTGCAGCTTTTTATACTGAAAAACGATATATATATATATATATATATATATATATATATATATATATATATATATATATATATATATATATATATATATATATAGGGCGCGGAAAACATTACTAGATAGACTTTTTTTATGTTGAAAATATCAATCATCTGATAGATTATTGTTTTGTTTTGTCGGTGAAATACTTTAAGATCTAATATTTTATGATATATTATTTTATATTTCACTCGCTTCTGCGACCCTGCAGACCTTCGATCAATAGCACCAATTAAAAATAAATTTTTTTTTTTTATATATAGCTCCTGAAGTAATGTTTTCCGTGCCCTATATATATGTATATTATTGCTCAGTATAAAAAGCTGTACAACATACTCCATTTTCAAGGTCATCGGAAGTGACGGAAGAATTCTATATAATTACCGAAAAGTCATTCAAATCGATTTGTCTTACTTATTTTTAATTTTGACAGTTTGTTTTACAATGTGTTTTCAGAAAATTTCCAAAGTTGATTATGCAGATATTAAATCAAAATGATTTATACGTTAAATACAATAAAAATATGTATTATAATCATAATAATTGATTTATAAAGAAAAGCGGTTTATTATATCAAATAATAAAAGTTTAAAAGTTTCGTGTAATTTCAACATGTTTTAAAAAAATTAATAACAAAATTGATTTAAGATTATCGCCCGGTTACTTGAACTTAATTCTGCATTTAACTAGTTTTGCGTTTTATGATTGCGATGGGACCTTTAAATAAAGCATATAGATTCAAATAAAGTTTCTTATATTTAGTTAAATCTTTGGTTATGTTTACTAAAAAATATGTTTGAGATTTCAAATTAGATTTTTGTAAGAGAAAGAGAAAGACAATAAGTTACCTCGCCAGCAATCAGCATACTTATTTGAATAAGTTTAGAATAAGTTACGCTCCACAAATAAGTCGTCGTTTGGAGTATCTTTACCTATATCTTGCTCACACTTACATACATAATGTAATTTAAAACAACAAGGGTGAACGAAATATGGTTTAAAGAAACCAAAAAAAGTAAAGAACGAATTTCGTTGTGTAATAAACAGAGTTTAAAACGCTCTTATATCACTAATTAAATCAGTTCTTTCATAGCGTACAAGATTAAAAAATATAACATTCCCAAATGCAGGAGTAAAAATAAACAAATATCGTTCTTACTCCTAATTTGAAATAATAGTAATTCATTGTGTAAGTGTTTAATGCTATATTATATTTTTCGAGTCAAAGTTTACTTTATTCTATTATGACTAATAACGCACACAATTATGATTGTAAAAACAACAGTAAGACTTTATTTGTAGTTGCCGGAAGGAACATTTTTTTTTCAAATACTCACACATTTAATTTTTGCTTCAAATTTGATGCTTTCCTTCGTATTAAAAATTAAATAAAAATTGTTATTATTCTGAATTGTATGTCAAATTATGCAAGTATTTCTATTTAAATAAATAAAAAGGGTGACGAAAAACCACAAATTTTCTTTTTCTGCATATGGAATGAAAAAAAAAATAATAAAATCGATTAGTGAAATAAAAAAAGAACAATATTAAAAATATATAGTACATTTTGCATTTTTTCGTCAGTTAAAATTTGTTCGCGAAAAAGTAAAATGTTTTCATCTGGCATAGGAAATGAAACTTTTTCTACACGATAGCAATTAAGTAAACGATATTTATTGTAAACTATTAAATTAAAAATCGACAGCATAACATTCAAAACTCATGGTGGCTTGCTTTGATTTAAAAACTATATAAAATGATATAAAAACACCATACCTACAACAATTTGTTATATAGCGAAAATGATTAACATTAGTGGAACAAAACATTTTCACACAGGATTGTGCATCAAAAAATAATTTTTGCTCGAGCAGGCGATTTTGCATGTTTACTGATTCGTAAATAAAGTAAGTTTCGCTTACAAATCATAGGTCGGTAAGTAATAACTTACCGATCATGCAGGAGGTAAATGATTACTTACCGGTAAGGGAGACCCTAGGGTGTAAATAAAAGCGATAATTTTTAGATAATCATGTATATCAACTTTACTAGTTTCAACTTTAAGTAATATTCTTTTTAAAATATTGTTATTACAATATTTAAAGGCAATTTATTTTGAAAAAGTATTCGAAGAAAATAAGTTTTGAACAAAAAAACCAATCTAGTTATGATGAAAAGCAGAGCTTGCTTACTATTTTGAAACGAAATTTTAAAAAATTTTCTTTAAAACATTAAAACTTAAAATGAATTTTATTATTTAATTAATTTTAATTGAATTTTTATTGATCGTGCAAAAAACATAATAAGCATTTTGGGCATTAAGAGTATTGCCGATTTCGGATCTATTAGAGATCTCGACTTCGTCTCGATCTCAAAACATATATCCTCAATCGGTAAAACACTCTTACTGCCCTTAATACTTAAATAACTATTTTATATCCTATCGTAGAAAAAAATTTAATTTTTGAAAGTATTCACATTTGAGGAGTGAAAAAATCGCTGAAATAAAATAAAATTGCAACTAATAATAAATATAAAGAAATACGCGGATCACTAAACTTTTTCTGCTGACCACTCATTGGTTACGGACCACCGGTTGAGAAACACTGGCTTAGAACACTCTTCTCCGGTTATGCAATTTTAAAACGTTTTTATGAATGAAAAACAATATATCCATTATACCACAGAAAATATGTGTGACAATGTATGACAATATATGCTTAACCAAACCCATTGCAAGCCTACCCCATCTTACATCATGCAATTACTACGAGACATATACGATATAATAGCTCATTTCTAAAAAATTTGAATTTCTTTTATGCTATGCAATACATTCAAATTTGTTTATTTTTTTCATTGTTTGCTAGTATGTTTTTTAAAGCTTAACTTTTTTTCAGTAAAAAGGCTCTAGCTTCTTACCCATGTATCTGGCTTTTACTGATTGATGAACTTGTCTAAGAAATAACTAAAACACATATTGGGCCCGTGAGAGTGTGGCAATAATTTCTCATAATATTTTATAGAAATTTAACTCCTGTTTTTTAAAAGAAAAGTTGCCTGGTGAGACGAGGGATTATGGGAAATAAAACAAAACATCAATTGTCATTCGTTTTTTCATTTTAATCAATGTTAATTGTTTGAAAAACTTTTAAAAATTTTAAATATTATTGCCGTTAAATTTTAAGAATTAATAGTTGTTTGAAACCACATCTCTTTGGTTGATTTTAAAATTAATATTATTTTATTCAGATTAAATTCAATTCAATGTTATTTAAAGTATATTAACTTCTATGTTAATAAAGTTTCAAATTGAATAAATAAAATATGGAGGGGCTGAAATCTCTCAGCTCTGAGATATCAAGACTTCGGTCTGGGTTAAGGATTTTGATATAGTTTTTGGCAAAAAACTTTTATGAGGACATGGTTTTTAGTTTTGGGCAGCGATGTATATCAAACATAACTCTTTATTCAAGTACAAGTATTTTTTTATCTCTGTTTAAAAATTTATTACAAAACTAACACGAAACATCAATACGTTGCCGGAAAATTATAATTAAAATTCCAAAAATATTGTTAAATTAAATAAAATCAAACTTTTTCAAAATTCCAAAAATTATAATAAAATCAAAAATTTTAAATTTTTCAAAATTCTAAAAATATTCCAAAAATTCTTACAAAATCAAAAATTAAAACTTTTTCCAAAATTCTAGAAATATTGCAAAAATTATTACAAAATCAAAAATACAAACTTTTTCAAAATTCCAAAAATATTTCAAAAATTATAACAAATTCAAAAATTTCCATGTCCAATTTCATTTTCAATTACATTTACGTCATAAAAACAGCTACATTTTTTTCCCCCAAAAATTGGCTAAAAAATTAAATGAAATCATTTTTTGACAAACTTGACATTATTTTTTGGCAAACATTAATTATTATTATTTTTTATAATGCCATAATTCTCTATAATAATAATAAAATATCATGTCATACGAACTATTAATTTTACTTTTTTCTAAGAAAATAGGGTAAAAAATAAATAAAAACCTTTCTTTTGACACACTTGACAACATTTTTTGACAAACTTATAATGCCATAATTCTCAATAATCATAATAAAATTTCATTTCAAACAAACAATTTTATTTTTTTCCAAAAAATTAGGTAAAAAACTAAATAAAAATCTTTTGACACACTTGACAACATTTTTATGACAAACTTATAATGCCATAATTCTCAATAATAAAACTTCATTTCAAACAAACAATTAATTTTATTTTTTTCCAAAAAATTGGGTAAAAAAATAAATAAAATTCTTTCTTTTGACACACTTGACAACATTTTTATGACAAACTTATTATGCAATAATCTAGATTTTAGTCTCACATACCAATCCCGACCATCAAGATTTCTCCAAATTCAATGTTCCTACTCGTAATCACTTAAAATGAACGTTTTTTAAGCAAAAAATATGCAAATTTCCTTGTTTTGACACACTTGACGATTTTTTTGACACACTTCCGGTACAGTTATCAAACACATCGTCCTTTTGGCTCTTCCCATTGAGTAAACCTATTTTTAGAAGAAAAAAAATTTTGAAATCCGTCCAGCGGTTTTCTAGATTTCGTCGGTTGTGACGGACGGCCGGACGGACGGACGGCCGACAGACAGACACACATTTTTTTTTTTTGCTTTTTTAGAATCAGTAGGTCCTAAAACGTCGAGAAATTTCAAAAAAAGTGGGGGTAAGAATATCACTTTGAGCTGATGAATGTAATACTTAGGTCTTTCAGACCGAAGTAATATGACTGATAGCACGAAATATTGCTTTGAATTTTATGTTAACTGTAAATTGTAATTTGTCAATTCAATATAAGAAATAAATGTTGATGTTTTATGGTGCTCAATAAATATTACGATTCACAAAAACTTATGAATTGGATATACTGATAAACACAAAATATAGTTGTTGATATCTCGCATAAAGGATTTAAAATTGGTGTTGTCAAGATTCATCTGAAGGTATTCATCTCAAGATTTTCATCTGAAGGTTTTCGTCTCGAGTTTCATCATTCAACAACGCCACTAGCTGAAACTTCAATCATTAAATATCTATTGGACATCTCAAAGCTACCAAAAGAGTACCGGTCGCATGTTTATATAAAAGGTTTTTGTTTATGGCACACTTTTTTGTTGGAATATTTGTATCCAAACAGCCACAATAACGGTTTTAAAAATTAAAATTTTTTTAGTAAAAAGCTAGTTTATGTTTCTAAACCATGTTGCGGCTTTGGCTGTTTCTCAAACTTGTGCAAGATATATGTAAAACACACATTTCCAGAATTTGTTTTCTTGATCTAGCTCAACAAATGCGCTCCTGAGGCACTATCCTCGTTTTCGCTCAAACCATCAACATTTCCAGATTATAGTTGAAAATTTACTACTTGCATGAGAAATTTAAATTTTTTACTCAAAAACCCAATACAAAAGTTATTTTTCTCAGCTATGGTTACTAATAATTATTCCCCATACCTAATAATAAGTATTTTAGCACCTATGCTAAATTTCTCAAATGTGTTGAATTCATATTTTGTATGTTTACTTTAGGTTGATCCATCTACGATTGCTTTTTATGGTCGAGAAAGTTTTAAATGACAAATCTATGAAATTCTAGACGATTCTTGATGCATTCAAAATTTCTCTTTTGGTCGAGGTTAAATTAAAACCCAGAAACAATTTTGGATGTTAAGTTTAAAGAGCGCCCAACGATAAATCGGAACAGGAAACGGTGTTGAAATCAAAGATTTTTATTTTTACAGCGTCAATATCAATTTAAAAATAATTTGCTAGACAGTAAAACTAGATATCAAATTAGTTACAACTTACAAGCTCTTAAAATAAATAATGTTTACAGCACTGATTTAAATTACCTCTACTAATTTGCTATGTCGCTGTAAATGCGGTATAAATAAAATATGCTATCACATATAACATATGACGTAGGCAAATATTTCATAACAGGATAGAAAAAATAAAAATAAAATAAAAGGTAAACAGCAAATTTGTTTTTTTACAATTTGCAGAAACAAAACTAAAATGTGGTTGCAAATAATTTAGCTAGAGATGCATTTCCTAATCATGCGACCCACTCAATGATTAAAGCTCATACATGTAGTTATATGAAGGCTCGATTCTTCGAGTAAGCAATAACGTGGCATCATCAAGGAATACTTCACAGCTAAGATTGAGGGTGCTACAGTTGACTGAATAGAGCTCATTCGCCAGCACCTCTAAGATATCACCTTGGCTCTTGAAATCTCACTATTGACAGTGGTATGTGATATCTTACGTTAGCTCAGTTAAGTCTTCTGCGTAAACCACAAAAAAAACCTCAACACAAACTGAAGCAAATGCTGCGCGTAAATTGTTGCTTATTTTCAACAAAGGAGGTAGTTAAGAATAGTAGTTTTTTGTATAAGCTTAGAATGGTGGCAATTCGAATCGCCATCATCCTATGGGGATACAAGATGCTATTTTATCCACAACTGCAAAATATTTCGAATAATTTCCAATTTGCCTACTAAAGTTTTTATCACCATAATGAAATACATCATAGACAGCATAGAAAAAAAAACAATTGAAATCATGCAAAAACAAAATCAAATCTCTACATTTTTTGGTATAGAAATATCAAAAGGTGAAAATGAAAACAATATATTACATTACGAACATTACGAAAAAAGTTAAATTTTTTATTTTATATATGCATTGTTTCTCGTTTTAACCTTTTGATATTACTCTATACCAACAAATGTAAAGATTTGATTTTGTTAGGGGAATAAAGTATGGAACTGTTGTAGAATATAACGATCGTTACATTCTACAAGTGAGAGAATGTATAACATTACAATGGAAGGCATACACATGGAAAGCATATATTCTATAGCAGTCGTTGATAAAGTATTAACTAGTCATAAGTGAACGTATAGCAGTTTTTAAAATCAAGACATTAAATCAAAGTGAAATAAAGTGGTTAAAACAATTGTTGCCTACAAAAATTATTGGTTCATAAAAAGGAAAAACATTGTATGAATAGAATATTTGTTGAAAGTAGCAATAAAATAAAATAAAAGAATTGTTTTGTTATGTATAGCAACAAATACAGCTACGGCATTTTTTCGTAATCTAATTTTTATAAATCGAATATTTTTTTTTTTTTTTTAATAAAATGTGATGTGTAGTAGGCATTACAATATGTGTCACAACAACACATAAAAACCTTTTAAGACCAAGGTCCCACAACAACATGCGTTCTAAGGATGTTAATGGACGCAAATCTGTTTTTTTTTTGAATATTTGTTTGTTAAATAATGGATAACTAAACCATAAATCCTATCACATATAAAATATGACATAGGCCAATATTTCGTGATAGGATAGGGAAAATAAAAATAAAATAAAAAGCAAATTTGTTTTATAAATTTGCAGGAACAAAACTGAAATTGGTCTGCCAATAGTCCAGCCAATGGCATAATCCTTGATTATGGGTCGCAGTATATTTTTCAATGATTTAAGCTCAGATATATAGTTATACGAAGGCTCGTTTCTTCGAGCAAGCTACAGCGTTCCAGCATCAAGGAATATTCATTAGCTAAGATTGAGAGTGCCACCGTTGATTGAATACAGTTCATCCGCCAGCACCCCTAAGACATCACCCTGGCTAGTGATATAACGGATTTTTGTAAAAGCGCATCATTACGTTTTGTGAAGGTTTTACTGTAATGAGAATAAATGAAAAAAGTTTAAAGTTTAAACTAAAAATCAAGTGTAAAACTTATATGATTATCTGAAATATGAGAAATCATTAAATGATGAAAGTCATGACGTTGAGTTGGATTAAGTCGGTCTTTGCTGATATTTAATTAAATCCTCTGTTCATTACGTCATTTTTACTTTTATTCTTAGAATCTTCCAAAAAGTCAGTTTACATTTCATAAATAACGACGAAAAATTTGGTATATCTACTCAAAAATGATTCACATATTTTTAAAGATAAATAATCAAATTGGATACAATAAAAATCAAAGAAGTTTCTAAAAAATGTGTACAAAGAGAAGAGAAAATTTGAATACATCAATATAAGATCGCGCGTCTTAATATAAACAGTGATGACCTTGCTAATCAAAAAATTTTTAAATTGTTTATAAAATGTTTTTACTGTGTTATGCATAGAAGTAAATTTTTTTTCCAGTTAAAAATTTTAATTTTTGTATCAGTTTCATATTAACTTTCAACATAAGTGGATTTAACTTCAAATAAAAATTTAGTAGATTGTAATTTTTTGTGATTATTTATTATTTTGTGCGTGAGATTTTAGAAGAATAGGTAAAACCTTTTCAGCGTTTTATAGTTCACCTAGTTTACTAACCATTAGAATTAAATACTAATTTTTATATTATTTATTTACAGATTGAACAACAATCCGACGGATATACAATTTTACATATATTAGGCGTTGAACATAAACATAGTGGTGAAATTAAGTGTACAACATTTTTATCGTCAAATCCAAAGAATAGTGTTTCTTGTTATACCGATTTAGTAGTGCTTCCAGTGCCAAAAACCGATATTTTAGACTTTGTGAGCGAAGGAACACATCATGTAGATATTCCGGCTCACATATTAGTAGGACCTGAGGATTGTACAGTGTTAGTTGGGGGAGTTGTAACTTTAGACGTAACGTTTGGTGGATATCCAGAACCAGACATTAAGTGGATGAGAGCGGTAAGAATTGTTAAACATTTAATTATTTATTTTATTTTCAATAAATATTGAAATATTTGTTATTGATACGCTATGACGTTAATTACATTATATATAGTCAAATATTTGAACGATAATTAAGAACTGGTTTAAAATTGATAATGTGTATTTTTGGTTCAAAGCAATAATTAAGTGTTGGTTAACATTCGTATTTATGTTATGAAAAACAGAAATATTTTTTTTGAAGTAATGAATTGAGTTTCGGTGAATAAAATACTTTCTTACGATTTTTACTTTGGATGGATTCAATAATAAGTTTTGTATGACCTTTTCAGAATTTATATAATTTTTATTAAGGTTTCTTAAAAGCATTAAGCACTACCTAGTTATCACATGATTAAAGTTTTATTCGTTTTTATTTCAAATTTAATTATAAAATTGGATTCATAACAAAAGTACCGTAAATCGATCCCAATCCATTAAAACCAACAAAATATCTATAAACCAGATTATCGCAAACGAGAAAACTGAAATTTCTACAGTTAAACCGGGTAAACTTACGACTTTTAATTTTTGACAAAAGTTTCTACGGTGTCATTTATTCCTTAAATTCTGATACCAAATCTTCTGTCTGTGATTTAATCGTCACTGCCCTTTAGAATAGCTACTTTGTTAGTGGAACGTTTTTGTTCAAACTAAATTGATAAAAAAGAAAATCATAGAGGTCAGAAAGCTTGCAATGATCAGTAGATTTAACCGTAACCTGTCTACACAGCAGCTCTGGTCGGAGCTGAAGGGGATAGGTGCTTGTGGTAAAACAAGCACCCCTTGCAATTTAGATCCGGATTTGATTAATGATGCATTCGTTGAGCATGGCAGCTCTTATGTTCCAATTAAGAATTTCTCTATCTTTGGCTCTTCAGCTGGTGGCTTTGAGTTTGCTTTTCGTAATGTTGACCATGAGGAATTGCTCTCGGCATATTCATCTATTAAATCTAAATCTACTGGTTGTGATCAGGTGGATGGGCGTTTTTTACAGCTCATCATGCCTTATATATATATATATATATATATATATATATATATATATATATATATATATATATATATATATATATATATGTGCATGTTACGCATATTATTAATACATGCTTGATGACGTCGACTTTCCCCTCTGCCTGAAAAGTGGCTAGGGTTGTACCTGTTCCGAAAAAGAATTTGCCTACTTCGGTAGATGACTACCGTCCTATTAGTATTTTGCCTCTGCTCTCCAAAAATTTCAAAAAGCTTATGTGTATTCAGATTCTTGAACATCTGGATTGCCATAAGCTGCTCACGGACAAACAATCAGGTTTCAGGAAGAATCATAGTTCTATTACTACTGTCGCTGATCTTATTAGAGAAATTTGTGATCACAGTTAGAAGATGTCGTCTTTGCTAGTGCTGGTTGACTTCTCCAAAGCATTCAACAATGTTGACTTTTCGGTGCTCTGCTCTAAACTCAATTGTTACTTTATGTTCAGTAATTCGGCTCTTGAGATGATTTGGAGTTATCTTACCCCGATATATCAATTGGTTAGGACTGATTTGGGATCTTCTAATTTTCGTGAACTCTATTCTAGGGTTCCGCAGGGTTCTATCTTGTGCCCCTAATGTTCTGTTTGTATGTTAATGAGCTGGAGAAGCATGTGAAGTTTTCCTCAACCAGAATGTATGCTGACGACATCAAATTATGTTTGGCTGTACCGAAGAACCAGGCTGATATAGCGATTAACAAAATTAATGATGACCCACAGAGCATATTTGACTGGTCTATCAATAATCGGCTTCTACTCAATGCTAGTAACACCAAAGCTATTCTAATCAATGGTAATTCTGATCTGATTCATACCCCTATAAAAATTAATGGTGCTACAATTCCCTTCGTAAATGAGGTGAATAGTCTTGGCATAGTACTTAACAGCAAGCTTAAGTGGAATAACCACATTGATAGCACGATTGGCAAAGTCTATTTTAGTCTTAGACTCCTGTGGTCGAATGCTCGTTTACTGCCAACTGATCTCCGTCTCATGTATGTAAGGTCTTTGCTGGTTCCTGTCATTGCGTATGGAGATGTCTTATTCTGCAAACTGGGTAAGACTAGTGAGAGGAAGCTTAGGGTGGCCTTTAACGACTGTGCGAGGTTCGTTTACAATGTCAGAAGGAGTGATCGTATCTTTATCTCTCCTAAAACCTTTACTATCTTCAACTGCAATTTGTTTGACTATTTGAAGTTCAGACTTTCCATCTTTATTCATCGGATCAAGGCGAAGGTATTGCCGCAGTATTTGGCTTCAAGAGTATTTGTTTCATCCAGAATTCGTAATAATAATTTTATTATTCCTAAGCACAACTCCACATGTGTAGCTTCCCAAATATGGGTCCATGGTAGCTTCCCAAATATGGGTCCCAAAATATACCATTCTATAAGACCAGAATCTCTTAAGTCGTTGTCATCTATAAAGGGATTCTCTAAGGCTGTCTGGGACTTTTTTAGTCCAGCGTAAGCTTCTAAGGTCTTAGGCTTTTGCTTCTTAACCCTTTTCTTGTATTCTTGATTGCTTGGATTGTCTGCAAGTTGGAGGGTGGGTATTGTGTATTACAGTTTTGCAGTTTTACAGTTTATAGTCGTTTTGTAATAAAGACTTTTTGCCAGCATTGGAATTGTTGGAATTGTTAGCGATAATCTCAAGTGCTGGTCAAAATTTTTGCAACTATTCATACTACTCTAATAATAATGTTTCTGCTAAATGATGTAATTAAATTGTAAGATTCTGTTAATTATATTCAGTTTCTGTTAAATGATATGAGTAATTCAGTTTCTGTTAAATGATATAAGTAAAGATGTAATGTAGTTTATCAAAAAGTTTAACATAAAATCCGCTAGAGCACATAGGGCATGTCGTCAATTGCAAGTGTTCATTAAAATAAAATTTTATTTATTAGAAAATGCAAAGGATATAAAAAGAGCGACTTTAAAGCCAAATATTAGCATGAAATTAAAAAAGTAGAAGACAAAATCTAAAGAGGTCTTTATAGTAGCTTAAATAAGAATTCATTTCAGTTAACGGCAAATAACTAAAAAAAAGAAGGCAGTCTTCAGGACTGCCGACAGAAGTAAAAACTTAATACTGTGAAATAGCTGTGTTTGTTTGTATCTTTCAATTATTGTAGCATTGCAAATTAAAATTTCAGAATTTTTAAACTAAAATCATTAAAATTATTCTGGGTTTTACATCTATCAGCATTCCAAGCAACTATTACATTTTTATATTTAAAATAATCAAAACATATCATATAAAAAATTTGCGTCTATGAACGCTTTACAAAGCATGGTGTTGTGGGATCTTGTTCTTAAAAGGTTTTTATATGTTGTTGTGACATACATTGTAATTTCTACTACCAAATACATTTTATTTTTAAAAAAATAGCGTGTCATCATCAAAGAATATTACATAACTAAGACTACGGGATGCTATCGTTGATTGAAAAAACTTCATCCGCCAGCACCCCTAAGATACCACTTTGGCTAGTGATATCTCACTGCTATTGCCAGTGGTATACGATATCTCAAGTTAACTGAAATGCCAATACTCAAATGCCCTGAGATGAAGTTTTTGAAAAAAAAAAAAATTCAGCCAGTTACCTTTGGGCTAGTGTACACAACAACTTCCCAAAGTTTCATGATGATCGGATGAATGGTGTATTAATGTATAAAGGACAAACAGACATACTTTCAATTTTATATATATATATATATATATATATATATATATATATATATATATATATATATATATATATATATATATATATATATATATATATATATATATATACATATATATATATATATATATATATATATATATATATATATATATATATATATATATATATATATATATATATATATATATATATATATATATATATATATATATATATACATATATATATATATATATATATATATATATATATATATATATATATATATATATATATATATATATATATATATATATATATATATATAGATATATATATAAATATATATATATATATATATATATATATATATATATATATATATATATATATATATATATATATATATATATATATATATATATATATATATATATATATATATATTTATATATATATATATATATATATATATATATATATATATATATATATATATATATATATATATATGTATATATATATATATATATATATATATATATATATATATATATATATATATATATATATATATATATATATATATATATATATATATATATATATATATATATATATATATATATATATATATTTATATATATTCAATATTTATTTAGCATGATGACTCGAATGCTTGATGACTCGAATTATGCTTGATGACTTGAATATATAAATGTTTCCCCATGCAAAATCGCACAACGGCCCATTTTGTGATGCTGATGAAGATTTCAACTCATTTTGAAAGAAAAATACATACCCAAATAGTGGTTTTTTTCTTATTTTATTTCACGGGTATGAAATTATGGAAAATAGTGATTGAAAACCAATATTTAAATTATTTTTAGCACTGCCTCCCAAAAAATAATCAATTTTCTTGTTAATATCCAAATAAAAATAATTTGAACGAAACGAAAAAAGACAGTACTAATAACTTTAAAAACTGCATTATCGATCAATATTTTTTTTACATTCGTAAAAAGAAATTTATATGATTTTCATGAACTCATGAATAAAAAAACATAATTTTAATGGTGATGTGTCGTGAACGTGCGATTAATAAAATACCACGATTATAGTAAAACAATATTATTTATTTATTATAGCTTGTAATTAGTTTTACTTAAGTGCAGTCATGTTCAACAAAAATGACTTGTGTTTATGTCAGCGCCCTAGGTACAAAAATATGTTTAGAAAAATTTGTTCATAAACTTAACATCTGTTCAAATTCAATATCATAAAAATTTATATAAGAACTAAATCTAAAAAATTATGGTGCAAATTATGAAACTTTTTGCAATCCATACAATTTTCGACCGATCTAGTTTCGAACCAATGAGAAGTTTTGAAACTTGAAAAGTTTATCATTCTCATCAGGTCTAGCCGACTAGATAAACTACCAAAAAATGTCAACGCTAATTAATATATAATTTGAAAAAATTCTTCGTTGTAGTGACGTGAATAATCCATAGTATCAAAATGTTTGTTTTTTCTGCATACACCTTATGTTATTCACAAGAATAAGAAATAAAATAAATTTTATATATTATATATCATTTATTATTATACCACTATAGTTTCAATCTCTGAGATCATCAACTCCTGTTGAGTTCTCATCAACTCCTGTTGAGTTCTCTGTTCTCACAGAGATTGAAACTATAGTAGTATAATAATAAATGATATATAATAAATAAAATTTATTTTATTTCTTATTCTTGTGAATAATATAAGGTGTATGCAGAAAAACCAAACATTTTGATACTAATTAATATAAACCAAAAATTAGATTACAACTCTAGCGAAGTATAAAAAACAAAAAATTTACATAAACATATATTTAATAGATTCAGGTTTAGTCAATTAATTTCTCTGGTGATCACTGTTTTGTTATAGTGTTATACTCTAGACATACTAGTATTGAATAACAAACTCATATCGGTGAGAAGAAGATGACTAGTCTTCCCTTGTGTCTATTGACACATAATCAACAATTAATTCAGTAAATCATTTGTGATATAACATCACACCGATGGAAATTGGAACTAATTGGTCTAAATTAATTTAATTAAATAAAAATTTAATTAAATTAATTTAGACCAATTTTCTTCATTAAGTATATATTTTAATTTCTAATATATTCTTTATAGTATTCTGGGAGTCGAGAGATTCTTCCACTTCTAGTAATAACTTCATTACCATTTTCATTTAAATTATTGGCGTTAGATACGTTACTCAAATTATTGTTAATATTCATTGGCTGTTGAGGGCACATTGAATTTTGTACACTAAAATTTCTTGACGAAATTGATTCATTTGATTCGGTTCGAATAATTGGTGTGTGATAAGATTTTCTTAAGTGAAACTTATTGCGTCTCAAAACTCTATTTTCTTCATGCACATTCTCTTTGATAAACTTTATGCTCGTCTTCATCAAAACTTTTTCGATATTTGGTTCTTTGGTCATTATAATTCTTTACTCTAGATTGATTTTCCAATAATCTATTTTTTACATTTTCTTCAACTTTTGGGTTCAGTAGTGATTTTTTTATGGGTTGTTTGGTTTTAGTAATTCGACTCATAAGTAACTGAGATGGTGAAGCGTTAAGTTGGGCAACCGCATGGTTTCTATATTCCAAAAGAGCATAGTGGATGTCCCTTTTATCTTCTATTGCTTTTTTGACCAGCTTTTTACCAATTTCCACTGACTTTTCTGCTTGACCGTTTGAACGGGAATACCTGGGACTAGAAGTTTTTATTTCTAATATTATAAATTTCTTTGTTACCTGTATTTTGTACAACTTCCGCAGCTTGTAATCTTGTTCTTTCTTCGATCCGACATGTTTGAATCGTTTCTTCTAATTTTTGTTAAATTTTTAATTGTTGATGAACTACTTAGAGTGTTAATCTAATGAAAATTTTTGATTAAAAGACTTCGTATACACTTTAATAATATTTTATTTTTCTAAATATATTTTCTGTCTCTAAGAGACCTTCTTCAGAGAATGAATTCAGATTTCTATAATAAACTAAACTATTACATTGGTCTTTTTATACCTATCTATTTGTATTTAAAAGTATGAAATTTTATTTTTGAATTGGTTTTCCTTAATTAAGGTTGTAAAACAATTGCTTTTGAAATTTTTTGGTTGATAAAATTATATTACGTGGGCGTTAAAACAAAATTATTGATGAATATTTTGGATGGTTATTGATTATTATAATGACATTGTGATTTTTGGTGGGCTGTGTCTTCTATTTTAATTTTTAAATTTATTTGATGTTGAACAGAGGGCTGAATACTGGACCTTCATCTAGGTTAAGGAGGGTTTCTTGTATTTCTTGATTTATGTAGTATGACTCTATTATTTCCAATTTTCTGTTGTCTCTTACTTGTTGAATTAAACTGAGACTATTGATGTCAATTTTATGATTGGTGCCAACGATGTGTTTTGCAACAGGTGATGTTTCATAGCCGGTTTTGATGTTTATATGTTCCTTGAACCTGGTACTTATTTTCCTTTTTGATGATCCAATGTATATTTTATCACAGGATTGACATTTTATTTAGTAAATCCCGTTTTGGTTGAGTTTTGGTATTTTATCTTTGTTGTTGGTTAAAATTGATGAAAGTTTTTGGTCTGCTACTTCTATTAATTCTACGTTAAATGGTTTGAAGACTTTTTTCAATTTTGAAGATATTTTAGGTGCATAACTGACTTTTTCTCGTTTTTTGTCTTCTGTAGGTGGCTGTAATGTTGTGATATCTGTTGTGCGTTTTTTTCTTTTGGCTGATCTTATTAGAATATCTATGTGTTCTGAGATGTATCCGTTTATTTTGGCTATTCGTTTGATGTTATTTTCTTCTACGTTGTAATTGGTGGGGTTTGATGGTTATTAACCTGTGGATCATGCTGCGAAGGGCTGACATTTTGTGTTGCCATGAATGGTTTGAGTCGCTTGTTATAAAACGATCTGTTGTTGTGGGCTTTCTGTATATGTTATACTCTATTTTTCCATTGTTTCTGTCTAGTAGAATATCCAGGAATGGTAGTTTGCCATCTTTTTCCTCCTCATAAGTAAACTTAATTGATTCGCATTTGCTGTTTATCGTATTTAACACATTTCTTAATTAGTGTTTTTTCATTATTACCAATATGTCATCTACTATCCCCAGAATGTAAAACTGCATTCTTGATTGATAGCAACTTCAAGATTTGACATTAAAGCTTCTGCAATTAACGGAGATAACGCATTCCCCATTGAAGTGCCTGAGGTTTGTTTGTATACTTCTCCGTTAAACTGGAAATAGCTGTTTTTCATGACCTCTCTAGTTGCTTCAATGTATAGGTTCATTAGATTTACTTCTATTTTGTTTTTAATCAGCCATTCTTTAATAATTTCTACTGCTTTATCTATTGGGATGCTGGGAAATAGAGCTGAAACATCTAATGAGACCAATATTTCGTTCTGTTTGAGTTCTTTGTTTTTTAATGAATTTACTAGGTCTAACGAATTTTTTATTGCTAAAGAATCAAACTTTGGTATTTTTCCAAATTCTGTAACCAGCCATTTTGATATTTTTTCAAACGGTGAGTTATTGTTTGACACTATTGGAAGCATTGATTTTCCTTCTTTATGAATTTTTGGGAGTGCGTATAATCTTGGAAGGGTCGGATTTGAGACGTTTAACTTCCGTGAGTCATACTACATAAATCAAGATATACAAGAAACCCTCCTTAACCTAGATGAAGGTCCAGTATTCAGCCCTCTGTTCAATATCAAACAAATTTAAAAATTAAAATAGAAGACACAGCCCACCAAAAATCACAATGTCATTATAATAATCAATAACCATACAAAATATTCATCAATAATTTTAGTTTTAACCCCCATGTAATATAATTTTATCAACCAAAAAATTTCAAAAACAATTGTTTTACAACAATAATTAAGGAAAACCAATTCAAAAATTAAAATTCATACTTTTAAATACAAATAGTTAGGTATAAAAAGACCAATGTAATAGTTTAGTTTATTATAGAAATCAGAATTCATTCTGGGAAGAAGAAGGTCTCTTAGAGCCAGAAAATATATTTAGAAAAATAAAATATTATTAAAGTGTATAAGAAGTCGTTTAATCAAAAATTTTCATTAATTTCTTCTAATGTTGGGTTTCCGTCTTTAATTAATTTTTCTTTTAGTTTTTGGTCTCTTAATCCAAACACCAGTCTGTCACGAAATATGGTATCTCCCTCCAGTTTGAAGTCGCATGTTTTGGCCAATGTTTTTACTTCGGCTAGAAATTGGTCAAATATTTCACCTTCTTTTTGAGATCGTGTGTAAAGGCAATGACGCTCATATAGTATGTTGGTTTTTAGAACACAAAAATTTTCAAAGGCATTAATCACCTTATCGAACTTATCAGCTTCCTTAAGTGTCAACGTTTCATATATCTTATTAGCTTCCTCACCAATGATGTTTAATAAAATAGCAATTTTCACTGCATCTTTCTTTTCATCCAGTGATGTAGCTTTCATATAAATTGTAAAATCTTTATGAAATTTTTTCCAATTTACCATCACATTTCCAGAATATTTTAGTTCAGCTGGAGGTTTTAGGATTCCATTATTGATTTTTTTTTTTTTGACGAGTGTTATTATTTTCGAGAATCAGAAAACAATTATAATTGACTTGTGTCTCACTTCAATTTTTTATCGGTTTTTATCTAAATCATCCGGATTTTGATCACTGTAATTCAACTGCGCCATGATGTGTCGTGAACGTGCGATTAATAAAATACCACGATTATAGTAAAACAATATTATTTATTTATTCTCAATTACATTCAATGATGACTTACTTCACATCAAATGGTATTTAATAAAAATTAGAAAAAAAAAATGTACCATTCCAGGAATTGAACTCTCGACCTATGGCACCTCAGTCGATCGCGATATCCATATTGCAATTTGAAACGTTACGACATAATATTTAAACACATCTGCGTGATGATACTCGAATATATAAATTTTTCCCCATAAAAAATCGCTCAACGCGCCTAAAAAAGCTTTCATTTCAAAAATTAGCATTAATAGAGGAGACTAATATTTTCAGAATTTCCACAAACCAATTCCAACACCTCTCCAATCTTCTATCGAAACCAATTTAAAAAGCTCAATTTTGTTATTGATCTTATATGTAGCAGGCGTGACTATTATTTGTTTTACCGATCTACTTTTTCAAATAATATTTTTTGGCGATCTACTTTTTTTTCTCCAAATTATTGCTATAATGATATATAAGTATGCTGATCGTTTTGTTCTCGATTTTTAATGGTATTCTCAGTAAATTAAATTACTCGAAATATTAAAAAATCTTCTTTTGTGAATACGGGCAAGAATATCCTGAAAGATCTTAAATGAAAAGGCTAGAATTATTTTTTGATACACCTTTTAGTAAAAAGCTTTCTCGTCATGACAAGGCAAGTATTTAGACATATAGAGAAGGAGATAGTACGAGGGCAATTTGAAAATTCCGTGATATTGAAATGAAAGAATTGGTTTTTGCGATAACTGTTATTTTATTTTTCAACGTAGTCACCTTTTAGCTCGATACACCGAACCCAACGTTTTTCCAACTTTTGCAAGCCGGTTAAAAAATATGATTTCGGGAACTCTTCAAAATAGGCATTTGTTTCGGCGATGACCTCTTCATTTATTGTGAATCTTTTTCCTCCGAGCCATTTCTTCAAGTTGGGAAATAGAAAGAAGTCGCAGGGAGCCAGATCTGGAGAATATGGTGGGTGAGGCAGCAATTCGTAACGCAATTCGAGTAATTTTTTGGTTGTAAGAACACACGAATGAGCTGGTGCATTGTCATGGTGGAACAGGATTTTCTTCTTTTTCAAATGAGGACGTTTCACCTTCAATGCAGCATCAAATTTATCAAGCAGAGCACAATAATATTGCCCTGTTATTGTTCTTCCTTTTTCTAAATAGTCGATCAGCAATATCCCTTGCGCATCCCAGAAAACGGTGGCATTAACCTTACCGGCCGAAATGACGGTTTTTGCCTTCTTCGGAGCACGTTTGTCTGGAGAAGAACTGTTTCGACTGTTCTTTCAACTCAGGTGTGTAGTGATGGATCCACGTTTCATCAACGGTCACAAAACAGCGAAGAAACTCAGGTGGATTGCGCTTATACATCTTCAAAAACTGTTACGAAGTGGTTTCACGAACTCGGTTTTGCTCTGGACTTAGCAAGCGCGGCACCCATCTCGCCGATAGCTTTCTCATTCCCAATTCTTCGTGCAAAATGGAATGCACGCGTTCGGTTGAAACGTTCACCATCTCAGCTATCTCGTCAATCTTTAAGCGGCGATCGGCCAACACGATATCATGGATTTTATCGACGAAGTGTGGAATTACAACTTCTTTTGGACGTCCCGAACGTGTTGCATCATTTGTGTTTGTACGGCCACATCGAAAGTCGTTGAACCACTTTTGCACCATTCCATACGATGGAGCAGAGTCACTGTAATACTTCTGCAACTTTTCTTCAGTTTGTTTGATGGTTTTTCCCCACAAAAAGTGATGTTTAATAAGAACACGGAATTCTTTTTTTTCCATTGTGGCGAAAATTTAGAATCTTTTTCTCTTTCGAAGGCTGTACAAAATTTGTTTATTGATAGATTCAATTCAAATTTTTTTTGGCTTGCTAAATATGATGACAGATGTCAAAACCATATTCACCTCGCCGATCCGAAGGCCTTCTGTTGACAATATCACGGACTAATCAAATTGCCATCGTAAAATGGAATGGAATAATAAGGAGATAGTAAACAAAAGTCGTTTTAAGGATTCGAGTTTGATTCAGAAATATCAAAAAATTGAAATAGTTCAAAAAAAAATTTCAATAAATTATCGACTGATTATTTTTTGAGTTATTATCAACAACGTGATGTTTTTAACCGACTTCCAAAAAGAAGGAGGTTCTGTGTTTCACTGTAGGGTTTTTTTTATGTATGTACACCGATTTCTCAAAAACGGCTCGTTCGATTTGGATGATTTAAATTGTGTTCTATTTGGGTTTATTCACAGAGGGTCCCATCATTTTTTTTATGATGTGAAAAATACCGTTATTCAGAAAATTGGAAAACCCCATATTTTTTATGCATTTTCGTTGATTTCGTTAAAACATATTCTTCTGTTTGTTTGTTGTGGGCAGTATTATATTGCTATACTTGTCAAGGTTATCGTAAATAATTTTCTATGACGGGTAATGTGTATGCCGTTTGTGCAAAACACCATAAAACCATAATAGATTGTCACTGATGAAAGTTTTTCCGGTATTTGAAGTTATTACTTTTAAAACGCTTTCTAGCCGACATTTGCTTTATGACTTCACTAAAAATAAAAAAATTAAAAAACCGTTTTGAAAAGAAATAGAACCGACTTCAGAAAAAACAAAAGAGGCACAAAAAAGTGAAAAATAACTCAATTATGGCTTTTATAGACAAAAATACGTTACATTTTGATTAATTTAATTTAATTATGCTTTACTATAGACCAAAAAATTACGCTATTAAAAAAGTTACTATATTAAAATAGTTACTTTTTAACCGACTTCAAAAAAGCAGGAGGTTCTGTGTTTCACTGTAGGTTTTTTTATATGTAGTACACCGATTTCTCAAAAACGGCTCGTTCGATTTAGATGATTTAAATTTTATTCTATTTGAGTTCATTCCCAGAGGGTCCTATAATTGTTTCTTTGATGTGAAAAATACCGTTATTCAGAAAATTAGAAAAAACCATATTTTTAATGCATTTTCGCTGATTTCGTCAAAACATATTAATCTGTTTGGATATTTTGGGCAGTATTATATTGCTATACTTGTCAAGGTTATCGTAAATAATTTTCTATGACGGGAAATATGTATGCCGTTTGTGCAAAAAATCGCAAAACCATAATTAATAGATTGTCACTGATGAAAGCTTTTCCGGTATTTGAAGTTATTACTTTTAAAACGTTTTCCTAGCCGACATTTGCTTTATGACTACACTAAAAATAAAAAAACTTTTAAAAAAAAAATAGAACCGACTTCAGAAAAAACAAAAGAGGCACAAAAATGTGAAAAATAACTCAATTGTTGCTTTTAGAAACAAAAATACGTTACATTTTGATTAATTTAATTTAATTATACCTTACTATAGACAAAAAAATTACGCTATTATACAAAGTTACTATATTAAAATAGTTACTTTTTATTATAATTATTATAGTTATTATAGTTGTTATAATAGTTATTATATTTTAAAAGTTATTTGTAGTACAAAACTGTTCGAAGTCGGTGCCACATTGACGAAAAACGGACTTATATGTCTCGGGCTTGGCACCGATTTCCAACAGTTTTGTACTACAAATAACTTTTAAAATATAATAACTATTATAACAACTATAATAACTTAATAATTATAATAAAAAGTAACTATTTTAATATAGTAACTTTGTATAATAGCGTAATTTTTTTGTCTATAGTAAGGTATAATTAAATTAAATTAATCAAAATGTAACGTATTTTTGTTTCTAAAAGCAACAATTGAGTTATTTTTCACTTTTTTGTGCCTCTTTTGTTTTTTCTGAAGTCGGTTCTATTTTTTTTTAAAAAGTTTTTTTTTTTAACTGTCCCCTTTACTAATTTTGTTTAGGTGTTGTTAACAACTTGAAAAAAACCCGTATATTATAGTGAAGTTTTTATTACTTTTAGCCGCCAACCAAAATTATGGAAAATGTTACATGGAACCAAATTACTTTCAGTTGCACTTTTTTGACAATAATTAAAAAACTGTGCATTCCAAAATTCTAAGAAAAATAACGATGTTTTTTAAATTAAGTGCTATTTCAGATGAAATTCCACTAGTTTTGGTCAAAAAAGATTTTTTCACCATTTCTCAATCTCACCCTCTCGAAATACAGAAAAACAATTATGTGCCACTTCACTATAGTTTTCGTTCAGAGATTATCAAACTTCCTTTCTCTGTGAATTTTTCAATTTTTTCTGTCAGCTAAGCTCGAAACCCAAGCGGGAGGACGTACTATTTTTTGCAATTTTTTGACAATAATTCAAAAAAATGCGTGCACTGAAAAATCTTAAAATCAATTACAATGATTTTTGATCTATTATAATAACTTTTATAAGTAGGATTTAAGCGCCTTGCGATACAGACGCATTTTTAAATTATAGACTTATTACCGATATTTGTTACGTAATTTTGAACTACTTGCCTTTTCAATGATCTCGGCCTGTGGTATTACATAGTAAAGAGTTTCTAAAAAAAATAGTAAACCTTAATGTAATTAAATAATTGTTCATAAAGTAAACATTGTTCTCCGTTCACACAAGAAACAAACTATGTGATATAATACAGATAAACATCGGATATTATTTATATAATCAATCTTAATCGTAAACGAATAATAATTAAATCTAAAGTTGTTCATAAATAATTACAAATTATTGAAAATTAACAGATAAATAAATAATGTTAATTCAAAGAACGTCTAGTGCAATAAACTAACGCTGTGTTTATGTCTTTTTCTGTAATATTGTTTTTAATTAAATATTTTAATTCTATTTAACTGAAATTTGATATTTTAATACAGAAACGACTTTGAATAAGTGAATTTTATTTATTCAAAATTATAACACGTGACGAAAAATAAAAACGGAAAATAAATTTCTTAATTTTTAAATTCTAGGGTCGAATTATAAGCGAATGTGATACAATTAGAGTTAAAACAAAAGATGGACATTCTAGATTATTGTTAACAAATATAACCGCAGATCAAAGTGGAAAATATACAGTTGAGATAATGAATAATAATAATACTGATCTGGCGTCTGCATCGGTAGCTGTTGAAGGTGTACCTGATCCACCAAGTAGTATACCAACTGTAGCGAAAGGTAGAGATTCGATTTCAATCGCATGGTGTGGACCACCATACGACGGAGGATGTATGTGTACAGGATTTATGTAAGCAAAATTTTTATTAGTTTGTTTTTTTTTATTTCTTAAAACTTTATAATTCTTTTCCTCAACAGTTTAGAAATGAAAGAAAATGATTATGAATGGAATGAAATTGCAACGATTGTAGACTCTCTTTCGTACACAGTAAAAAATTTATCAACAGAATCAAAATATAAATTTCGAGTTCGAGCCGAAAATATACATGGGTTAAGTGATCCTAGTCAATCGACAGAATATGTAACATTAGATACAGCACAGTATCAACCAGATACAAATAATAACACATCCCCGAATGAGATAACTCTCCAACCAGGTGGTGATTTTAAAACAAGGTTTGATATTCTGGAAGAATTAGGTAAAGGAAAATTTGGTGTTGTGCATAAAGTTGTTGAACGTAATACTGGTTTGGTGTTAGCAGCAAAAATGATCAAATGTATTAAAATTAAAGATCGTATAAAAGTTCAAGAGGAAATATCAATTATGAATTCACTAAAACATCCAAAACTGTTGCAACTTGCTGCCGCATTTGAAAGTCCTAGAGAAATTGTTATGGTTATGGAATAGTAAGAAAGTTGTTTTCTGTTTCAATTGTTGTTAAAATAATCAATTTGTGTTTGTTTTGTTTAACAGCATAACAGGTGGTGAGCTGTTTGAACGTGTTGTTGCCGATGATTTTACATTGACAGAACGTGATTGTATTTTGTTTATTAGACAAGTATGTGAAGGTGTTGCATATATGCATAGTAAATCAATAGTTCATCTGGATTTGAAACCAGAAAATATTATGTGTCATACGAGAACTAGTCATCAGGTAAGGATATTTTATTTTGTTTTATTATAATTTTATAAATTATAGATCAAAACCGTATATTTATCTTTGTTTCCAAATTAAACAAAATTATTGTAAAAACATCTTGTGAATTTTATAAAAACGTTTAGAAAATAATTTTAATTAGAGAATCGTTTATTTATGAATTTCCATGCCAATATTTACTGGTTTTTTGGTAATTTTTTGTGACCCAACTAACAGACATACGTTTTGTTGTCAAACAATAAATTTAAAAAAATTTGTTTGCCGGCAGTGACAAGCCGTAAGTAAGGTTGCAGACCTGTTAAAAACGTACTAAAAGCTTATGTACTAAGTTTTATCAAAATCAATAATCAATAATTGAAGTTACCGAACTTTAAAAAACTAAATTGTGCCTCTGTGATAATCAAATCTTGATTATTAGAGAGGCAGCGGTTGATCTCGCGTTAGATCTGCATTAGATTTGGAAGGAAAATGTCCAAATTTTCTACCGCTAAACCATTTAGAATGGAGTGAATCTGTAATAAATTGTGCTAAAACTGATATTTACGCCATCTTTGTAATCAACTAGAAATAGCTTCAGTGAGACATCTGGTGGGATAAAATCGAAAAAGCGGTAGAAATACTGCTTTGAAATATATTATTTTTTTGATAGATAAAAATAAAATAAATAAAATTTAAGATTTTTTCTTCATCCATTTGAAAATTTACATGATTTTAGGTAGATTTCATATCGTTTTTCAAACTGGATTTGAATTTTAATATTGCAATTCAATGTTTAAGTTTAACCCCTTATAATTTAAAAGTCCAAAACTGTCAATTGAAATTTTTATAAACATTTCGGTAAACATTTTACAAATTTTTCTCTTAGCTAGCAGGGGCCCTATTCCCGAACACATAAATGTGAATTTTAACAATATTGTGAAGTTTGTATTGCATAACATTAAAAAGTAACGGTAACGATTTTACGAAAAACGAATTTCACAATATTGTCTAAATTTAACTAATGTCGAATTCTTTTCACCCAAATCCATAAAAAAAAGTTGATGTAAATCAATAATTTTGTTCTATTCACGCAAAAAAATCAATTTTTTTTTCGATTTACATAAAAAAAAATGTGCATTTTTTCGTAAATTCTTTTGACATTACTAATATCAACAAAGAAAATTTACAAAATAACGTTTTGTTAACGACAATTTTTATATAACTATGAATTGTTTAATTTTGAAGAATTAATTATTGTGTTTTATATTATATATATATACAATAATGTAACTAACATTTAATAAAATAACTCCTAACAAATAAAAAAAAACTCTAAAATGGATTTATTAGAATTAAAATAATATATTTCATTGGGCGGATGAAAAAAGATGCATCATAGAAAAACAAGTTCAAGCGGCACGTATATCCGCTAGAAAGAGGTAGATTTCGGGACCAGACAGCTTTGTGTACAAATAGAATTGGATGTGTCGGATTAGTTTAAATTAATAATTTAAGTAGAAACAGAATAATCCAAAAAAATTATCAAACCAACCAAACTATAAACATAAACGGAAACTACTTTATCAAGGCAATTTCGGAACAGTTTTGTTTAATTTGTTTAAAACTACTATTAATAACATATTAAATTCACCAAATAGTAAATAAACGTTCTCACAACGTCACACCTACAACACCACTTATAATCAAAAATTATCAAACAACTTTTACACCTGAAATGCCTAATTTAGGAAAACTTTTGAAATGTGTAATCAATATGCATATATTTATTTCAACTAACCTACTTCCAATACATTTCAAATTTCCCAAGAAAATATAATGAAAACAATAATGAATATTCAAAACAACAAACATTCAAAACAACGAAAAAAAATAAAAACTCAAAAACAGAACAAAAGAAAATTTATGTAATATTTCTATGCAATATTTTTAGGAAATTTTTTGTAAATGTACGGCGTGATAGTACCATCATTAGATTAGTATAACGCTAATTCCATTGAAACCTCTTGGGTTAGAAAGCTGAAAGGCTCTGAGGTTATAGTTTAACTAAACTAACTAGTTTAACTAAAAGCTAGTATGAGTTAAAACAACATAAACTCAGAAATGAGGAAGGCGTGGCTGTTTGCGTTTGTTTTCGTTTTAACAGCCCTCGTTTTAACACCTCTAGACTTGAACTACTTTTTTTTTAAATTTTGGAAAGATTTATCTTTTATCTAACGTGTGCAACAGTTTTCAAATGTGAGATTGGCCATTTTCAGCTAGATCAAGGACGACAAAGTGTATTAAAATTTTAAAACAGCTGATTTTTCAAGAACCTGGAATATCAAGGTTGTCATTTGGAAAAAAATGATAGAGATATGTTCAAATATTCAATATTTATAAATTTTATTAAAATATTATGATTCAAACGAAAGTTATAACGCCTTAGATTATTCGAATTTTTTGGCTCTTGTCAATTAACCTGTACCCGGATATGACCAGTTCGTGAACTTGTCCAAGAAATTTTTCGCCGCAACGTATTCAGAAAAAATTTTTGGCGTAGGTCAAGAAATGCGATCGTGAGAGTGCCGGTAAATTCCGTTATAGCTCATATGGTTATATACGGACAAGTCCAAATGAAATATTTTTTTTTTTGCATTTTAAGATTCCCCAAGTAATGAGAGTTAAAAATCTTAGAGCTTTTTTAATTCTACTCGGCTTTTACTCGGAGTTATTTGAGTTCAAAAATTGATATTTGTTCAATTTTTCTATTTCAGTGACTACTTTCATTATTAAAAAAGAGACATTTACGTAAACAAAAAAAATATCGGTGTCATTTTATTCTATTGAAAATTAACCGAAGAATTCAAAAATGGACAAATAAAGTGAATACTCCCTCCCCAAAAGCCCTAAAAAATAGTTTATAAACTTTAATTCATATTTTCTCAAATTACGCCCCCTTTGATCTTCATTAAAAAAAACCACAGTTTCTTAAGACATTCAACTGCAATTGGGTAAATTTATAGAATGTAACTCAAATATAAAATAACTCAATATATATGTATATATAAATTTTTTTTTTGTTTTTCCATCTCCGCTTATCATCCATAGTCGTGTGGCACCAAAATTTTTGCCGAAATTCCGAGATGAAGCCCATTGCAATAGGTAGATTTTTATATGAAATCTACCCAAAACGAAGACGCTTCTCTCTAAAATGAAGTGATTCCAATTGAAAACAAACATGAATGAATAAAACAAAATATATACAAATTAATTGAATCTTTTATAAATATTTCAATACGCAATAGCAGAATATGCTATTAGACGAAATTTTTCAAATTTAAAAGTAGACAACCGTCATTTAAATATCACTAATACAAACATATTTCACATCAACTTTTGTTTTTTGTTCTTTTCAGACCCGAATTTATAATTGATTTAGAAAAGTCAAAAGAAAACCACATAAGAAAATATTATGAAATTCGTTTTTCGTAAAATGGCTACCGATACCGTTAAATGTTATGCAATACGAACTTCACAATATTGTTAAAATTCACATTTATGTGTTCGAGAATAGGGCTCCTGATAAAAACTCTGGTTTTGAATGGAGGCGTATGTTTACTATGTAGCTTTACCATCTCTCGGTGTAGTTAACTTGAAACCAAAATTTAGTACAAAAGTAAAGGAAAAAGTGGTAAATGGAACACAACTATATGTAATGTGTAATTAATTTTCTTAATAATCTAAGACACCTCACATTTTTGTCGTTTCATTTAAAATTTGGTTCGGGTAGCAAGTTTGCCTAAAAAGAACACGGATAACATGAAACTTTAACAAAGAAAATTATTTGTTGGGCAAAATTCTATGTTTTAGTAGTAAATTTCAGAAAACCATATAAATATTAAAAAATTAATTATGATAAATATACGAATTATAAGACATGCGTTCCATTTGCCACTGCAGTGCTCCTCTAATTTTGAACTAAATTCTGTTCAAGTTTAACGAATTACGCCAAAGCTAAATATCAAAGATATGCATCTATTCACCATCAAAGTGTTAATTACTTAAAGGAATATTTTCAAATATATTGACCGAAATGTTTATTAAAATTTCAGATTTCTAGCCCAAATATACGATTTGTTTCTTTTTGTTGTGTTAGTAGTTGTATGAAATATGAATCCTTAATCAGTTTTTAAGAACTTTTTAAATATTCATTTGATTTTCATAAATTCAAAATAAAATTAAAACATTAAATTTTCCTTCACTAACATTCGTTATACGAGTAGGTACCCATTTATGTAGTTTGAATTTGTCAATAAAAATGTTGAAGAAGTGATTCAAAACAGCATTTGGGAGAATTTGAGTTGTAGAAGAAACATATTCTAAGACATACAAAATGACGGTCGGATAGCCTAGTTTACCTGCAAGGATGCAAGAAACAGGGATAACAATAAAAAGATCCAAATAGGATTTTTTGGCAAGGAATCCCTTTTAAACATTTGGGCAAACATATTAGAAATTATTAAAAAATTTATATAATTTTGGTTTGAACTACTTGAAGTGATTATAATAATAATTAGTAAAACAATGTCTTTTTTCAGTTCAAAAACTTTATTTATTTTTAACACCAAATATTTTCTGTCTCAAAGAGACCTTCTCTTGGTTTAGAAAACAATTAACATATGAAACAGATCTCTTAGAGATAGAAAATATTTGGTGTTAAAAATAAATAAAGTTTTTGAAGTGAAAAAATATGTTTTTATGAAAGATTTGATAAAAATCAAATTTTATTAAACTGTACCGGCCAATCTAAAAATTTATTTAATTAAAAAACAATACTTCGTTTTTTTTCGCACTTTTTTAGCCAACTGGGGTTTTTTTATATATTATTCATTTAATTTTTTGTTACATTGCAATATTTCGGCCCATGGCCATTATCAAGCATTTTGAATTAACTATAAAATAAAATATGCTATTAAAATTGTAAATATATACCAAATATATACCAATATATACCAATATATATACCAATATATACCAAATAGTCGGTAACGTTAACTCAACGTTAACTTTAACTTAACCGTAACTTAAGACACCTTAAAATTCAACGTATTCATTGACGTTTGATTTAATATTAATTTTGATTTTGTAATCAATTTTATAAATCAATCAATTCTTTAAAAGTAACAAACTGATTTTAAAATCAAAATTTAAAATAATGAAATTCGGAACAAACATTTGATACAAAATTTAAAAATAAAAAAAAATATTTTCATATTAATTTCATGCTAATATTTGGCTTTAAAGTCGCTCTTTTTATATCCTTTGCATTTTTTAATAAATAAAATTTTATTTTTATGGACACTTGCAATTAAATATTAGTTTTCTTCAGTTATTATAGTAAACTTCAAAAAATCCTTAACAAAATCTTTAAGATAGAATGAAATGAACTTTACGTTAAGTTAACGTTAAGTTTGCGTTAACGACTATAAATGTTCTAGTGCATTTTCATACATTTGTACTTTACGTTAAGTTAACGTTAAGTTAAAGTTACCGACTATAAATCGGGCATAAAATTCGAATTTTTCCTCATTTTTTCGAACTTCAGTGGTTAAAATTTTTTGTTAATAATATTTTTTAAAATAATAATGATTTTTTCCTCGTAAATGTCAATTGAAAATTGATCCAAACTATACACAAAATGTTAAATATCATTAAATATTAGCAATAGCTGTTTAGGGTAACTAAGGAAAGATGCAATTGCTCCAACTTGTAAATGCTTTAAATTGGAAAATATACATTATTAATTCAAATAACAATTCAATAATAATTGACGATAATTCAAAAACTGTGCACCGCAAAATTCTAAAAAACTTACAATGTTTTTTAAAGTACGTGCTCTTTCCTATGACACTCCACTTGTTAGGGTAAAAAAGATTTTTTCACCCTTTCCCAATCTCACCCCCCTCTAAATACAGAAAAATCATTATGTGACACTTCGCTATAGTTTTCGTTCAGAGTATTAAACTTCCTTTCTCTGTGAATTTTTTAAATTTTTCTGTCAATTAAGCTCGAAATCTTTTTTGACAATAATTCAAAAACTGTGCATCGCAAAATTCTAAAAAAATTACAATGTTTTTTAAATTAAGTGCTCTTTCATATGATATAACACATGCCTGGGTTTTTAAATGTTTTAACCCCTTCTCATTCCCACCCCCTTAATAAATACGATTATGAGTATTTTACAATTCGCTATATTTTTCATTCAAAAGTTACCACTTCTTCTATATTTCCAAAGACTTTTGAAGTTTTTTTATTAAATAGGTTCGGAACTAAGTGGAGAAAGAAAACACGAAAACAACGATTCAATTTTATTCAAAAAACTGTGTAGTAAAAATTCTAAAATATATTTTTAAGGGATACTGAATTCAAGCCCTACTTGACTCGGCAAAAAAAAGTATTTTCTTAAAGACCTTACATTGCAGCCCCGTAAAACAAACGGAAACAACTTTATTTTTTTGTATCTTTCATCTTCAGGGGACAGGTTAGTCTTATACGCACCTTAAATTTCAGGTCCATAGGATTTATAGTTTATGAGATAACTGATTTTAATACAAAAACACATCGTAGTCTCACCAGTAGTGTTCCGTATAAAAACGGAACTCTAAAAACATAAAACTAAAATTGAATTTTTATCTAAGACCAAAATATTCTAATACACCTCACATTTTTGTCGTTCCAATGATAATTTGATTCGGGTAGCAAGAACACGGGTAATATTAGCGTGGGTGGCTATGATCTTCCTATTTTCCAGCCAATATCTTTATTTTATTTTGCGTTTTTTGACTTGCTAATTAGAATCTCAACCTTTTTCATATTCTTTGTAACTACTTGAAACATGACATAATGCTTAATCTTTGTGTTGTTTTTTATTTTTTCAGATAAAAATTATTGATTTTGGATTAGCTCAGAAATTAACACCGTCCAAACCGGTTAGAGTACTTTTTGGAACACCAGAATTTATTCCTCCTGAAATAATTAACTATGAGCCGATAGGCTTTCAATCAGACATGTGGAGTGTGGGAGTTATATGTTATGTTTTGTAAGAATTTGAAACATTAATTCTAAAATAAGTTCATTGAAAATTCATTTTTACCTTTCATTAGATTATCTGGCTTATCACCGTTTATGGGAGATACAGACGTTGAAACATTTTCGAATATAACACGAGCAGATTTTGATTTTGACGATGATGCATTTGATACAGTTTCACAAGAAGCAAAAGATTTTATATCACACTTATTAGTTCATCGTAAGGAATCTCGTTTAACCGCGTCCCAATGTTTAAATTCGAAATGGCTGTCTCTTGAGAATGAAGATCTTAGTAATGTTAAAATATGCACGGATAAATTAAAAACATTTGTTATCCGAAGAAAATGGCAGGTATGTTGGAGCATTTTTTTAATAAAAATCTTGTTTGTTTTTTGTTTGTCTTTTGAGTCTCTATTTATTTACTTATTTTGAACTTAAGTAAATTTTGTTTATAATTACTTACTTAATAATTGCATGGTTTTATTTTTTGATATTTTGCAAACATTTTTGCGCTTTTGTTTAACAAAATTATAGAAAACAGGAAATGCAATCCGTGCATTAGGACGTATGTCATTACAAGCAAGACGAAGCTCAGGAACTTCATCGCCAAGCAGTCCTAGACCGTCTATATCAGGACCATCATCTGTTAGTGTAATATCGCCCACAGTGGTTGGTAGAATGTCGTCGGTGAATGAAGAGGAAGATGAAATAAATAGAAATAATGAAAAGGTCGATAAAGAAGATTGTATGCTAAAGTTTAAAAATAAAATTTGCTCGGAACGCAGTGATTCTGGATTTAGCGAATGTTCTAATTGCAGTGTTCAAATTAGCAGCTACAATTCAACATGTACTTGTACTAACAATAATAATAATAATTCAAGTTTGTCAGACAAAGTTTATCCAATATCCGAAGAAAATCAATTAGAGGTTTTAGAATTTTCACATGACATTTTCAATACAAAGCTTGAAAAAATTACTGAATCGCAGACCTTGGATGAATCGCTTAGTATTGGTAACACTTCAGCCTCCACCACACAACTAGAAGAATCACTACCTATAGAAATAAATAAAAATATTGAATATCATGACAAAACCAAAACAAATATTATAGAATTAAGAAAAAAATCTTTAGAGCAAAGTTTTTTGAAAGATACAGTTATTAAATCAACGACTGCTGTTAAACCAAAAAGTGTAAATGTTTCATTACTAAAAGAAAAATTTTCAGCGCCATCATCCGTAACAAAAACAACAAGCATCAAAACTTCGATAGATTCGGTTTTCTCAAACTATGATCTAGGAACGAAGCCATTACCACATCGTGTTTTGGATAAACAAACAGGTTTGAAAAATGTTGAACCAACTAAATCAAGCATGGATTTGAATAAAAATAGAAATAGTGTTTTCAATCGCCGCACTAACAAATCTTTCGATGTATATAAAACTAAACCTAATAATATTAACAAATTAAAACTTAATTTAGAATCAAACAACAATGGCACCACAATTAATAATACACCAAAAACGCCAACGAGGTTAACCGGACGTGTGAAAGAAGTTACCGAACGTTTATCAGCGCCAAAACAAAAACCACCACCGTTACCATCAACAACAAATTTTGCTACAGCTAAAAGTAAATTTATACCAAAAACGAATATAATAAATGAACAAAAAGAAAAATTTAATATGTCTGGATTGTCGAAAAGTTAGTGTTAGTTTAAAACAATAAAAATTCAGTTTCAAACAAACAAAAATCACAATAGTTAAGCTTATTTTATATATCTATTATTATTATTTCTCTTAATTTAAATTATATATATTGCATGTATTTTTAAATAAAAGTGTAGATTAAAATACCGAAAATCATCATCATTTTTGTTTTTTTCAATTTTGACTGAATTCAAACAGAACAAAAAAATTATTTATATATAAATTATTTGAGATGGTTATTTATAACAGTTAAATATGGATAGTTAGAAAATAACACCCGTCCAAAGAAATGTTGTAATTTTTGATTATTATTATAATAAACATGATGTTTGGTTTTGAGAATTTGTTTGTTTTATTAGAAGGGACAATATATTGTTTAATTCATAAAAAGTTGCGCGCCATAAAACGTTACCTTGTACCCTACGGTGTTGTTTGGCAATATAAATTATAATAATTTCCACACAGATGGCTAAATTCTTAATATGGGATGTAAATGGCATGCAGATTTCGAGTGTGACGAACAAGTTGGTGAACCTTTAAGTATCCATTAGGCGTCAAAATTTTCAATGAATTATTGCAGCAAGATAATACTATAGGAATTGCACAAAAAGCGCATCGATTTGTCATCAATACCGATAGATGAACAAAAGTTTTGTTTCTCGCCTATCTCCGTTTTAGGAGCATAAAGCGTCTTCTAGATTGGATCATCTAACTCTATATGGGGCCATCGCTTTTAGCAATTTGTCAATGTCTTGCCAATTTGTTTCGCTTTGGCTAGCACCGTTTCTTTCAACTCATTGTTGGTCTTTCTACCTTTTTTTTTGCTTTAGGATTCCACTCTAGGGACATGCTTGTAGCATCTTCGGCTGATTTTCTTAGTGTGTGTTCTATCCATCTTCATTTTCTATTTTTACATCGACTTCAATGTCTGTCTCCTCTATTTGTCGTAATAGTTTTTGGTTGCTGATTGTATTAGAACAACAGCATTTAATCAATCGTCTTAAGCTTTTGTTAAAAAACACCTGTAGTTGGTTTGTAATCCTTTGTTCCACCAAATTTTCTAAAACTGCAAATCACACACAAATGTACCTAGTTATAAGCGGGCTACCGTTTTCCAAAGTCGGTATTAAGCCGGGCATTCACATACAACGGAAACAGAAACAGAAACCGAGTTTCATACAAATTTGACAGACCGCTGAAACAAAAACCAATTTAGAAACAGAAACAGAAAGGAAAATTCGTCTGTTTTGTCTGAAACGGAAACAATTAAAATTGAATTGTTTCAGTACCGAAACTGTCACATGACCAGAAACTGTCACATAATATTAATTATTATTTTGAATTGTGATAACAAAACCTGTGAATTTTGAATTTAATAAATAGGTTTAATAAATAAAAATTATTTGTTTTTGTTATTCTTCAATTGTATTATTCATAATGGATTTAATTCACAAACTCAAACAAAATTCGGTTGCCGTTTTATTATCCACCACAGTCAACCAAATTAGAAACAGAAACTGAAAATTTTCAGTTTCAGTTTCTGTTGTATGTGAATGCACGGCTTTAGCGTTTGCAAAACTACACTGAACGTTTTTTGTACTTCGTGTAAATAGACACTATCAAAAATAACGCTACTACTTTACTCATTTCCAAAAGTGTCAATTTTTGATATTTGTTGTAGTTTCTGTCGTTCTGTAAAATTTTGAAATTATCAGTTAAAAGGTATTAACCTTCTTTTCTTTTTAACATAGAAAGTTATAAGGTATTATTAATTTTTTTAGATGACAACAGTTTGCTGTGTTATTGATTGCGTGAACTTTCAAATCAATCGAGATAAATTATTTGCATTTCCTGATGATAAGGAACTAAAAGATATATGGATTAAATGTATTCCCCGCAAAAGATACTCTATATTACCATCGTTTGGTGTCTGTCAACATCATTTCACAAAGTCAGAAATAAAGCGACAAAATTTAGTTCCAAAAGCAATACCATCAATATTTCCTGAAATACAACCCATAATTTATGACCCTAAAACAAAATTTGCATTTAAAAATAAAACTTGGATTGATTGTGATGCAATCGATTCATTGCAAACAATTTTAAAATATCCAAATAGATATAATCTACGAAATTTTGTTGTTAAATGTGAAAACGATAGTTTATATTTTTTACGAATATGGTATGATGAAGAACCATACATAGTTTGTTCTCTGGTAATTGATTTAGATTTAAATGTAACGATATATTGTAAAGATAAGACAGTGAATATCAACAGTTTTGATTTTATTATCGGTAGTGAAAAAAAATGTAACAAGTTTACAATATTAGATGGTTTATTGTTTAATATTTCCAAACTAGTATTACCAGAAAATTATTGAAAACAATGGTCTTCAGAGTGTTGACTATTTAGATATGAATATGTATGTTGAATATAGATATCAACTTTTGCCTGATGATATCTTAAAAATACAACGAACTTGAATGAATAAAACAACTACATAGATTTTTCGGAATAGTCTCTGTTGTATTTATATTGTGGCGAACATCTAAATTAAAATTTTCAAATTTCAATTTAGTATGCGATGATTTTTTCGTTGATTTAAAAAAAACAAAATAAAATTCAAATATGGTTTTTCCAATATTTTAAAAAAAGCTTCTCGTGTTTCTCCAAACTATAAAAAGTAAAATTTCTTTGATTTCGTTTTTCCTTAAAATTTCTTAATTATATTTCTTTTGAAGTATCTTGCAAAGACTGTGTAATTGATATAATTGTTTACAAAAAAAATCGGGGACATGTGTGCAATTCATACGTGGTAGAAGTGAAACCTTCAAAAATTCAAGATAATGAAACGAATGTAAAATTTCGGAAAGAGGATAATTGCAGGTTTTAGTCATGATCATAGTGATACAAAGTTTGATAATTATTTTACATTTTATTCGTATATATTACATAAATTTATTCAGACTCAGAGCTTACATTTTCGATAAATGATACAATAGGCTTATGGTAACTAAAGTATGAAATAAATACTTTGGTCTTAATATGGTCAATATATCTTTGGAATACAGTGTTTTATTCGCACTGTATCAACAACAGTAATTGAAGCAGTATTCCAAAGATATATTGGCCATTAGAGATTAGATTAGATTACAAAGGGTTGGAGATGTTGCATGAGGCAAACTTGTCCTGGCACGCAGACTCTACGGTCCATAGCGCCGTGTCCGAGTTTGGTCTCATAACAACTATTCCACAAACCTTTCTGTAAGTTTAATGAAATCTAAAACCAACTGTATTGGCAGTTTGATAATGCCAGCCTCTACAGTTTCAGAGCCAAAAATCCTAGCTCTGACACTAGAAAAGGCTGGACATACACACAGAAAGTGCTCCGAGTCTTTCTCCTCTTCAAGACAAGACTCACACACAGGACTTTCACTAAGTCCCATGGTAAAAAGGTGTTTATTTAGATGTCCATGTCCAGTAAGGACACCGACTACAGTGCTGAGAGTTTTTCTCTTCAGACTTAAAAGAAAATTAATATTTTTTCTGAAATGCTAAAAAACATTTTACTTTGTCTGCTTGTTGATGACGCATTCCACAAGGTCTGCATCTTGAGGTCAGCATCCACCTTTAATAATGACAAGGCAAATGTTTTGGACCTAAGGCGGGTTCTGGACCTACCATTTCATGCCCGCTCCAGCCCTTGCAAGTTCATCCGTTTTTATGTTGCCAGGAATGCCACTATGACCTGGAACCCACCGCAAAGTGATATTGTTGTGTTGCGCTATCCTACAAAGATTTTTCCTACACTCAGAAGAGTTTGGAAGTGGTCTCCGGGTTTACCAGTGCTTTGATAGCTGTTTGGCTACCCGAACAGATCCATATTTTTTCCCT
>OY856186.1:162552405-162927941 GCA_963693315.1 Diogma glabrata
GTTATGTTTAATAACCCCCGAGATAAATCTCAAATCTACCCGCTTGCTAGACAAATTTATCCAGAAAATATCAAAGAGTTTGTAAGAGTATATAAGGAGGCAACTTCAAAGCCTTACGGTTATTTATTTATGGATTTGACGCAATCGTGCAACGACTTATTTCGCTTCCGCTCGAGTATTTTTAATAAAGATTATCAAGAGTGTTATGCGCCATCTAAACTAGTATCACAGCTAAAAAGGAATGAAGCGGCTCATGGTACACAAACATACGTTACATATGTTAAGAAATTGTAAGCCCCGTATACGTAAATTTATATTAGAAAAAAGTAAAACAGATTTAATCAAAGCCTTATATGAAGTGTGTTTAAATGTTTTAAATGGTAATGTCAATATCGATAACAACTGTAAAACTAGTTTGAAGAAACATAAGAGTGCTTTACGTAAAATTGTCGATTCCAAATCTAATTTATCGGTGAAACGTAAGGTGCTAGTACAAAAAGGTGGATTTTTGCCTATTATCTTATCAGCTGTTTTATCTGGGGTTATTGGAAAGTTATTGGAGGAAGTTACAAAATGAGTTTGCAACGTATGATTGTTGTTCATCCTGATACATTTGAGCAGTGGAAAAAAATTATGTTAGAAGACAATAAACTATCGGCATTAGATCGTGAAATGAAAAAGATTTTGTACAATAATAAACTAAACGATATCGATAAATGGAACTATTACCGACAAAGTCTTTTAAAAATGTTAAATGTGAAAAGAAGACCAATTGGAATAAATAATTTTCCAGGCTTAAACACTAGCGTTGTATTAAATAAACAGACGCAAGCTGATAGCGATGTTTTATATAACCAGCTAAAGGTGGATGGGAACACGCAAACGAAGATTTTAAAAGGGCGTAACGAAAAAAATCAAACTGAAACGTCTGGAGGTCGAAATATTGCAACACAAACTAAGATGATGAAACAAATTCAAGAGCCTAAATCATTTGATGAACTGTTTGAAACATCGAACAGATTTTCTAGTTTTGAAAATGTGGATAATAATGACGATCAGAGTTTTCGTAGTTTTGATGAAATTCAAGAATTAGATATGGATGATAGCGTACGACGAAGAGCTCTAGAAGGTCAACCGCCCGATGTAAGAATATCGAAAGAAAGGCTTTCTCTAAATCCTCAAGAGTACAGGGTATTTGAATTGAATACGGGAGAGAATGTGAACGTTCCAGTTGAACGCCGTTTCACACGTTCTACAACAAAAAGGTCGAGGGTTGATCCAACGCAAAGTGTTATAAATTTTCCCAAACGGAAAAAAACAAAAAGTGAAACGAGCACACCAAAAAAAAAACACAAAAAACAAAATCAAAACAACAAACGATTCCCTGGCAAAGCTATAAAAGTTAAGTTTATAAGTGTTAATCATCATTCAGATTTTTGATGTTATCACACGACGTCTACAATGCTAGCTGATCAAAAATCTTTTTATATTACATTAACAAGTAACAGCTCTCTGGATTTTTATCCGCATAACACACTATCAAGATTTACTGTTCAACTTCCTTATTCACTTAACTTGAAGGGTGACGATCACGCAGAATGGTATATGGGTGTATCAAAATTTGCTTGCACCTCTATAATGAAGAAACTTGGAAAAGATCCGTCTATAACGTTTATTGCAGAGCGAGGTAATACTGGTGTAGAAATATTAGATATATTAAGACAGTATCCAACTTTATTTGCAATCGTTCAACATGAAGATTTTTTCGATCGATATTCTGAGTCTGCTGACTTGCCTTTTTACGTTTTTTCAAAAGATTTCGTTCAAGTTGGTGTTGATAAACGCAATTTTAAATTAAAATTTAATAAAGAATACACAATAAATCTACTCTTTGACTACTTATTTTCACAAATTGATAAAACTGAATGGAGCAAAGTTATAAAAAATTTAAAAGAATCGATTGCAATTAAACCTTCACAATCTTTATCAGAGCAAAAACTAACGATGTTAAAGAAACGTGTCAAAGTAATTTTACCGGAGCCCATCCCAGAATCTGAAGCTGTACCGAACTATATGTGTATTTATTGTGATATAGTGCGACCTCAAATGTTTGGTAATATAATGGCTAGAGGGTTAGTAATGCATCCCGTAAAATATAAAAGGCAATTTGAGAGTTATCAAAACTGTGAAATAGGAAAAATTCAATATGCACGACTCGAGAGAACACTGATTACAGATATCAGTCTACTATTAACGGATGAAAATGGGGAACAGTTAAATTTTAAAAATGATTCATTTTGTACAATGGTTGTTTTACATTTTCGTAAAGGTATATAAAGAGGTGAAGCTGTTTTTAAATTTTATTACAATGCATAACGCTTATCTAAAATATTACGTTCAACAACACGGTGGAAATAATCCAACCGCCAACTATGAATTTGGAAATGTGTTAAAATTGCCCAAAGTATATCAGCGAGGTCGAGGGATTGGTAGTGTATTTGCTAGTTTCTGGAAATATCTTCAACCGCTTCTAAAAAGCGGTGCAAATTTTTTAAAGAACGAGTTAATTGACACGGGTTCCGACATTTTGAAAAATATAAGCGCACAAAAACCGATACAAAATATTCTTCGTGATCGATCGGTGCAAGTTGTTGACAAATTAAGAGATAAGACAATCGATAAAATAAATGCAATGGCTGGAACAGGCATCGAAAACCGCAAAAGAAAAAGATTCAAACGAAGCTTGAAAAACCCAATAAATAAGAGAGCAACTTCTGAAAAAAGACAATCGAGCATCTTAGCAGCTCTAGTAAAGAAGCATCTACCAAATAAACGCACGCCTAACAAAAAACCACGCGTTTTAGATATTTTTACATAATTTAAAAACTTAAACAAAATGTCTTTCCGAGAGTGTATGAAATCCGAGTTGGATCTTTTCGCACCTCGTAGCATTCAAACAAACATTGTGAAAACCGAAGAAGTTGCCTACAAACCTTTAACTAGTTTAGAAAACCAATCGATCATTGAATTCATATGTCATGGACACAGTGATATGTATTTAGATTTATCGTCCATAAACCTATGTGTAAAACTGCGTCTAACCAAAAGTAATGGTGCATTGTACACGGATGCGGATACATCTCAACCAACTGTAATAAATAATATGCTGCATTCACTGTTTCGTCAGGTAAATGTTTCGTTGAACGGAAAAAACATAAATTCCTCAGACGGTAATTACAGTTATAAAGCGTACATTGAAACATTATTGAATTTTGGTGAGGATGCGAGCAGGACGCATTTGGAGTTATCGGGGTTTTATCCGGATACCAAAAAACTTGATACCTTGCCGCCATCTCAAGAAGGATTGTTGAAAAGACACAGTTTAGTGAAAAATAGTAACATTGTTGAGCTGTACAGAAAAGTGCATGCAGATATGTTAAATCAACCGCTATTGCTTTTGAATAATGTTGATGTGAGATTAACTTTTACGCTCAACAAACCTGAATTTTATCTTATGACTGATGCGGCAACCGATGACACATCTATAAAAATACTTAAGGCAACAATTTACGTAAAACAATGTACAATTAATCCTAATGTTTTAATCGCGCATCATAAGATGCTTGAACAAACAAATGCAAAATATCATTATAAGAGATGTGAGGTGAAATCATATACGATACCTGCAAGCGGTAACTCCTTAAATTTGGATAATAATGTGTTGGGGCAGATGCCAACAAATTTAATATTTTTTATGGTTGATAATGATGCATACATTGGTTCGAAGAAAAAAAATCCTTACAATTTCAAACACAATAAAATGGCTTCGTGCACTTTGTATGTAAATGGGGTTCCAACACCTAGTGCATCTATAACAACCTCATTTACCGGTGGTGATTCGTGTGCGCGTGCATATTCGACAATCTTTTCTACTATGGGTATACTGCACTCACCTCAGGGCAACCTTATCACAAGAGAAATGTATGCATCCGGCTATTTTATGATCGCGTACGATCTCACACCGGATTTAGCATCCAACGATGGCTGTTCATCTTTAGTCAATCAAGGAAATATACGTTTTGAGGCCCGTTTTGATGCACCGATTCCTAACACCTTAACATGTTTAATTTACATGGAGTATGATGCTAGCTTGGAGATTGATCAAAATAGAAACATTATTTTAGATCAGTAAAATTATAAATAAACAAACTTCAGATTTAACTACACATTAAGACATTATGAATACAACAGAGTTAACTATAGCCCTACAAAAAAATGCTATCACAAAAAAATATTTTCGTGGTGTGTACGCAATTGATCAACTGCCTAAAACAGTCTTAAATAAACCCGCATGCTACGTTGTTAATACTGATCCATCACACAAACCGGGAACACATTGGGTGGCAATTCATTTTCCATCTGGAGCTCGTGCCGAGTTTTTTGATTCGTTTGGTAGAAAGCCATTCGATCGTAGATTCCGCGCTTTTTTGTTAAACAACTCAAAGTCATACATTTACAATCCAAAAGAACTACAAAATCGATACAGTTTAATGTGTGGTAAATAATGCTGTATCTACCTCCATCATAGATGTAGTGGAAAATCAATGAAAAGTTTTTTAAACGGATTTGCAGCCGATATGTCTGACTACAACGATCGCATCGTGAATTTTGTCTATAAAAAGTACTTTAACAAAATGGCAAAGAAAAAACGGTGAACGAACCAAATTACAACACGTCCAGCTTGAAAAACATGATCAAACTTGTTCAATGTAGGTAAAAGTGTGTTATTAAATTTTTTAAATCAACTAATAACAAACTTTTATTTTCAGACTTTCAAAACCACTGCAGAAAAAAATTCAAAAAAAAAAATTAAAAAAAAATAACATTAAAAAAAAAAATTTAAAAAAAAAAATATAAAAAAAAATAAAAAAAAAATTAAAAAAAAAAAATTTAAAAAAAAATTTAACAAAAAAAAAATTTAAAAAAAAAAAATTTAATAAAAATAAATTTAATTAAAAAAAATTTAATAAAAAAAAAATTAATAAAAACAAAATGAAACAATTTTTTTACTAATTATATTATTTTTGTCTCAAATATTTATACACAGATTATTATATAAGTCACAAATCAGCTTATTTTTAGACAAAATTGGTAGCTCGTTAAATAATCTCGAATAGTTGCATTGGTTTGTATTTTCGTGTGTTGGCGTAAAAAAGTCTTTGTAGCCCAGCTTTGTGCAATTTTGTTGAACACATTTTTGCATATATAAATTGTAATAGGCTCTTACATCCTTGTAAGTTAGCCTATACCAACTAAATATTGAGTGAATCAAAGGCGTCAACTCTTGCAATCTGCCCCATTCTTCTCCATTCAATTGTATTTTAAAAGATTTATCGGAAAAGATTACATACTTCTGCCCGTTGTTGTACGATAATCTGTATCTGTTGTCTTTATCTTCCTCAAAATATTGTTGAACTAATCCAATTTGGTTGAAAAATAGATTCCAGTCATCCCAATCAAAGCAAATAAAATCTTTATCATTAATCAACAGCAGTTGTGGTTTGAAAATTTCTGTATTGTAGCCAATTACAATGAAACATGATTTATTGTCGTTTAAAACATAAACACACGACAGCAATAAATCTGGTTTACGCATTTCTAACTTCTTAACTTTTTCCTTAACAATCCTCTCCATTTTTTACTGTGAAGTACTCAGTAGAAAAGAACTTGATAAACTAAAATCAAATGAATTTAACAACACTTACTATTTGATCAACAGCATTGAACATTTATAAATAGCCGGCGTCGTGTGGAAGCTATTAGAACAACCAATAACTTCAATCAAAATGGAGCGCCAAGAAGTGATAAACGAATTACACAAACAAGCAAGAAAAAATTTCGAAAGAAGAAAAGTTATTACAAAAGGAATAGATGATCTAAGGCAAATTTTCCCTTGAATCTTACAAGTAAATGATCTTATTTCAAATAAGTTAGTGGTTTACATTTATAAGCATATAAATAATTTATTCTACAACATAATTAAATGGATTTGTGCGTTCTAATTTTCAAAATGCATCATGAACCTAGTTTTGAAAATAATTTCACGGTGCTTTTGTGTTAAAATTGTTGAGATTATTGATTCAATATTTTTTATACGCCTTTGAAACCTATTTCTATCACGTGCATATTCTTCATAACGTCTCTTTTGAGCAGCTCTGTATGCGAAATTCCATACACACATAACATGCACTTCTAACTTATTGGAAAAGCGTACGGTTTTTGTTTCTGTCATTTCAGTAGTTTTTTCTTTAAAAGTCTTGTAAATGATAAGCAGTTTTTACAGCACACTTGAAACTGTTATTTGAATATCGTACACCTTGAAAAAAAAAAAGAATGACAAACTCATCTTGAAGTTGCAAAATATAGTTGGTCCTCTGCGTTGCCATAATTTCCTTCTGGATTGCCTTCTTCATTATCGTTATGATATTCAGACTCTTCTAAATCAACTTCTTCCTCGGATTCTTCATTCTGACTATAACACGTTCTACCAAATATCTGTTTTTACCAAAATACCAGTCATGTCGCCAACACAGGAATTGCCATAATTTCCTTCTGGATTGCCTTCTTCATTATCGTTATGATATTCAGACTCTTCTGAATTCAGCAGATTGTTCAGCCAATGGCCAAGCCATTTTGTCAAAGTTTTGTCACAAGCTATCATTTTGTCACAAAAAACAATAAAAAATAAAAAAAATTAAAATGAAAATAAAAAACAAAACAAAAAACAAAACAAAAAAAAATTTTAAAACAAGGCAAATTTTCCCTTGAATCTTACAAGTAAATGATCTTATTTCAAATAAGTTAGTGGTTTACATTTATAAGCATATAAATAATTTATTCTACAACATAATTAAATGGATTTGTGCGTTCTAATTTTCAAAATGCATCATGAACCTAGTTTTGAAAATAATTTCACGGTGCTTTTGTGTTAAAATTGTTGAGATTATTGATTCAATATTTTTTATACGCCTTTGAAACCTATTTCTATCACGTGCATATTCTTCATAACGTCTCTTTTGAGCAGCTCTGTATGCGAAATTCCATACACACATAACATGCACTTCTAACTTATTGGAAAAGCGTACGGTTTTTGTTTCTGTCATTTCAGTAGTTTTTTCTTTAAAAGTCTTGTAAATGATAAGCAGTTTTTACAGCACACTTGAAACTGTTATTTGAATATCGTACACCTTGAAAAAAAAAAGAATGACAAACTCATCTCGAAGTTGCAAAATATAGTTGGTCCTCTTCGTTGCCATAATTTCCTTCTGGATTGCCTTCTTCATTATCGTTATGATATTCAGACTCTTCTAAATCAACTTCTTCCTCGGATTCTTCATTCTGACTATAACACGTTCTACCAAATATCTGTTTTTACCAAAATACCAGTCATGTCGCCAACACAGGAATTGCCATAATTTCCTTCTGGATTGCCTTCTTCATTATCGTTATGATATTCAGACTCTTCTGAATTCAGCAGATTGTTCAGCCAATGGCCAAGCCATTTTGTCAAAGTTTTGTCACAAGCTATCATTTTGTCACAAAAAACAATAAAAAATAAAAAAAATTAAAATGAAAATAAAAAACAAAACAAAAAACAAAACAAAAAAAAAAAAAAGAAGAAAAAAAGAAATGAAAAAAAAAAATTAACAAAAAAAAACACAAAAAAAAAAACGAAGAAAAAAAAAATGAAAAAAAAAAAATTAACAAATAAAAAAACAAAAAAAAAAAAATATGAAAAAAAAAATTAAACAAACAAAAAAAAATTCAGATACTTCAGAAAAAATTCCAGTCAAGCCAGCACTTTCAGCTAAGGCCAAACCATTTTGCCACCTTGTCGCAATGTGTATCACAGTCTAAACGTCTACAAAGATTTTAACAGACGTTTAGAATCATTTAAATCGCGGCCAAAAAATATATTCGCAAAAACCGCTTTAATTGAGTGATGCAGGGGGTTTTCTAATCCTGCCAAGAAATGATGGCAAATCAAGTTTCTCTTGCTGTATTGTAGTAGAATGGGGTTCAGAAGAACAACCAATGGACGAAGATTTTTGATTTTAAATTATTTGTGGTGATGATTTTAGCCAAATAAACATCTATAGTTGCAAAATTATCTACATAAGCCTACCCAAGTAGCATTTTTGACATAAATTTTAAAATTATAACGTGGAAATATTATATAATTCATCAATAGATATTGTCAATGTAGCAAAATTTTTTCAATTTAAAGGTTTGGTTTGAAGTTTCTCAGAAAAGTTGTGCGGGGAGACCCACCGCTCGGAAGAAGTGAAATTTCGTAATGTGGAAATAAAAACATATTACATTCTTTTAAAAGTCATTAATTATTAGCGAGCTTATACTGTTCATTTTCTTTAAGACAAACTTTATTAACATTGCTTACAATTCACAATTGATCGCAGCTTTTAATTATCATTTTCGAGTGGAGAAATCAATAACATCCAAATCAATAACATTTACAATGGGCTTATGAAAACTAAAGTAAGATACGAAATGTTTGAGTTCTATTTTTTCGATATTTCTTGCAAAAAACTGCATTTTTTTCTCGTTTAAAATATTTCAACTTAGAATGATAAGAAAATGAGTCATCTATCAGAAGTCTTCTATCAAAATGTTAATGAAGCAACAAAAACTATAGAAGCAAAATACACGATAATATGCTTTAAAATATTTTTCTGTGTAATTATAGTATTGATAGGATTTGTTATAGTATTTTTGGGGTTATTTTTGATTTTAAATTATATGTGGAGCTGATTTTAACCAAGTAAACATCTATAGTTGCAAAATTATCTACATAAGTCTACTCAAGCAGCATTTTTGACATAAATTTTAAAATAATCACAGTCAAATGTTGTATAATTCTTCTATAGATATTGTTAATGTAGCAAAATTTTTCAATTGAAAGGTATGATTTGAAGTTTCTCAGAAAAAATGGTTCAGATACTGGATTTTCATTTGTAAATTCCATATCATCTAGCAACTACATAGTTTAGTTCTGGTTTACTGTCTAGATCAACTGTTCATTTTTGTTAGCAAGGGAAAGCGCATATACATTAAGGAATTCGTATGATAAATGTGGGATACGTATGATAAATCTAGTATTTAAGAACGATACAAGGCTGAAATAATTTACATTAGTAAAAAACAATATACATGGTAAGTTAAAATTGAAATTTTAATTTTATTTCGTTAATTGATTTAGTTTTTTATATTTAGATGTCTAGTTTGGTATGTGTAAAAAAATATATATGTCCATACAATGTGAATCATCAAATAACCTACAGAAACTTCTTCCGGCACATTAACACTTGTAAAGACAAGCACCCGTCAGGAATACAGGTTATTACGTGTAAATATAATATTTACCACGTAATTCCAAAAGAAGACTATGAGGTAATTTGTTAACTTAATACTCAAATTAATAAATATTTTGATTTAACATTTTTTTCTTCTATTTACAGATTCATCTTCTTAATTGCCCTGATCGGGTGGTTTGGAAAGAAGTATTTGATTCATTCAAAAATCACACCACACAAGACGAATGGTGCAGCGAATGAAAAAAACTTAGGCCCAGTTATTTTTAATAATCATAATAGAAAAAACTTTAATAATTAACTATAAAATAAAATAAAAGAAATAATAAATTTGAAAAATATATAATGTTAGCAAAAAATGATGGCTTTTTATTTATCAAACCCTTTGAAAAAGTCTCTTAAATATGGTTCGTTCTTGTTTACTGTCTAGATCAACTATCCATTTGTTAGAAAGGGAAAGCGCATACACTTAAAGATAGCTAACTGTAAATCTTATACCTTACTGACTGTTTTAACCGCCATAAAAAATTAATTTGTTTTGGCCTCGTCTGATTCTTATCATTTCTGTGTCCCAATTTACCCCAAAGCGCATTAAAAAGAAATGAATCCCTTCATGCTCAAAACTCCCTAATGAAGTTTTCCTGGAAGAGTGGAAGCATTTGACGGACAATCACTTGCTTCTTGTTTTAACTTAAGGAAGCAATTCATATATTCTGCGAACACGCCTCCATACTTTTTTCCTACTAAGAAAGATAATCAATCTAAAAAGTTAATCGACACATGTCGTCCAACACAATTCATATTTATTCTTAAGATAAAAAAGTTTGAATTCAACAAAAAATTAAAAATTGCCATACATGACAAGTTTTTATAGTATTTTTTATTTACTTATTTTCATGTGTCATCACAACGACAAAAAAAAAACATTGAAAACAATTTACTATACTACGAATAACATTTACTAATTCCTTAAGAGCTCATCAAATGCGATACCAAATTTATATTTCTCAGCTATGTGAAAACGAAAACAAAAAATTAACAAAACAAAACAAACCAATACATGCGATAAACACAACAACAACATCAGAAGCTAATTACCTTTTATATTATTAATTTTCTGGCATATTTTACTTGTTGCATTATTGATGTTATCATCAGAAATAACTTGACCGGCAGACCACGGTAAAAAAAAATTAAAATCTTACTTAATTATTTAACGTAAAAAAAGCCAAGTACCGCAAATAAACAAGTTTTTTATTCATTTTTCAACTTCATACAACAAAAAACAATGGTTTTATAGATATAGATCTTCGCAATCCATTTTTTTTACTATCAAAATCTTACATTTGTTATATATTCATACGTGAAAAAAATCAATTAACACATATATGAAAATGTGTGAGATCCGCTATCTAAATCAAAAACATATGTATTGTTATTGCTTTTTTAGTCATTTCGATCACACCAACAAAAATAATCTATTTAAAAACAAAAAAGATACTAGACATCCGTCTAAAATTCCAAATAAAAAGTTTTTGTTTTCCAACACATCATCATTTTTCCATCACATTTTGTTCTAATTCTTCTTCACATGCGCCTAAAAGAAAAAAATCAAAAAATCATACTTAATTATTTAACGAAAAAGCCAAGTGCCGCGAATAATCGAGTTATTTGATTCGTTTTTCAACTTCCTACAATAAAAAACAATTGTTTTATAGATAAAGATCTAAAAAAAAAATCAATTAACACAATATATGAAAATGTGTGAGAAAACGGGATAATATATTTTTCTTATTTTAGATGAAATCCCATAATATTTTGCAAAAATCTCAAAATACACACGTTTTGTTGTTGTTGCTTTTTTCATTCATGTAACATATTAGCATATTTCTTCTTATTAGAAGACAAAAAATGATTAATGCAATTGTTGTTGTTTTCGTTATATGTTGTTGCTATTAATTGGCGTTGTTGTTAGATATATATAGCAGCAGTTAAAATTAAATTTTTTTTACATACAAACAGAAGCGTCGACAACAATAACAACAACAAAATCCTATCTATTTATAATATTATATTTTTTTTATTTTCTCTCAATGCAATTGAACTAATTTCAATGCAATTGCTGTTGTCATTGCTTTTTCCTTTTTTCTTTGAGCTTCGCGAGAAGCTAGAGACATATGAAGAAGCCGAAACGCAGTTCCAACAGGATGGACAGCAATTTTGATAACAAAAAATTATTTACACTTAATGTATAAAATATAATGCTTTGTCAATAAAATAAATTCGTTATGAAAAATTGATTAATGTGTTCTATTTTCGTTTAACATATTTTTAAAATAAATAAAGAAGCCAATTCCAGCATCTATTTACAATTTTTCTCTAATCTAAAATTCCAAATAAAAAGTTTTTTGTTTTCCAACACATCATAACTTTTTTTCCAACACAATTTGTTCTAATTCCAACAGGATGGACAGCAATTTTGATAACAAAAAATTATTTACACTTAATGTATAAAATATAATGTTTTGTCAATAAAATAAATTCGTTATGAAAAATTGATTAATGTGTTCTATTTTCGTTTAACATATTTTTAAAATAAATAAAGAAGCCAATTCGAGCATCTATTTACAATTTTTCTCTAATCTAAAATTCCAAATAAAAAGTTTTTTGTTTTCCAACACATCATAATTTTTTCCAACACAATTTGTTCAAATTCTTCTGCTCCCTTTATACACAAATCTTATATAACAACCAGAAAACTAGAACAACACATGTGACCCAATGAAAAAATCAAAATCTTACAAAATCAAATCTTACATAACAAACAGGAAAACAACAGATTAACACAACCAACAAAAACAATTTATTTTTTTCATGAAAATGTTCGATATTCCCTTATTTCTTATTTTTTTCATGAAAATGTTACGAATCGACTACATCACAAAAAAATTAATTTTTTCTTATAAGATACAACAAAAAAATATTTTAATCGTTTTCTCTATTTTTCTTTCAAGCTCATTCTCTCAATGCAATTGAATCAATTTCAACGCATTGTTTTGCAGCACAAACAAAAAATTAACACATCTGGACAAGAAAAAATGATTTTCAGTCGAATTAAAAAAAATTATATTCAGTTTCGTACATTGAATAATCTATTTTAAAACATTTGACGAATAGTATGACTCAATCCGTTTTTTTTTATTTCTTATTAGATAACAAAATGAAATTGTTGTTGCCGAAGTAAAAAAAAAATAAATTAAATTCACTTTCGTTTTCCTCATCTTATTTTTAAAACATTTTGACGACCCCCCACGAATTTATATCTTTTACATTGAATAATCTATTTTTTAAAACAAAAAAGATACTGTTCATATTTTCACTCCTGAAAAAAATCAATGCATTTTTTCCTTTTTTTCTTTCAATGTTCGTTTTTTTTTCCTCATTTCTTATTTTTTTCATGAAAATGTTCGATATTCCCTTATTTCTTATTTTTTTCGTGGAAATGTTCGATATTCCCCTAACACTACTCAAATAAAACGTTACAACGAAACCATGCCCATTTGACAAAGATTTTGATGTTTTTGAATTAAAACATCGAATTTCTTCCACAATTGGTTGCAAAAGTCTATTTTCGAGCGAAAATCAATCATTGTGCTTAACAACTGTTTCGAGTATATCTTTGTGGATTTTGGCAAGGCCGAAGTAACACTTAGCTACAAAAAACATCAAAAATGCAAATTTTAGTTCGTGAAAAGGTGCAGTTTACTGTTTAATAGTCAAAAGTCAAAACTATCTACTCACTACAAAAAGAAGTGATATCCTGTGTCAAACAGAAACGAGTCTAAAACAAAACATTTTCAAATAATTATAAGTGTTCTACATAATTCGAAATACTTTCTTTGTCACTCAGATTAGAGGTTAGAATAAAACAACTTAAACTAACTGCGTATTAAAACAAAAGTTTCTAGTAAACTTCCCAAACAATAAATTTGATTTATTTCTATTCGAATGAAAATGTGGGATACGATTTTTGTACGATTGACTGAATCGAGAAAAAGGCGGAACAATCACGAAACCTCAGTGAGAGACTTTTATTTAATATCTATAAAAGAAATAGTAGCAAGCTAATTTATTAGTCAGTTTATTTTACTACAAACTCTAGTTTGTAAATTAAGACCATGCTATTTGAAGATCAAATTACTTAGAGTTATATAATCTGTTGGTCCTCACTGAGGTTTCGTGATTGTTCTGCCCTTTTCTCGATTCAGTCAATCGTACAAACATCGTATCCCACATTTTCATTCGAATAGAAATAAATCAAATTTATTGTTTGGAAATTTTACTAGAAACTTTTGTTTTAATACGCAGTTAGTTTAAGTTGTTTTATTCTAACCTCTAATCCGAGTGACAAAGAAAGTATTTCGAATTATGTAGAACACTTAATTATTTGAAAATGTTTTGTTTTACTCTCGTTTCTGCTTGACACAGGATATCACTTCTTTTTGTAGTGAGTAGATAGTTTTGACTATTAAACAATAAAATGCACCATTTTCACAAACTAAAATTTACATTTTTTATGTTTTTTGTAGCAGATATCACGATTTTTGTAGTTTATTAATATACTAAGTGTTAGTTAATAATTATGGATTTACATTTCTTGCGACATACAGCTATTACGACGATTGCGGTTTTGGTCATTAAAATAAAAAGATCTAGCTGGTATAATTCGATTCGCTAATTACCTCGGTAGATTACAAATAAAGCAATAAATATTACCTAAATATTACCAACACAAACACATAATAAGACATATCGCACACACCATAATATTTTCAATAAAAAGGAATACTGTTTTTGCGATTTCTAAACTTTAAATTTTTAGAAAAAGTTGTTGTATACCCAGAAACATTATATAATACACCCCGATCTCTTGTTGTAGGGTCCAACCATCGGCACATTACGGAATAATTTTTAAAACAAATTTAGTTTAAAGTGTAGATCGAATATGTTGTGAAACGTATTGATATCTAAAAATGCATGAGAACACATATTTCGATTCAGTCATTCCAAGAAAAGAATAAATTATAAAAATGTCTTATAACAGCCATACACACATAAACCTAAACACATTCTATTTTAAAAAAATCCCAGCGGCAGGTATATCCGCTAGAAATAGGTAGATTTCGGGGTCAGACGGTTTTGTGTCCAAATAAAATTAGATAAGTCAGATTAGTTTAAATAAAAAATATAAGTAGAAACAGAATAATTCAAAAAAATTATCGAACCAAATTAAATACATTATCCGAACTAACGCCATCAATACAATTTCGGAACAGTTTTATTTAAGTTGGTTTAAATTACTTTTAATAACATATTAAATCCACCAAAGATCAAATGAACTACGTCACAACTACAATTATACCATCACACATAATTTATAATCAAACATTATCAAACAATTTTATTTCAAAAGCATCTTTTGTTGTTGTGTTTTTTTGTTCTTATTTAATCTTTTTTCAAACGGTTACTTACTAAAAAAAATAAAAACAAAAGAGATTTTTATAATTTTTCTATGGTATTAAATGGGTTGATATTTTTCTTGTAAGGGTTGCATTATAATGCTTATAAAAATGGAATTTTTTGAGTTAGAAAGCTGAAATTTTTTGAGGCTATAGTTGAAAAGTATGTTTAAAAGCTAAGATGAATTTAAATAACATAAACTGAAACATGATGAAAGCATTGCCTTTTGCGTTTGTTTTTATTTCAACAGCCGTAGGGTCTCAACCGTTAGATTTAAACTATTGTTTTTGAAAATTTTGGAAAGATTTATATTTTAAGTACGTGAAAAAAAGTTTTCAACTATGAGCTTGGCCATTTCAGCTAGATCAAGGGCAGCAAAGTTTAGTAAATTTTTAAAACAGCTGATTTTGGAGGAACCTGAAACGCCAAAGTAGTCATCTGGATAAAAATGATAAAAAAAGGTTCAAATATTCAATATTTTTAAATTTTATTAAAATATTATTATTCAAACGGAAGTTATAGCGCCCTAGATTATTCGACTTTTTAGGCTCTAGCCGCTTAACCGGTACCCGGATATGGCCAGTTCACGAACTTGTCCAAGACATTATTTGCCGAAACATACAAAGAAAATTATTTTGGTGTAAGTCGAAAAATGCGACCGTGAGAGTGCCGCTAAATTCCGTTATACCTCATATCGTTATATATATATATATATATATATATATATATATATATATATATATATATATATATATATATATATATATATATATATATATATATATATATATATATATTTATATATATATATATATATATATATATATATATATATATATATATATATATATATATATATATATATATATATATATATATAATTTTTTTTTTTTTTTGTTTTTCCATCTCCGCTTATCACAAATAGTCGTTTGGCATCAAAATTTTTCCAAAATTCCGAGATGAAGCCCATTGCAATAGGTAGATTTTTACATGAAATCTACCTAAAAATCTGTTTTAGCTAGGACTTTTTTACGGAGCATCAGAGCTGAAATTACATTTGATGATATTTGCTTAGACAAATTCCTTTTTACAAAAAACAATCTTAACTAAGACACGTTAAATTTTTTAAATTCTAGAAAAAGATATTGCAAACCTGCGAAAAATTATTTGGGATAAAAGCGCTAAATAATATACCTGAATCTTTTATGTTGGGATCTAATAATCGGCACATTATGTTATAGCTTTTAAAACAAATTAAATTTAAAGTGGATCCCGAAAAATTTAAAGAAATATTCAGTCATTCGGATTAAAAGAATAAATTACAATAATTTTTTATAACAACCTACAAGTAAGTCTAATTCTAAACACATTCCTTTTTAAAACATTTGTCTTAGCAAAGACCGTTTTACGCAGAATCAGAGGTAAATATACATTTGATAATATTTTTGTAGACAAATCTTTATTAGCTAGGATCAGAATCAGCCGGTCCAAAAATGCATCAAAATTCAAAATACATATTTGTATTCTTTTGTCATACGCAGTAAGAGATCAAATTATAATGTTTTTAGAACCTTATGTCAACAAATCAAACAAATTCCTTTTTAAAAAAAGTGTCTTAGCTAAAGCTTGTAAAATACACAAAATCAGAATTATTAAATTTACAATAGATGGCTGCAAGATTTTTTTCATTTAAGAGAAAAATGAAAATGTCTTAAAAAAGTTTCTTATTGAATTTTCATTTTTAAATAATCGTTTTCAAAATTTTATGTTTTAACAAATTTTGTTTACTGCCTTTTATTTAAAATTCATTTCATATTGAAATTTAAAGGTGAGTTTAAATTAATAACTTGTTATGAGTTTATATTAAATGGGACAAAATTAGATCAAAACATTGTTTTGAGGTAATTGTCTACTAGGTCTAAAAGATCTACCGCATCGCTTTGATGTACTTTTAAAGATAAAGGAAAAATTTCTCGAGATCAAAATACCACGAATAGAGAATGAAGTACCAACTTTTTTTAAACTTGACTCCGGAACTCCGGTTTAAGACAAGGTGATGCTATAGGTGATGCTTTCCTCTATATTTTTAAATCTGGCTTTGGAATATGTGTGCCGTTAAAAGAAACTGATGACTAACAACAATGTTTTGTCATTAAACTCATGCACCGTGATCGCGTACGCTGATGATATTGTCATCCTTGAGCGAAGTGGAGCTTTAATGAGTGAGACTTCAAGTTGCTTGAAAAGGGTAATAGTTAAATTGTGATAAAACTATGATAAAACTAAATACATATATGAATTTTTTAAGAAAGACTGAGAAAATGATTTGATGGGCGGTGAAAAAGGAATCGAACTAGTTGAATCCTTTAAATATTTGTAATCAAAGCTCGATTTAAACAACAGCATACTTACATATATTAAAGCTAGCTGCTAGACTAGCTGCAGGTAATCGAACCGTTTGCTCAAATAAACCTCTTCTTGGATCATCGTATGTTTCAACTAACAACGAACCCAAGATATACAGTGATGATATTTGGGTCATAAACGTGGAACCAGTTAGGAGTCTGGAATGTTTAAAAAGTAACGTAAATTTCCTAGAGAGTTGGCGACCGCGAGGTAGACCACGACTACAATGGTCACTGTCGTAATTGTTATGGACCCCGAACCGTCCCGGTATACTCTTTAAAACTTTTCCAAAATAATAAACACAAAATCACTTTATATTTTTAAGTAAACTTTTAATTAGTTTAGTAATATCTTTATGAACAAAGGAAAGTTCTTTTTTTCTTACCCCGTTGACGGTCTAACTCGGAGTTTCTTATTTATACCAAAATACTCTTAAAATAAAATCCATTTATTACATATTGGAGGGGAGTGTTAGTACATGAGCATATTAGTTTTTTTAATTTATTATTTGAGGAAATAAAAGGCAAGGACGTGATATAATCAAATTATTTTATTATTGGCTAAACATTTATTATATTAATTAAAAATAATCGTTTTTCATAACAATTATTCAAAAGTCAACATACTGATTTGAAACATATTTACATTTATGCAAACATAATTTAAAAATATTATTTGCAAAAATGTATGAAGCAAATCAATTATTTTGTTCAAAATAACTGTTATGAAATCAAAATGCTTGTGTCGCATTTTGACGAGTTTGGATATATGGATTTGGAAATAAACTTGTTGGATAGGATTAATAATTAGGAAATGAAATTCCTGGAACGTGGGATCTAACATAATGAACGACCTTAGAAAATCATCTGGAATCGTTCTTATACCGTTGAACCGAAATACTGTGCTGCTTATTCGAAGCTGGTTAGTTCGGCAACGATCTACATGGAACATAAACAAATTGAAATTGTGAAATTTAACCAACGAATACAAATATCAAGATATTACAACAAGACACTTTTAAGTTTTAAAATATTTTTGGCGACCGCCAAGAAGGCATTCTAAAATAATTTATATTTTATTCTATTGTTCTTAGGGTTCCGTACTTTGAAAAAATAAAAACGGAACCCTATTGGTAAGACTTCCGGGTCCGTCCGAATTTCTACATAATCCATTTTCTCACAAACTCTAAGTGCTACCAACTTGAAATTTTCTACAAAAGATTGAAATGTTTAAAAAAAAAATTCAATAAATTATCGACTGCTTATTTTTTGAGTACCTACCATATTACCAAAAACGTGAAATTTTTTTCCTCAAAAATATTTTTGACCTTGACAAGTGGGAAAAGATGATGATTATGAAAGATGATTTTTTTGTAGTTTAAAACAATTTTTTCGTAATTTTCGAGAACACAGTTTTCGAATTATTTTCAAGAACGTGGAAATTTTTACCTTTCCTTTGACCCCTTATCTTAGAACGTTACAGAAGCGAAAAATTGAAAATATACAAGGTTGGCGGTAATGTTGTAAAGATTGAACGAAAACTATAGCAGTCGGCCGCTCATCAGTTCAAATGTTCTTTAGAGAGAGTTAAGGGTTGAGGGTTGCAAAAATACCGTTTTTGATTTATATCTAAAATTGCGTTTTTATAAGAACTATAAAAACTCGTTTATAAAGTACGGCCAAGGGATCGACGTAGGCGTACGTTATACACCATGGTACGTTATATCCATAAAAATTAAAAAAGCATATGCAAATTTGCCTGTTATTCTCATTACATCAATATATTAAATTATTTTTGTTTATTTATTTATTTATTTATTTATTTATTTATTTATTTATTCTCAAAGAAAACTAAGAAAATCTGACTACCGTCTTCCCCCGAAAACAACGCCTAGGCGTTGTGTTCGAGGGTGAGCAATTTTTCGACTTTTTTAAAAAGTGATATAATTATTCGAATAGAACGCTGTTTCAAATAGAACGCTATCTCGAATAGAACCCCACTTTTCGAAGTAAGCGATTTTTTAAAAAATTTAAATTTAATTAAAACTTTTGTTGTAAATAAAACATAAGTTAGTAGTTCAGGTAATATGTATATGGTTATATGATTTTGTATGTGTTGTACATTGCCATTTTATTCTGTATCCAATTTTAAACCGAAAAATTTATTCAATTTTAATAAAGAGTTTGTGCCGGTGTTATTAGACACTTCCAATCGATTGAATTGCTGAAGGAATTGATTGTAGCCAATTGGTCTAATATTCAGTAAATCATCAAAAGTAGAGCCAAAACAACAGAAAAAGCAATTTTTTCGACATTTAAAAAATACATAATCAAAATCGAAAATTTAAACACAATCAAATATGTGCAGATTTAATTTTTTATTATTTTTAACGTTTGACCACAAACCGCAAATAACAAAATATGCATATGTTGAACTGATGAATCTATTTTTCATTCACTTTATTCAATTCTGTAGTAGCTCAATTTACGTCCAGTGTGAACTGAATATTACCATTGGATTTTGGAACATGCAAATTCCGGAATACAATTCAGTTTAAGTGAATGATTCAGCAATTCACTTGATTGTAAAGCGACTAACGTATAGGAAGCATTCTTTTACAAATCGAACAAATTTAGACGAAATTTGACCGACACATTTTTGAGTTGGCTGAAATTTTTTTAGGTATTTTATTTCGAATTTTTTTTTGTTTTTGGAAAATAGAACGGTTCTAAATTTTAAGAATTTCGTGCTTTTTGACTTGAAGACTTATTTTCAAAAATTCATAGCTTCGGTTTTATTAAAGATAGAAACTTCTAGATTGTTTTATTTTAAAGTTAAAAGATGCTATTTTAAAAAAATAAAGTCATTAAGAATTATTAACAAATTACTATTTTTATTAGCAAATAATATGTTAAAATCGTTTTTAGTCAGTGTCCAACAAAAATAAAGAATTTGGAATAACCATCGTATTCAAGGTTAGATTTCCTATAAAAAGCTGATTTTTATTAATAGAGAAACGATTTTTATCCACGACTACTAAGGAATATATACTTTCCATGCGTGTATCTTTCATTGTAATTGTATTCATTCCACTTTATATATTAAATTCCACTTTATTTATTTCATTCCACTTTATTTATTAAATATTCCCCTAACCAATTAAAAACTTGATTTGTTGGTATAGTAGTATAAACAAGTTCAAACAAGAACAATACATATATAAAATCTAAAATAAACAACAAATTTGTTTTGTTTTTCTTATTATCTTTGATGAATTAATTTCAATATGGCGATATAAACTTTTACAGGAAAACTAGAAATTATTTGAAATATTTTAAAGTCGTGGATAAAATAGGATCTTGTATTCGCTTGAGATGAAGGCAATTCTTCACTCGGATGATTCCCTCCACTCACTACGCTCGTTCCGGGAAACTTCATCCTCGTGGAGAATTGCCTTCGGATGATTCCCTCCACTCGCTACGCTCGTTCCGGGAAACTTCATCCTCGTGAAGAATTACCTTCATTCTAAGCTTATACAAGAATCTACTATTACTGTTAGAAGTTAATTAATTTATTGAGCGCGGAACGACAAAAATTTTCATAAATTTTTGTCGTCCCGCGCTGTAAAAATTAATTTATTTCTAACAGTAAAACTCATTTCTCCATTAATTAAATATACGTTTTAATAGAAATTTTTTTCGATATAAAGCCCATACAAAAAATTTCAACCAAATCAAAAATGTGTCGATCAGAAAGGTGTCCGGTTTGTAAAAGAATGACTCATAAACATTAATCGATCATTATACAATTGTTGTCCACTTCCACAACAGTAATGTTGACATCTTTTAGTTTGCAAAAAGCTACAATCTCCATACCACCTGATGTCGAATACCCTTTATGGAGCTTGGCCTTGTCGTTCTCGTCGATAAGATCATTTAGATTGGCTTCAATTTCTAGGATGATATCGCTTATAATACTTCTTAGCCACGTACCGAACGGTTCGAAACTGATTTTGAAGTTTTTGAAATAGTCAAAAAGAGATTTCGAGTTTTTCTCTGCCAAAAATCAATTGCTTTCATGTAAAAATCAAAATACGTATGATATTATTTATCATACATGTAGTAAATGCCTTAAAAAAATTAGTTTGTATTCATAATTCAATACATAACGCCTAGGTGTTATATTTGAATAAAACGCAGGGTAGGCGTTCTATTTGTTTACAACGCCTAGGCGTTTTTTTCGGGGGAAGACGGTAGCCAGTGAATTAATTGTTCCTTGAAGGATAGTCAGCTTTTTCAAATAGGAAAATATTTAATGCAACAAAATTTAATTTAATACAATAAACAATTAGCGATATATGAACAAATATAAGTAACACATATATAACAAAACCAAGAGAAAAAAACAATAAATTATCATATATAATATCACGAGTCGTCAAATAATAGTCGATTATTTTTCATAATCATTATTACGAATGTCATTTGAGGTTTTGACCTCAAATGGCATGAGTGGTAATGTTGAAAAATAATCGACTAATAATTTGATGACGAGTTGTATTTAGCAGACAATTTAACGAACAGAAATAGTAACATTATTTCATACAACATAATCCTTTGTTGTCCAACAAAATTAAATATTATTTCATCTTAGTAGGCGCATAAATGTTATAAATTTGTAATTTATTTTTGATAAATAAACATAAACATGCAATCATTTATGAATGAAAACAGACATTTTTACTATTTGCAAATTGCATTTTCACATAATTTTGTATGTGCATTTTTGTTTTAAATTAATATATTAAGTAGGCGGAAAATATTCGAAAATATTCGCTGTTCCTTCCTACCAGAAAAAAAATAATCGAAACAAATCGTTTTGATTTGCTAAAAAATAGTAAATGAAGCGTTTTGATTGGACCTTATTGAAACTTTATTTATTGAGTTGAATTGTCATATATAATATCACGAGTCGTCAAATAATAGCCGATTATTTTTCATAATCATTATTACGAATGTCATTTGAGGTCCCGAGTGCGCGTAGCGCACGAGGGAAATTTTTGACCTCAAATGGCATGAGTGGTAATGTTGAAAAATAATCGACTAATAATTTGATGACGAGTTGTATTTAGCAGACAATTTAACGAACAGAAATAGTAACATTATTTCATACAACATGATCCTTTGTTGTCAAACAAAATTAAATATTATTTCTTCTTAGTAGGCGCATAAATGTTATAAATTTGTAATTTATTTTTGATAAATAAACATAAACATGCAATCATTTATGAATGAAAACGGACATTTTTACTATTTGCAAATTGCATTTTCACATAATTTTGTATGTGCATTTTTGTTTTAAATCAATATATTAAGTAGGCGGAAAATATTCGAAAATATTCGCTATTCCTTCCTAACAGAAAAAAATAATCGAAACAAATCGTTTTGATTTGCTAAAAAATAGTAAATGAAGCGTTTTGATTGGACCTTATTTTATGAGTTGAATTGTCATACAAATCAATATAAAACTAGTCAAAAAATGATTCAACTATATTCTTAAAATATTCTCTCACATTGTATTTGAGCTTGACTATGGTTTCGGATTTCTTGATGTCATCGGGGATTGTATTGTAAATAAACGGACCTATGAATGTTACTAGCCTTCCTTCCAAATTCAGCTCGAATATGATGATATTTAATCATATTATAATTTCTTGTGACATAACCATGATCCATACAAGTAAATTTCAGATTCGACAACATCGACGATATATATAGGTTTTTATACATATATAAACTTAACTGTAATTTGTGCAAAGTATTAACTGGTAGAATTGAATGATCAACAAAAGTATATAATGACTTAGTAGAGAATAAGTGTGGTAACCTACTTTTTTCATCCTAGTTGCTGTAGCAGTGCCATAAACAATAAGACCATAACTAATTCGTGAGTGAACAAATGCATAATAAATGTTAAGCAAAACAAAGGTTGGAACGAAAAAAGATAATTTTCTGATTTAGCCTACAATCGGTGCAATATTATTACTGACAACGTTAATATGCTCCTGCCACAACATATGTTCATCAAAAGTTACGCCTAAGTATTTAAATGAGCTAACTCTTTCAATCACAATGTCAGCAACTTTAAAAGTTGGCAAGGAATTCATGGTCTTATATGGAGAGGGAAACACCATAAATTTAGTTTTAGATACGTTAAGGGAAATTAAATTGGATTTATAGTATTCTAATAGCATACTAAGATCATGTTTCATATCATCAAAAACAGAGGCAGGTGCAGACGTTTTATAGAACAACGCTGTATCATTAGCAAATATTCTAAGTTCACCATTTAACGGTAACCTTGACATGTCGTTGATGTAAATAAGAAATAGCAAAGCTCACAAAACACTACCTTGTGGAACGCCACATTCGGTATTCAAAATTTTGCTTCGTACATCTTTACCCATAACAAACTGTTTTCTGTCTAATAAATAACTTTTAATCAAATCGAAAGCAAGACCTCTAATTCCATAACAGAACAGTTTATCGAGGAGTAAATCATGATCAATGCAGTCGAATGCCGTCTGTAGGTCTAAGAAGACTCCTATTACAGACATGTTGTTATCAAATGCAGTATAAATCTTATCGGCCATTTCAATTAGAGCTACCTCTGTTCCTGCTCCCTTTCTTAACCCATATTGCATAGAGTAGAAGAAATCATGTTTGTCCAAAAAGTCAATCAATCGAGAAAATATTACCTTTTCAAATATCTTGTCAAACACCGATAATGTAGAGATCGGTCTGTAATTATTAATAATAGATTTGTCTCCTCTCTTATAAACAGGGACAACTTTAGCCAATTTTAAACAGCTCGGGTAAACGCCAGTCTGCAAGCTTTCATTAGAAATGTTTGATAATATATCCGCGAAAAAACCAGCTCGACTTCTAATGACAAAGTTAGTAATTCCATCAGGACCCCTTCCTTTGCAATCTCGAAGTGAAAAAATTATATTGAATATCTCAACTGGTGTAGTTGACGAAAAATAAATAGAATTAGAGATTGTGTGTAGTATTTATGTAACATAAGAAACTTCATTAAAAAGAATATTATCAAATTGAACAGATTTATGATTTTTATTAAAAAACTACATGTTACTTGATATACTATATGTTTACTACATGTTAATTGATATAAAAGCGACAAAAAATAGGAAAATATAGTTTAAAAACAATATAGTTTAAAAACCATCGACAAGCAAATAGACGAATGTGAAAAATTTTATTGGGCGTCAAAATTTCTATCGACTTACTCTAGAACGATCGTATAATGGCGATGGCAAAGAGCGCCAAGAAAACTCAGTCCTCAATAAATGTAAAAAATATTTCACTCCATATCAATTACTCCACATTTGTAAGTCCTACATTCGTCCTTGTATGGAGTATCGTTGTCAAGTTTGGGGTGCTGTTTCCATATCCTGACTCATTTGAACTCTGTTCAAAAACGTGCTATATGGATTTTAGGTGATTAAAACTTAACATTAATCTTACTTCTCTGATGTCGTGGTTTTTTATAAATATCGTCACCATCAGTGCTCGGATGAAATCGGATTCATCATGCGTCAACCATATTTTTTACTCCGTTTTACTTGTCAATCGGTTTGTGCAAATAGTCAAACTGTCGAGATCACTCACTGTCATATAGTGATAAAATAAAGATGGGTTTCTCTGCCCATACATCGTACAAATGGAATGCTCATGGCCCGAATCAATAGTCGCGAGTGCCATCGATCCACTTAGATTTGAAAAAAAAACGTTCATCAACACCTCAGAACGCATATTGTTGTGCTACTTAGGTCTTACCAAGTATCCATGTGATTTTGTGACACATATTGTTTTTACAAAGAGCTTACTGTTTAATATGCATCACTGTCATAAACTAAAAACAATGTCCTCATCAAAGCCTTTTCCCGAAAACTATATAAAAACCCTTAACACACACCGAAGTCTTGATATCTCAGAGCCTTTAGATTTCAGCCCCTTCACCTTTTGTTTAACATTCTCTGTTTGTTTAATTCTATTTTGTTTAATTCTATTAGGTTGTTATCCCAAATCAAAACATTGTTTTTCAGACCTATCCTGATTATCTGAACGAAACGAACACAAACTCTTAAGTCTGACGTTTATTCTTTTGATGAATGAACCAGCTTAGATAAATACCCACACGAGTAACTCAGAGCAAAGGAATTAAAAACAATTTCTATTCGTATTAAAGTTCAGAATTTATAATGTTTATTAAACATCACATTATTATTATATTTATCAATAAATTTGTCTTAGAATAAATATTTTAGCACCTTAAGATTGCATAACACTAAATTAAATTTTTAAATAAAAAATTTGCGTTAACAAATAATTTATTTACTAAAATTCGAGATTTCCATTTCTTGGTTCTAAATTAATCCACAAACCTCCTTTAGCTCTTACTGTTATTCTAAATGAAGGTTCGATTTTTGTTCTACCTGGAACTGGGGTTAATTTAAAATTTCGTAATATTTTCGAAATGACGGTTTTCATTTCCAAAATTGCAAATTTATGTCCAATACAGTTTCTTGGTCCGGCACTAAATGGTATATAAGCGTATGGATGTCGTTTTTCAACATTTTCTGGGTCGAAACGTGATGGATCGTATTTTTCTGGATTTGGATAAATATGTTCAATTCTATGTGTTGCATATGGTGCGATTAAAACATTACTTCCTGCTGGAAGTATATGTTTTCCGATATGAATGTCCTCAGTTATTTTCCTAGCTAAAAGTGGAACACTTGGGTACAGACGTAAGGTTTCTTTAATGCATTGTTCTAGATACCGCATTTCTCGTAAATCGGTCATCGTTGGATTTCGGTCATCATCACCGAATATACTGTTGAGTTCTTCGTAGCATTGTTTTTGATAATCTAGATTTTGAGCTAGTAGGAATAAACAAAAAGCTATCGCTGCACCAACCGAATCTTGACCCTAAATAATAAAAATAAAATTAAAAATTTATAATCGTTTAATGTAAAGATATTCCCTTACAGCTAACATAAATGTGCAAGTTTCATTTATGATATCGTCTTGAATAAAGTTTTTATTGTTTTCAGACATTTCGATCATGTAATCAATTAAACATTTGCGTTCTGGTTTTACTCCATTTTGCCTTAGCTCTCGTCTTGATTCTATGATTTTTTTTGTATAAACATCTAATTTCTTTTTTTGATTTAATTCATTTGATGCTTGTTTGGTGAAGTTATAAACAGATTCTAGTAGTAGCCATGGTCGTGATATTCTATATGGTACGACCACTTTTCCTCTGAAAAAAATTTCAAATAAAATATTTATATATGTCTTGTTGTTTGGAATAGCTTACTGTCTGAACGGCGATTCTTCTTCTTTTTCTATTGTCTTTTTAAATACTGGTATTCCTAAAACAGCCTCTGTGGAGAATAGAATAAACAAGTTCAAGTTAACTGATAACATATATTAGTAAAACTTTGTGCATGCAAGAGTGTATGTTCCAGAATCGGTTTATTTGTCAACATTTAATAGCATTAAAATCACGCTACACTACAACGAAGACAATAACTTTCCTAAATATCAAATGAAGTTCAAAACAATTGGATGTAGGCTTAGATGAATTTCAATCAAACACTAAAAGAAAAAATCGATCATTCGGTTGGCATAGTGATTATGCAGTTACGGTGACCTTTGGTTGTTGTGTCTTCAATTTGGTTGTTACGTCTTAAATTCGGTGGTTTTGTCTCCAAATTTGGGTTTTGAAGATAATACTATCGATCTTGAAGTTGTTTTGATCGAAAAAAATTCGGTTGGGATAAAATAGGCCGTAGTGACCGAATTTTATTTTTTAGTGTAGACACTTAAGAATAGGACGGACAAAGTGAACGTTAAACAAGACATTAAACTTTAATTGCTTCAAGCAACTATAATACAAATACCTTTGTTTAGATTTATAAAACCGTTAACAAACTTGAACACATACTTCAACACTGGCCTTCTCAAGATGGTCGGGTCTACGCCTAAGTACTTAAAAGAAATTTTAATCAAGGACAAACCCAACAATCTCGACAAAAGTAAAACTTCATCATTCCGTTTTTTCGATAAGAAAGCAACATGCACTGGCTTCACTGCTTAAGACTCTTTTCACCAGTCATCACCCAGAATCAAAACAACCCTAGACCAATGCAGCAAAAATAAAGCTCTGTGCAGTATGTAAACATATTCTAAGATACAATATCCGTCCAGTGCAACTGTCGTAAAGAATGGTGTCAGCTCAAAAAGTGTTCAGGTCTGTCTACATACAAGCAATGGAGTCCAAACTTCAAAGCGCCCTGTTACCAATTATCTAGCCAACAGACCAACACATGCTCGCAGCACAATGCATTGCGTACGATCACACATACGCATACTCCAAGTGATGTGAAGATAAGACAACCTAAATGAAACGGTCTAACAAACAAGCTAGACGATACAATAAAATTTATGTGCAATAATCTAGTCACGGTTCTTCAAAAAACCAAATTAAATAATTAGTCTAAAATTAGTAATAATATCAGTTATAAAATTACAAGACTGCATAAAGACAAGGACAAAGGTGGTGGCCATGCTTTTATCATAGATAAAAGAGTTATCTACGATAAAACTACCCTAATTGCAGCAACTGATAAACCTCTAGGTATTAATTAGAATAATTAAGTATTATAATAAAATCCGGCAATACGGAGATAATACTAGTCAATATCCTACCGGTAAGTAGCGGTTACGAACCAAACATTGAACATTTATTTTATAACAACAAATATCTTTTACTCAGCGATCTGCACGCTCAACCACGATCTATGGCACTCTAACCTGAACATCGACTCGCGAAGCGAAAATATTGCTGATCAAATTGATGTCTCCAATTTTGGAGTGCTAAATGAACCACAAACGACCAGCAACTTGTATTCATCCACATATGTCTCCTTTGCCAGCATGTCACTTGTCCCGATAGCAGAATGGAGTATACGGAAAATGCACTAGAATCAGATCATTTGTCGTTCATAATTACCCTAAGTCGTTCCATCAACCAAATAAAATCCGAGAAGAAAACACATCAATTTTAACAAAGCTGACTGGTTAAATTTTAGCAATTTTACTGTGAATTAATTCAGTAAACTATTTTTATTTCGACGCCCTATTTTGTATCTGGGAAATATTTCTAAGCAAAGCGAAAGCCCTCCTGTTGAATACAATACGTCAAAGTAATTCTTCCACCAGAAGCGTCATCTATTGCCATACTTAGAGGTGACATCCGTAAAACATATAAAACCAACCCCAGAATCCGGGACCCAAACCAGTGAATAAACAAGTTAATTATAAAACATATGAGGAACAAATGCTTACAGAGCTAGTGAGTAAATCGAACTCCGGATCCAGTAAAAGTCTATGGAAATTCATAAAGGGGTTGAACCATTCTCGGAGATCTGAAAATAACTGCATAATCTCCGTCAATGATACGCCTATAGAAAACTTAGTAACCAGTTTACAGAAAAGCCAAGTAAAAAGTTAAAATCAATCTCAAGACACTTCCAAAAACTAAAAAGTGACAGCACTGAGAATATCATTTTTACAAATGCTGAAATTGAAAATATAATAAGAAAAATCAAACCATCAAAAGTAATTAGACACGATGGCTTATCAGCTATCATGCTTAACAATATTGGACCCAAGGGAGTGAACTACCTCACAACAACACACAATATATCACATAAACACTCTCTTGATACAGAATATACGTTCGGCCGAAAAACGACTAAAATTAGTTCTATTCTAAAAGCTGCAAAAGCCTAATCAGAAGGAAAGTCGTATACAGCCCAATCTCAAACCTCTCATCAATCGCAAAACTGGTTGAAGCACTTTTGCTACCCTGGATATCAAGCTCTCGCAACCTAGTTCCACACCAGCATTCACAAACTTCTGGATGGCTCATAGAGACCACCTGCATGAAGAATGTAATACCTTGCCGGTCCATGAGCACAATAAAATGCTGTTCAAACAATACATAATTATGGGCTTGCCACAAAGGATTGTCATTTTGTAAAAACAAAACATTTTTTAACTTATACATTTTTAAAACTTTTCACTTTTTTCATCTGTTAAGAATTATTTATGGTTTTTCAGTTTACAAAATGGGTTATTACAACCGCACACGTTTATATTTACCACTTACCATTCAATATATCTAGAACACAATCATTTACATATTGTGTTATATTAATAGTTCTAGGTGCTCCATTTAATCTATCCAAAAATCTTACAGAACTATCGGCAAATGTATCAACAAATTTTTCTAAAATATTTAAATGAAATGTTGATTGTAATAACTTTCGATGATATGACCATTTTACTCCTGAAACAATAAAAAACAAAACGTAACTGAAGTTCATTGTACCAATTGAGTTGAATAACATACCGCTGCTGGTGATCAATCCATTTCCTAAAAAGTTGTGTAAAAGTTTATAAAAAAAAATTTTATCTGTGTGTTTTTTTGATGACAATATTGTTTGTAGGTCATGTGGTTCGATAACTCCAAATATAGGGAAAAATGATATCCATATTCTGATAAAAGGTCCGTATATTTTGTGTGATGGTCCGATAAAATCACTTAGTACTGAAAATTGAATCAAAGTTAGCTGTTTTTATATAAACAACTTATTTCCCTCAACTTACATTTCGGATTTGTAATATATAAGACATCGCCAAAAATTGGATTTGATTTTGTTCCTGGTAGTTTGAGAGCTAATAAAACTATTTTGATATAATTCGAAAAAGAGTATATAAGTAGACATATCACTATAATTGTAATGTATGTCCATAGCTCCTTGCTAAATGCTCGTTCCATCTGAAATTAAATCAATTGAGAATAAGCTTTATTTATTTATTTATATATATAGATAGCTTTGCTAATACATTCGTTTATAAGTATCTGAATATTAAAAACTCAAAAGCCAAAAAAAAAGAAAGAGAAAAAAGAGCTACTACAATAACAAAAACATTATAAAATATCTATCTATATATAAATACGCAAGCATAATTTTTGCGGTACAATTTAAAAATATTTGCTCCATTAAAAGTGTGGCAATATGTACATTGTAGGAAAGGTCTTGAGTAGTAGATGTGTCGAAAAATATTTTTTTTTTGTATTTTGACGATTTTTTCAGAAAAAATGGCAAAAATGTGATAATTGTGTTTTATGAGTTTTTTGTTCGGTTATTTTTTTTTCAAGGTATTTGTTTCACAATTCAAAAGCAATCTATAGTAATTTATTAAACTATGAAATAATGTGTTGTAGCTATTTAGTTAGGAGTTCTATTTACAATTTCTATTTACAATGGCCAAATTTCGGCCACTGGGCGATTCCTAGTTAATAATTAATTAGACAAATCACATAACTTTAGCATAACTTTAGACACAATATACTCTCTACATTTTCTTTTAAAAGAGTTAAGGTTATCTTCGAATTTTAATTCCATTGGTAGGGAATTGAAAATTTTTAGTCTCTGATAAATTGGAGAATTTTGAGCAAATGTTGAGCCTAGTTTTGGTAGCCGAAAATCATTTTTATTCCTTTAGTTATAAAGAGATATTTCTCGTCCATAAACCATGTATTTATTTAAGTAAGGTGGCCATAGTTGATGTTTCTTTTTAAAAATAAATAACATGAGCGCAATCTAAGATTTTTGCGCAATACTTGTAATGTCAAGTTCTGTTAACATCACATCTATGCTAGTTCGCGAATTACATCGTAGAATTACACGCATTGCCCGATTTTGCATTTTTTGTAGTTGTGAGATTAAATCATTATTACACATAATAAGCATAGTTGAACAGTAGTTGAAATGTGGTTCAATTAAAGTTTTATACAAGAGTAACCTTGATGTTTTTTAGCAATAGTGATATTTTTGTTGCTACTTTTTTTTTACATAACCAATGTGACTGTTGAAGTTCAATTTATTGTCAATTATAACACCCAAATATTTAATTTCATCAACTAATTCAATCTGTTCAATCTTCAGCAATTTGAAGTTTGAGTTCTGTAGCCTCATTTGATGAGTTATGAAGAATCATACACTTTGTTTTATCGACATTTAATTTCAATTTGTGATAGCTTAGCCATTCATTTAAAAGTGTTAACTGGTCATTCATAGTTCTAATTCCTTGAGCTATTGATTTGTTTCCAACGAAAAATAAAGTATCATCAGTATCGTTTATATCTGATTTGATACTATTTATGTATAATATAAACAGCAACGGCCTCAACACACTTCCTTGTGGTACACCAATGCTATTTACCACGCATTCTGATTCATTGTCACTAATTTTTGTTTTTTATTTTCGGTTTTTCAGATAACATTCAAACCATTTCTTTGTTATTCCACGAATGCCGTAGTTATCTAACTTTTCAATGAGCAATTCGCGATCAATTGTTTCGAAAGCCCGCACTGAGGAAAAAATGTATGTAAAATTAACAGAAATCTCTGTTGATTCAACATACATTTTGATCGGTTTTGATCCTACAAATTGTTCGTTAAATTTAACACCTCATGTCTGTTGATTTAATTTTACCAACAATTTTCAAAGGACAGTAAGTAAATTTAACGAACATGTTTGTTGAAGTATTTTATCAAATATGTTAGTATTTTATCAAATCAAAGAAGCATTTTATCAAATATATAGTAACAAACACTATTAACATCGGTCCAATCTTAATGTGAAAAATAATAACACGAATTTGTATTAAAACTCTTTAAGAATTTTATTTATTTTACAAAATAACAATGTTGGATACACATAATTTGTCAAACAAAACATTATAAATTAAATCTAATATATATTCTAATTGCACTCAAGTTCCAAGCTTAAATTATTAATTACTTGCGTAATTAAATGTTTGAGATTAAATTTAATATCTCGTGCCAAATAAAAAATTATCAAATCTGTGTCTGCTTGTGTCTGCACTTTTGAATTTTTTTTTTTTTTAAAGTGTTGTATTATAGGGTTTAGAATATGTGTCACAACACACAAATACCTTTTAAGACCTAGGTGCAGACCTAGGTCCCACAACAACCTGCGTTCCAAGGTATTGATGAACGCTCTTTTTAAACCTCTGCGGATTGAAGCCACCTGAGACAATGGATTCCGGCAAACTATTCCATTTGTATGCAGTTCGGACAAAGAAGTCTTTCTGTGTTCTGCCAGTATGACAGCGTGGGATCTCGACCGTTTGATTGGTTGCGGTAGCTGATTGCCGAGTGGAACGGGGGTAAGAATAAGTTTGAGGCATGATGCTGCTGATTTCATCTGAGCACTGTTGATGACGATATTTGTAAAAAACAACGAGGTCAGCAACAGTGCGACGATGTTGTAGGGAATCAAGTTTTGATGTCAAAGCTCGATCACCCACAATTCGTATAGCCAGCTTTTGAACAGAGTCCAAGAGAGCCAAAATGGAAACAGAAGCAGCACCCCAAACTTGACAACAGTACTCCATACAGGGATGAATATAGGACTTATAAACATGGAGCAATTTATATAGAGCGAAAATTTTTTTTGCATCTGTTTAGGAGGCCGAGTTTTGCGCTTTTCGCCATCGCCATTACATGATCGTTCCAGAGTAGGTCATTTGAAACTGTGACACCCAATAAACGAATGTTTTTACATTCACCCATTGGTTTATCACACATACTGAATAAAATATCTTTGGGGAACTCGGTCTTTGATCTGGAAACAATCAACATCTGTGTTTTGGTAGAGTTGAAATTGACCAGGTTTTGGTCACCCTAATCGGTGACTTTTTCTAGGTCTTTATTCACGTTTATGGCAGCATCTCTCCGGGCAGGATTAATTCGTTCGTGCATTTAACCTTTTGAAGGAAGGGGCTCGAACGACTTGTGCAGAGTACTATCATCTGCAAAACTATTGAATTGCTGGTGATTTTCAACAATTCGTTGATATAAATCAAAAATTAGGTTGGGGAAAATACTGAGCCGTGAGGTACACCAGCGTTAATTAGTTTAGTCCCAGAAGAAAATCCGTCTAAGGAGTCCGAAATGTATCGGTTGGATAGAAAATTTTGAATCAGCTTCACAACATTGGGATGAAAACCATACGCAACAAGCTTGTTGATTAAGTTGCCATGCCAGACTCGATCGAATGCCTTGGAGATGTCTAAAGTGATAACGTATGTTTCCCCACCTTTATCAAGTATGTTGTTCCAACAATACATAGTTTAATAGATCGGTAGTTGATCTTTTGTTTCGAAAACCGTATTGGCTGTCGGTTATTAAATGATTTGCTTCCAAAAATTTTGTGTGTATTAATATAATACTCGTAGACTTTGGATAGGACCGATAGTAAAGCTATTAGCCTATAATTTGAGATATCGGATGTGGGTTCCTTTTTGGGGACGGGCTGGACATTTACCAACTTCCAGCACGAGGGAAATATACCAGATTTGTAGGATTGGTAGAATATTTTAGTCCAAGTTGGTGCAAGTTCTTTGTTGATGTTTAACCCCTTTAAAAATTTAGCGACTATTTTGGGTTTGAAGTGAAGTTCATTCATATTAACTCCTGAAGATTGGATTTGGGGTATTTCTTTAGGAGTTTCCAAAACAGTGGAGTTCAGAGCAAAACGTTCAGCGAACAAGTTAGCTTTTCTTGCGGGATCATTGACGATTAAATCAATAGTAGGGGGAATAGATAGATAATAGGGGGAATAATAGGGGGAATAGAAGATTTTGTACCAGAATTTAAAGAATTAATGGCACTGTAGAAACTCTTGTCAGAAATAGACATAGACGTAAGTTTTGAAGCTTTCGCTCTGTCAATTTCAGACTTTTCGTTTGAAATAATCTGGTTAGATATTTTGTTGGCCTTTAGATATTGGGATCGATTAGCGGGAGTTTTGTTATGAATCCAAATATTAAATGATCTACGTTTGTTTCTAAGTGCCGTTTTGGCAGCTTTCGAATACAAGTATTTTTGTTTGGGTTTTACTATGGAGAAATGGACAAATTTATTGATAGCAAATTGAATGGTTTCTGCAAAGTTTTGAGCAGAAACATTTACATTGTCAGTGTAAAAGTGTAAAAACAATGACGTTCGAAAGGAAAACCATGGAATTTTGAAGACCACTCTGATCCATTTTTGAGTAGTGAAATATTTTACGGGGCTTGGGAGTTGTAGTTTTAAGTTAATCAGTTTTGATAACTGATGAAATTAAATAATGATCAGAATTTTCCAATACTACCTTTTGCGTCATCAACACTCGTAATGTCTGGCATTGTGGTAAGATAGAGATCTAAAAGAAAACTTTTATCACCGCCATTACGGGGAGTGAAAGTCTGGTTTTTAACAATTTGGAATAGGGCCCTGAGACGCGGCAAAAATTTCTGCCAGTCCACTATTGTCAACATCGTCCGTCGATTTGGAGAATTCCAACCATGATTTGTTGTGGACGTTGAAGTCACCGGTAACGATAACTTCATAATTAGGGGACTTTGCTCTAATCTCCACAATTTTTGTCAGTTAATTAAAAAAGTTGGGTTACGTTTGTTGGGGGACAGATATAAGGTTATTGTAAAAAAAGTAATTTCTGGAAGACAAATCTTTAAAACGAAGCCATCACCGTGGTGTAGTTCAAAATTTGGAAAGCGTGTTTACCCAACACTCTCGTGAATGAATGCGCATACGCCCTGATGGAGTTTGAAAGCTGATTATCCTTTGAGAAGCTCCTTTTTGGGATTATCGCAGACATCAGATGCCTGATATATTCAAGTTTTGGTTGTATACAGCTACCCTAGGACCCTAGGCGTTCTCAAATGTTCTTTAATTTTTGCAACTTCAAAACTGAAATGTGAGTACTCAGGCAATTATTGTCACCAAGCGAGATGCGGTCTCCATTTTTTTAACCATTTTTACTGGAAAAAAATGTTGGAACATGTAAATCGCCCATTAATTTTTTGAATTTAAAATTAACGTAACGAATTTTTTTAATTGCCTTAAGAAAAGCTTTCAGTATTGTTACTGTAATATATTTTTTGGTTGTTCTAAGAATATCACGATGTTTGAATGTCTTTTTGTAAAATCAAGTGCAACGTGTTGGGCTAATAAAAACTAAAAAAACATAACGTAAAATGTTAATTGTTTTATTATATTAAAACGTAAAAACTAACAAAGAAGAAAACGAATTATATAACGGATTTTTGCATAGCACATAGCACTGGAATTAAGCGATTAATTAAGCGATTCTATAAAGGGAGAATTTTCAGAAACTTGTGTTTCTGTAAGGAATAGAATGTTCGGTTTGTCGTGCTCAAGATGATGTTGCACGTGGTCATGGTTAGCGTTCAATCCGCAGATGTTTTGAACATGTATTTTATAGTCTGGTTTCGGTTAATATATGTGATGTCCCTGCAAATACCGTGGACATGCTGCTTTATGGGCGGGTGGATTGCGCATATTTGCTTTACCACTTGCAGACTTAAATTCCTTGCGTTGTATTCCCATATATGTATCAAAAGGTTTATTTTTTTTTATGTTTTATTAGGGAATGGATAACAAAGCAGAAAATCTTATCATACAATAAAATATGACATATGCCAATATTTCATGATAAGATGAAGAAATAATAACAAAATAATAAGTGAAAAACAAATTGTGAGAATTTTGCAGAAAACAAAACAAAACTAATTGCCAATAATCCAGCTGATGCTGCGAACCCCAGATGAATTTTCATTGTATTCAAGCGATTGATAATACTATTTTTAAGATGTTGATGGTCTAATCTGTGTGGGTTGTGTGATTGCATAAAACATCCATAGTCCAGTGAAGTTTGGGAATTCTGACTTAAAATAAATATGTATTACTAAATGTAAAAACTTTAAATAATTTGTTCGTACCTTTATGCATAATTTTTATATAACCTTCTTTTTTAGAACTTAATTCATATTAAATTTTATATTTTAATATTTAATTAATTAATTAAATGAAAACTTGAAAATTTAGTTTTACCTCACACAATTCACTTGGTAAATAATCTGATACATTTTATTTTAAAATATAACCTAAATTTTATTTTACACAACTTAATTTTAATAAACTTTCCTAATTCCATCAAAATTAACTAACAAATAAAGAAAATGGCCACTACTCTGCATTCTGCAAATGTTTTCAGTCTTTGTTTTCATTTATTTTATTCAACAATGAAAATCAACGCACAGTTCGTAAATGTCGTTAAAAATATTTAACAGTTATGTCTGTTGAAACACTCCGATTCAAACAACATGTCGTTTAAATAAATTTAACAGACACATGTTTGTTGTATTTTACCTACATATGTTTTTGAGTGCGCCTAAAGTCTAAAAATGTGATAATTACATTTTCTCCATTATCAATTCTTAATTTACACTCATTTATTAGATAGTTTAAAGCGGTTTCACATGAATGTGATTTCCGGAAACCAGATTGTTCAACACATAAAATGTTGTTTTGATCTATGTATGCCAGCAGTTGGTTTTTCACTATGATCTCCAATACCTTTTCAAAGGTTGGTAAAGTGTTGATCGGTCTAAATTCCTGACAAAGTTTTGTGTTTTGTATTTTTTGAATTGGAATGATGGTTGATATCTTCCATGCTTCAGGAAAAGTCCTGTTTGCAATGAACAATTTACTATTTGAAGTAGGTGTTCCCCTATCATTGGTAAAGTTTCCAACATAAATTTGACTGTGTATCCCTCTATATCAGTCTGACATTTAATACTATTTAGTGCATTTATAAGGTCATCTATTTCTATGTTTTGAAATTCAAAAAAACGATTCCAATCGTGAGTTTACAAAAACCATGTTGGCATATGGAATGGATGAAGATATTTCTTGAATACTATTTATGAAAAATGAGTTGAATTTTTGAGCAAATTTCTAATTTGTTTTGGGTGACTACATTATTTCCGAATATAACTGACAATTTCAACGTTTTTGATTCCAAGAACATATTTCTTAATAACTTTCCATACTCCTTTTGAATCATTTCCTGCGGATAATAATTTATTTTGATTAAAAGTGTCTTTGTTGCAACGTAGTTTATACACATATTGGTTTCTAATACTTTTGTATGTATTCCAATCCTCATAACTGTTGTTAAAACGTGCAATCCGCCAAAGTCGATCTCATTTTAGTTTTAACGCTTTTAGATTATTGTCATACCATAGCATATTATTTTTATGAGTAATTGCTTTTGTTGAGCGAAACTCTCGAGTAACAAGTTCTAAGTTTTTAGTAAACCTTGCGTTGCTAATTTGTTAATATCGATAGATTCTCCTATCCTGTTCAAAATTACTATTTAATTTATTTATATCATATCTAAAAGATTTTACTTGTTTAATTTCGATATTGCCTATATCCTTTTGCTCGAGCAATATACCTAATGTTTCATGATCTGATATTTTGTTTGTTTGAAATGTTTTTATGTCAAAGTTGTTTGAAATTACTAAATCAATTATTGTTTTCGAAGACTGTTATTTTCGTATATTCGAAGACAAGTTGTTTTATTCCATTGGAATTTATTATTTCAAGAAGATTTTGGGCATACGCATCTTTTACTAAATCAATTTTAAAAACACCGCAAACTATGTTATTTATTTCATAACTTACATGAGAATCAATAAAATTTTCGAACCATTTTAAGAGGTTCCACTTATTGCTACTCGGCGATCTATATATCACAGTTACAATCATTGATGTAAATTTGACTGAAATCCACCATGTTCCATCTGTTTCAAAATTTTGGTCCATTAAAAAACACTTTGTTTCATTTTTTACATACAATGCTACGCCATCCACCAGTATGCCTTGAATTTGAATATATTAAATACAGTTTATATCACGGTATATATACTTCTTCTAAGCCAATATCCTCTGTTATACGTGTTTCAGAAAGTAACAATATATTTGGTTTTTTATAGAAAATAATTGATTCAATTTGTGTTAAATTTTGTAGTAAACTTCTATCATTTACATATATCATTTCAATTGTCTTTGATTGCTAATCTGTGTATTTAATACTTTGTCTTCCATGGGCACATTACATTGAAACACTGTATAATTTCTGTCATTCGCATAATGGTTTAAATCAAGTTTTTGATTAGGAGCTAATGCTTGCATTTCTGCACAATTAATGCATTTTATTACCGCTGATTTACAAATTCTTTGGTCACGTTTATCAGAAAATTTTAAACATACCTGCTCTCTTGTACATTTGGATGCTTTGTGGTTATATCCACAACATTTAAAACACCTATTTATATATATTTTACCTGTTCTCATTATTTGTTCAAATGATACAGAATCAATTTCAACAATTGCATTATATTTATTGAAACGCCAATTTTTATTTTCATATTTATGTAAGTATGATTTTTGCTACATTAATTGGTAACGAGACACTTTTTTTAGAAAATGAATGATTTCATTGTCGTTGTAGTCATCCGACATTCCAATAATTTTTATTCTTACAATTTCAGGCACAATTTCAAATTCTTTAAATAGTTCTTCTTCTACCACCATTTTTAACTTATCTGTATTACTTTTTTTAGCACAAGTTACCTTAACCCCACCGTATTGAATGTTTTTAACTTCTTCAACTAAGATCTTCTTTTGAACAACATCTATTTAAGATTTTAATTCATGCTTTGTTTGATCTGATGTACTGTTTGTCTTCTTAGATTTAATTTACACTGAGTGAGTACTTTTAAGTACATCAGCATATGATTTTGGTGTTTGAATTACGTTTGGTGTCTGAACTGATTGAAGATTATTGATTTTGTTGTAAATATTTTTTAGACTCTCCAACATATCAACAGAATTTAGCTGTATATTTTGTGCTATACACAATCAGCTTTTTGTATGTAATTAAGAATTACTTTAACAATGTTCAATGTTATGTTATCAGGTTGATTACTACAGCTTTTGCAAAGAATTATTTGTGTTAAATGTTTGGACTCCATAACAGATAGTATCTTCCATCTTCGTCGTTATTTATTTACAGACTGAACACAAACTCATCTTCAAAACATTTAATTTTCATAAATACAAGAATATGGAATTTTAAAAAAGATTATTGAAAAATGATTATTTTTTGCATTTAAATTTTTAAATTATATAAACGTCTACTTATTTCAAAGCCTTCTTGATAATTGATACATTTGATGTTATTAAAACTAGTTTTATTTGTGTGTTCTTAAAACAATAATTGTGTGCATTATTGTATCATTCTTAAAATCACGAATAGTGAAAACTTTATTGTGTTGCGCTATGATTATTATTCAGCGCAACAGAATAATGAAATTTTTGTGTCTGTATATGAACATAGTAGCAAAAAATTTAAAATAAAACCGAATACTCTGATTTAAAATTATATTAAATATTAAATGCAGTTTTGCTTTACTCTTCAAAATGAATCCAAATTAGTGCGTGTATTCTGTCAAATGGATTTGTCAAATAACTTTTTTGTTTAATGAATTTTATTCTCTCACAAATTTGCAATATTCGCTCGTACCTTGCTCGAATTGTAAACCTTTGCTCGATTCATTAAACATCTATGCAATATATACTATTAGGGCGATGATAGATGTAAAAGAAATATCTTTCAGACATAAAAAATTTCGCATTTAATTGGTTGAGGGGCGGTAACATTTTTTAAATTTCAAAAAATATTTTTGACTGAAAGACATAAAAAATATCTGTAAGATATAAAAACATAACCTAAAAAGATATTTTTTGCTTGACACTGAAAAATTGATTTTAAAAGTAAGTTTTACCAGTAATCAATTACAATTAACTTAATTTTATTATTTTATTACAATTAAAATAATTTGTTTACTTATTCATATAGATTTAGGCATTTTCACATTGGACCAAATTTTTATTTTTTTGTTGCGATTATCGCCTAATCTAAATCTACATGAATAAGTAGACAAATTATATTAATTGTAGCTAAATCATCAAATTAAGTTAATTGTAATTGATTATTGGTAAAACTTACTTTTAAAATCAATTTCTCAGTTAATCAGTTTTAACTGTCAAGCAAAAAATATCTTTTTAGGTTATGTTTTTATATCTTACAGATATTTTTTCTGTCTTTAAGTCAAAAATATTTTTTTGAAATTTAAAAAATGTTACCGCCCCTCAACCAATTAAATGCGAAATTTTTTATGTCTGAAAGATATTTCTTTTACATGTATCATCGCCCTTAAAGTAAAGCCGTACCTATTTTTAAATAATTTAAACGAGTTATAACAGTTAATTAACTGTTTTCGGTGTATGATTTTCTGAAGATTAAAATAAAAAACTTAAAATTAAATTTGTATACAAAACGATTTTTCAAATTTTTAAATTAAAAAAAATATGTTTTTTCTTCAATGACAACAAACTCATTAATTCTCAAATACTGTGTTTTGTTTTGTTTGTTCATCTTAATTAATCAATAAGTTTTAAGATGACAGATTTTTTAAATTGACAGTTTTTGATACAGTAAAATAAATATTCTGAACTAAGAATGTGTACGTGACGAAAATCGTAAGATGCTGTGATTGGTTAAATAGAAAAAGTTTAAGTTTTAACGACAATAAATTGCAAATTTATATCTTACATAAAGGTTAATGATATTACGGAATGTTGTGTTGCAATGTATGTAATTACTAATCAATATTCCAATAATGTTATAGACATTTCATAGTGTTGAGTTAAGTATTTTCCAAAATATATTCTCAATTACATAACATGTTACTATAATTGTCAGTGGCGAAGCGTGCTTCTGAAACTAGGGTAGACATATTCAAAAGTTTTATTAATATGCCAGTTGAAACTAATTATAGTACATTAAGATGAAAGGACAGAAAGCTAAGGTTTTTGGACGTATGTGGAGTTTGCGAGTCGAAGCGCCAACCGAGATTTGCACCCACATTAAATTTAAAATGAATTACGTCCGTGCATCATATACTATATTTTTTATTCGCCGCAAACAAAACATTTAAAATAGATGTTCAATCTAAATCTAAATCAAAATTAAAAATTTTGAAAATTTTGAAAAACAAAATATGTTTTACAAAAGATAAAGGATATTGTAGATTAACATTGTTTTAAGTTTTGGGGTGCGATGAATATTAAACATAAAATTCTTTGTAAAAACTTAAAAAAAAAAATAGAACCGACTTCAAAAAAACACAAAAAGTGAAAAATAAATCAATTGTGACTTTAGAGACAAAAATACAGCTAACTATTGATTTATTTAATTTAATTATATTTAACTACAGACAAAAAAAATTACGGTTTTAAACAAAGTTATTATATTATAGAATTTATTTATTATTATAAGTATCACAATTATTATAGTTGTTACAGTAGTTATTATATTATAAAAGTTATTTGTAGCAGAAAACTGTTGAAAATCGGTGCCAAACCGATGACATGTTAGTCAGTTTTTCGTCAATTTGGCACCGACTTCTAACAGTATTGTGCTACAAATAACTTTTATAATATAATAACTATTGTAACAACTATAATAATTGTGATACTTATAATAATAAATAAATTCTATAATATAATAACTTTGTTTAAAACCGTAATTTTTTTTTGTCTGTAGTTAAATATAATTAAACTAAATAAATCAATAGTTAGCTGTATTTTTGTCTCTAAAGTCACAATTGAGTTATTTTTCACTTTTTTGTGTTTTTTGAAGTCCGTTCTATTTGTTTTTCAAAAGTTTTTTATTTTTGCATTTTTAAGTTTGGTTTTATACCCAAATGTCGGTTAAAAAGGCGTTTTTGAAGTAATAACTAAGTCTCGGAATGTATTCATCAATGATAATCAAGTAATCAATGATTTTTCGATTTTTTAAGAAAAAAGGTAAATTTCCTGTAATAAAAAATTATATTGGAGCAACTCGGAATCTAAAGCAATATAATACAGCTCAAACCATCCAAATACAATAAGCGGGTTCGAAGAAATCGACGAAAATACATAAAAAATACATTTTAAAAAGAACTTTTATAAATTTAATTTTAAACAGACCAGTTAAACAAAGAAAAGAATCAACATTTAAAATAGTAATATACTAGGTCATTCAATAAGTCCGTAGGATGACACATAGATGGCGTTACTAGAATTTTTTTCATATGATTTTTATTTAGTACTAACCTTCAAACGATACGTGTATAAATTTGATAGCAATCTGACTATTTATTCGTGAGTTATAGCATTTTGTGTGAAGCAACTGTTGTTTTTGAAAAAAAATGGAAAAAAGTGAATTTCGAATTTTAATAAAGCATCGCTTTTTGATGAAAAAAAATACAGTGGAAACCAAACAATGGCTTGATAAACATTATCCAAACTCTGCTCCATCGAGACAAATGGTAGAGAAGTGGATGGCTGAATTTAAATGTGGTCGTACCAGCACAAAAGATGCAGAGCGCAGTGGACACCCAAATAAGGCTGTTATTCCAGAAAACATCAAAAAAATCCACAAATTGGTTATGAACGATCGCAAATTGAAGGTGCATGAGCTAGCTGACATTGTAAAGGTAGCAAATGGTAGTGTTTTTACCATTTTACACGAATATTTGGGTATGCGAAGGCTCTGTGCAAATTGGGTGCCGCGTGAGCTCACAGTCGCCAAAAAACAACAACGAATCGATGCTTCAAAGGAGTCTTTGGCGCTATTAAACCGCAATAAAAGGGAATTCTATCGTAGATATGTGACAATGGATGAGACATGGCTTCACAATTACACACCAGAATCCAAAAGACAGTCAGCTGAGTGGACAGCAGTCGACGAACCGAATCCAAAGCGAGCAAAGACGCAACAGTCGGCCGGTAAGGTGATGGCGTCTGTATTTTGGGATACGAACGGAATAATATTCATCGACTATCTCCAAAAAGGAACCACCATCAACAGCGAGTATTACTGTGAACTTTTGGATCGATTGAAGGCTGAAATCGCAAAGAAACGGCCACATTTGCAAAAGAAAAAAGTGTTGTTTCACCAAGATAATGCACCGTGTCACAGATCGATGAAAACGATGGCAAAATTGAATGAATTGGGCTTTGAATTGCTTACCCACCCACCATATTCTCCAGATTTAGCCCCCAGCGACTTTTTCCTGTTTTCAGATCTCAAGAGAATGCTTGCTGGAAAGAAATTTAAGTCCAATGATGAAGTAATCGCTGAAACTGAGGCCTATTTTGACGAGAAAGAGAAATCGTACTATAAAAGTGGTATAGAAAAGTTGGAAAATCGCTATACTCGTTGTATCGCCCTCGAAGGCAACTATGTTGAATAAAAAAATCGAGTTTTGTCAAAATGTTATTTTTTTCTTACTTATCCTACGGACTTATTGAACGACCTGTTAGTTATAGGTTTTAGTAAAGATAAACAACTCAAAATAAGTTAAGTAAGTGAAACTGTTTTTTTGGCTTTTTGGTTCTTGTTGTTTTTTCTTAGATGTTAAATAGCAACAATATGACATAGTTTTCTTCTTAGTTATAATCAAACTAATTTTATACATTTTAAGTTAAAAAAATTTTTAGTATTCTAGTCTAGTACACATTTTATATTATAACCAAAAGTTTTTGTGTTTTTAAAGATATAATATCTCATTTTTTCATTTTATTTACCATAGTGCCTGAGGATGAAAATAAAATTTTTTCGAAATATTGCAGAAAAAAGAAATAAAAGTGTTTTTTAATTAATTTCTGTAAATCTGATTACCTTGAATCTGGTGCTCTTTATAAAAAAAGAGACAAAACCAAAAGTTATACAAAATACAGGTTTTTTCAATTTTCTGAAAAACGATATTTTTCGCGTCTTAGAAAAAAATACGAGACTTTCTCGAAATCCACCCAAATAGAAAACAATTAAAACCATTCAAATCCAATGAGTCGTTTATGAGAAATCGGTGAATATATATAGAAAAATACAGATTTTTCCAATTTTCTGAAATACGATATTTTTTGCGTCATAGAAAAAAACATGGGACCACTTAATCGAATACAATTTAAATCATCCAAATCGAATGAGTCGTTTTTGAGAAATCAGTGAACAGGCATTAAAAATACAGCTTTTTCCAATTTACTGAAAAACTATAGTTTTCACATCATAGAAAAAAATGCAGATTAATTGCCAAAGCAACCTTAATAAAATGCAATTTAAATCATCCAAATCGTATGAGCCGTTTTTGAGAAATCGGTAAACAAACATACATCAACATTTATCAAAAAACACAGTTTTTTTCGTTTTTCTAGAAAACTAGTATTTTTTACGTCATAGAAAAAAAATATGAGACCATTTCGGCATCTACTTAAATAGAATACAATTTAAATCATTAAAATCGAATGAGCCGTTTTTGAGAAATCGGTTAACAAACATCAATCATCATCAAACAAACATCATCACCCCAAGTGAAACACAGAACTTCATTCTTTTTTGAAGTCTGTTAAAAAGTATAAATAAACTTTTTCAAAATTCTAAAAATATTCCAAAAATTATAATAAAACCCAAAATTTAAACTTTTTCAACATCCCAAAAATTTTCTAAAAATTATTAAAAAATCAAAAATTGAAACTATTTTCAAAATTCCAAGATTAATGCAAGAAATATAACAAAATTAAAAATTCAAACTAATCCCAAAATGCTAAAAATATTGCAAAAATTATAACAAAATCAAAGATTGAAACTTTTTTCAAAATTCTAAAAATATTCCAAAAATTAATCCAAAATCAGAGATTCAAATTTATTTTCCAACTGTTCCTGTTATTCAGAAGTCGTGGAATCGAATCTGGAATCACACAAAAAATTACTCAAGAAGCATCTAACTAACAATTACAATTTTTGTCAAAAATGTTTCCCATAATATGTTTCTAAAAAAATTTGGAAACAAAATATATAAACAGAAATAGACATAAACAGAAATAGACATAAACAAAACTGTCTATCCAAGAAGGAACAAAAGTTGAAAATTTGTTGTATTGGTATTGCTTATTACGGTAGTCATAATTATCATAATTATTGTATTAAAACTGAATGAATTTCTTTGAACGTTTGACAAAATAGTATTAAGTCGACATTATGCGAACAATATGAAAATAAAGTTTCATATTTATATTATGTTTGGGTAGACACTGTCTAGTGTGTCTATACCGACGCTTCGCCACTGATAATTGTGTGTGCTTACCCAGTAAACACAAGATGTAAATATGACATCACACGAACGTCATATGTATGTGATGTAGTTGTTACGTAAATTTGACATAAAACTGACACTCGTCATGACTATAACCTGGTATCATTTATATGATGCTTTCATGACATCACACTGATCTTAAATTTGACTTTGATATGATGTTATAATTTGGACTTAAATATGAACTTATTATGATTTTGTTGAATTTCAATAGAGGTATATCCGTTTTAATTGTATATAGTTTGAAAAATTTTAGGTACAGTTAGTTATTGTTTCCTAGGAAGCTAAGGAATAGTGGGTAAATAATGAGAATGAATGACTGACTGGTAAGTGTTTTTTTATTATATTTTGTTTTTTTAAGTATTAAAGAATACGTCACAAAATTTTTTTTATATTACTATGATATCAACCTTAATATCATAACAACGTCACGAATATCTCTACAGGCATCACATAACACATTTATGTCATAGTGATGTCATTATGTCATGTTCTTACGTAAATAAGTGTGAAATAATGACATACATATGACATATATATATGACCCAGGTCTTACATAAGATGTGACTTTGTGTGATGTCATTTTGATGTCACAATAACGTAAATGTGTTTTCTGGGTATTTTTTTACTTACTTACCAATCGAGGCAAAAATTTTATCTATATTTTGCTATTAAAGTTTTTGGCTCATCTCTTGGAAATATTAAGTGGTTTTCACGTTTTTGACATATTTTAACCCAAATTATTATTATTAATTTGGAGGGTTTGAGCAATTTGTGAGCAATTATTAATTCTTGTTTACAGTCTTTGTCTTTGTTTACTTATATTAAATTTGTTTTAAAATTTTGAAATCGTTTTTATAATTATCGACTGACATTTTTTAATTGAAAGTAATTTTTCTGATTGGTTATTGAACTCAGGCTGTTAACCGTTTTTAATTGGCTGTTAACCGTTTTATTAACCGTTTGATAGAAATGATGAAGTTGGGTCAAACACATATCATGAATAATGATATGTGATAATTGTGTATCTTTACAAGAGATGTCACAGAATAGTCATTTCATTCCATGTAAGGTTGTCAAAAGAAGAGACACACATATCTGGATTGATGCTTTATTTTATCATGGAGAAACGCATGCTTTATAATTCATTTTAGTGGATAATTATACAAAATTGGTTTTGATATATTCAATTTTAGTAATTATTTCACAGTTTTGTGTAAAACGTGACATCTAAGAAACAAAAGATTAGGAAATATAAATTTACTAATTTTAATATTGTAATTTTGATTTTTTTAACACACGTCTACGGCACAATTTAATAATAAATAAACATACATTTTTTTTTGAATCCCGCCATGTGGCGTTACTTTGAAAAAAAAAAAAATTTTATGAAAAAACAGTTTATATATTAAATTGCTTTGATCTGTTAGGCAAACAATTCCTCAGTGAAAGAGTACCAACCTCGGCAGTCACATTAAAATTTTATATTTTGTTTTTGAGAATTATTCAGATTGTTATAATCTGGGTTTTAACTTATTTTCTATAGCGATGAGTATTTTTAAGGTTTAAATGCTCAGGATCTTAAGGTTTAAATGCGCAGAATATTAATATACTTTTACATGCCATAATGTACAAGCGGACAAAATATGAAACCAGATAGACGAAGAAGCAAAAATTGATTTTCGAAAGTTCAAAAGAAATACTCTAAATCGCGTCATCGTTCACATCATATGAAAGAGCTTTATTTAAAAAAACAAAATCGCTGTAAAACATGAAAGTGTGTTAAACACCAACCAGGAACCTTGAACTGAACAACAGCCTCCTGACCGTTATGTTAATTGAAATTTCATATGTATTTGAAATTTCTTTGCAATTATATTTATATCACGTTCTTGTTGTTTGCTACGATCACACTAAAATTTTGTTCGTGATACAGTTTTTATAGTAATTCAAATAGACAAATAAAAATCATAACCAACTTAAATGTGTTTCTCACTGAAAGACAAATTTGGTCATTACAACTTCTTTTTTTCAAACTGAATCTCCCCTGTTATATTGTCATCTAATCTGGCTGTTGAAGACATCTTCATATTTTGGTTTTGAATTGAAAATGAAGATTGCATTGACTTTTTTTGTGCTCGATCTTGGTCTAGTTTACTTATTCCTTCAGTCCTTAAGAGCTAAATATTCGATTATCAAAAAAAGTTTGTCTGTCTGTTACCCTAAAAAATTATATTTACAATGCGATTATAAAAATCACACGAAGGTAATAGTAACAGAATAAAGGCTACTCCAAGAAATATTCGGTTAAGCTAATTGTGACTCGTCCCTTCTAACTAAATTTAGATTTTATTGTTCAAGTTCGATCTCAAAATAATAATTTATTGTCACACTTATACTTATTTGTTTTGAATTTGGTTTATTCAACAGATTTATTCGGTTTCTCCCCCTATTGTTGTTTTTTATTGTTGTTATCTTAGAAGTTCTGTTTGTTCTTATTTTTTTTACTTTTTTCTTATCTTTTTATAAGAAATTATAAAATATCTATATCTCGTTATAAGAAATTTCAGTTTAACGTACAACACGTGTTTGGTTTAGCGATGGAAGTGTAAAATTTTCGTTTAAACTGTTGAACTAATATATTTAAGAATATAATTGCAATCAGATCTGAGTCTTTTTTATTGTTAGTAGTAAACGTGGTATGAATTTTGTTTTTGATTTGAAATTTATGTATGCTAAATAAAGTATGAAATACAAATTTGTTTGTTGTCTTTTGTTGAACTGTTCCTGATAGTGTGAGAGTGGAAAAATATGAAGCTTAAAATGTTTAAAAACATTTATTGTTAGTCTAAAATATTTTAAACATTTATTAAAAACATTTAACATTTTTTAACACGGCCTATTTCAAATTTTACTAAAAAACAAGAATATATTTATATATTAAGAAAATCTCCTATGTTATGTTAATTTTTAAATAAATAAAAAACACAAACTTTGTCTTTTCCACATAAAACTTTTTAACAAATTTTTATTAAAATTATTATTTTTTAAAAGAAAACGTCGACCGGTTTCACAAGCTTTCGGCTTTTCGGTCAATGATACATCGTGCTTATATGGTACCGTTATCCCCTAGCCGACGCATACTTGAATCTGACCTTTCGAAGCGCCATATTGTGTTTTGGTTCAGGTATGTAGATGATGTTTTGGTGGGTTTTAGGGGAAGAGACAGACAATTGGATAATTATTTGAGTTTTTTGAATCGTGTCCATGTTAATCTAAAATTCCCTATAGAGACGGAGAATGAACGTTCGATCAACTATTTAGATTTGACGGTTATGCGGGGAATAAATGGTTTCGAATTTGATATTTTCAGAAAGGAAACCTATTCAGACTCTGTCATATCCGAAAATTCGTATAGCCCCCTGGATCACAAGCTTTCGGCTTTCCGGTCAATAAAACATCGTGCTTATATGGTACGGTTATCCCCTTGTCGACGCAATGTTGAATTAAGTTTGATCAAACAAATTGCATTTAATAATAGTTATGAACATAGTGTTATTAACCGCTTAATTAGAATAAAAAATAACCAAATAATTAATAGTCAAATATATTCCCAAAATGTAGTCGATAATGACAAGCGATTATATTTATCTATACCATTTTCCCACGTCCTATCGAATAAAGTAGGTAATCATTTTAAAAGACATGGATTACGGGTGGCTCACTCGTCAAGTGCTGGATTGGGAAGGCTCCTATATAATGTTAAAAATAGGACGGATCCTATTCTTAAGGCTGGTGTCTATCGTATGGAATGTGAAGAGTGTGGGGCGGTATACGTCGGCTAGACGGGTAGGACTATCGCTCAGAGATGTAAAGAGCATATGAGACTTTTTATTTCTTCTCAATCCAATTTCACAAGGCACATGATAGATTCTGGACATAGAAATTAGACCAACTACAAACCAAAAGTTTTACATGTTCAAAGTAAAGGCCTTCGGTTAAACATTTTAGAGTCGTTGGAAGTAAATAGGGTTCGTTTTGAAAACACCAATGTCATATTTTTGAATGATCAATTGGACCTTAACCGTTCTCCCCTCTTAAATCTTTTTTAAACAATAGACAATAATTTTAAAAATAAAAATAAAAATAATCTCTTAAATAATTATATATGACAATTTATTGTTAGAATAGTTAGAATAATTTTAAACTAACTTGTGATTGTTATATGTTTTACCAAGTATTGACGTGATATTCATTAGTTTTAATACCTATATAATATTGAATAATTAATTTTAATTTCATTTTCTACCTTTACATATTAATAGATTTTAGTGTTGTGCGCATCTCCATTGAATATCTACTTATATAGAACTGTTTATGTTTTTTATATTTATACAATTTTATGAATGTTTTAGGTAGATTTCATATAAAAATCTACCTATTGCAATGGGCTTCATCTCGGAATTTCGGAAAAATGTTTGTGCCAAACGACTATATATGATAAGCGGAGACGAAAAAACAAAAAAAAAAATGTATATATATTATATAATATAAACGATATGAGATATAACGAAAACGACCGGCACTCTCACGGTCGCATTTGTTGAGGTAGATCAAGAAAACTTTCTGTACATGTGTGTTCTAATAATATCTCAAACGAGTTTGTGAGTCAGCAAAATCCAACACGTGGTTAAGGAACTAGAGCCTTTTTTCTAAAAAATATTGATTTTTTAAAACCGTTATAACGGCCGTTTGGATACTAATATTTTAAAAAAATTAACAAATTTAAAATTTTGGTAATCTTTTTTATCAATTTGTTTTAAAAATAGACCTCTGCAGTTAGAGGTTCCTGAGTGAGCGGCTCCAACAAAAAGTTTGCAAAAAAAATTTTTTTTTGAAACAACCGGCACTCTCACGGTCGCATTTGTAAGACCAGAACAAAAAACCTTTTCTAAAAATGTGCGTTTTATTAATATCTTGGACGATTTCGTAAATCAACTAAATCCGACACAGGGTTAAGAAACTAGAGGCTTTATACTAGAAAAAACTCTGTTTTTTAGATCCATTATAACGGCCGTTTAAATTCTAATATTTTTAAAAACTTCATAAATTTAGAATTATTGAAACCTTTTTAATTAGTTTCTTTCAAAAAAAAGACCTCTGCAGTTGGAGGTTTCTGAGTGAGCGACTCCAACAAAAAAGCTTGTAAAACACAAAATGCGTTTGAATCAACCGGCTCACGGTCGCATTTGTGGAGCCAGATCAAAAAACCTTCCGTAAACATGTGTGTTTTATTAATATCTTGGACAAGTTCGCAAATCAGAAAAATCTGACACATGGTTAAATAACTAGAGGCTTTATACTAGAAAAAAATTCGTTTTTTAATCCGTTATAACGGCCGTTTGGATACTAATATTTTTAAAAACTTCATAAATTTAGAATTTGTAAAAACATTTAAATCCGTTTCTTATAAATATAAATCTCTGCAGTTAGAGGTTTTTGACTTGTTGGCTTCAACAAAAACGTTTGCAACAATCCATAACTACAATTTCCAAAAACCTTATAACAGTCAATGAAAAAAAAAATAAAAAGATTTGAATAGAAGAAATTATTTTTTTTTCTTAGAAATAAACTATTTTGATATTTTGCAGTAATTGGGCGACATATAATATAGCGTAGGTTTGTGTCATAAATTGTCACACACATGTTCTGTGGTAGATTTGATATTTGTTTGTTGCAAAATTGGATAGATATAGTTTTGCTTATATATAGCTAATTTTCTTTTTAAAATTTGTTCGATATCTGTTTTAAATTAGTTTGTGTTGTTTAAACTAATCTGATACATCAGATTCTACTGGCACACAAAACTGTCTGATCTCGAAATCTACCTATTTCTAGCGGATATACGTGCCGCTTGGACTTTTTAGCTTGTTTTGTTTTTTATTTTAATTTATTTATGCTCTTTAAATTTTAGTCTTGAAAATGTATTAACATACGAAACCGGTCGACGTTTTCTTTTAAAAAATAATAATTTTAATAAAAATTTGTTAAAAAGTTTTATGTGGAAAAGTCAACGTTTGTGTTTTTTATTTATTTAAAAATGAATTTCCACAAAGATATTTTTATGGACAACATTAATTATATAAAATCGGTTATGTTAATTTATTTCGGTTCCGGTCTTTAAATTAAAATAATTCATTTCAACAAAAATAAGATATTTATATTATGGGCTACGATCAGATTTTTTTTATTATAAAGCTTGGTCATATTAGTATACGTAGATATGCAATTTATAAAAAAGTTTAATGGTTGTCTGTAATTGTAGAAGAGAAAGTTTTCTCGTTAAGTAGAATTGTTTGTTGAGATGATGTGGGGACATTTTTACTTTGTATACGATAAAAGGTATAATAAAAGAAGAAACAAGAAATGCAGAATCTTCTTGTTTATACTCGATCAAATGTACCATCCTGGACATTATGTAAATTAGATTCAGTTAAAACGGTTGGTTATCGGTAGTGCCACAAGTATTTTAATGGATATTGTATTGTTCAAATTATGTTTATAAAATTAATTTATTTTCTTTTAAAGTTAATCTAATTCTTTTGTGCCCTTATTAAATTATTTTAAATATTAAATTATTTTATGTAATAAAATTTTTTACTGAAAATTTTTTGCCTTTCTTTTATTTTAATTTAACCCAATGAAATTCTCTAAAATGTAATGACATCATTCAATTTTACCAATAAATCCGAATTATACTAATAATAAATAGTTATACGTCTGGCCTACTGGGATATTAAAAATTATCAAATGATTTTTGAAATAATTAACTGATATCGCAGTAGGCCAACGTATAATTTATAAAAAATATATAAAGAAATGAAAAATGGCAAAAAAATTTCTAAACGGATTCCCCTCGTTCGTTGATAAATTCTCATAATTTTTTTGGAAATTCCTCAAGCAAGTGGTATTGATAACAGGTATTGATAATATATTGATAATAGCCTCGTGCTATTATCAGTATACTTGCTTTCGAAATTTTTGGAAAAAAATTATTTCGAATTATCACCGCCCTTGGGAGATTACTACTGAAAATTTTTTGCCTTAGTTTTATTTTAATTTATAACCCAATGAAATCATCTAAAATGTAATGACATCATCAATTTCACCAATAACATTAGAATTATACTAATAACAAAAGGTTATACGGCTGTCCTACTGGGATATTAAAAATTATCAGCCTAATTTTGAAATAACTCACTGATTTCCCAGTAGCCAATGTATAATTCATAAAAAAATATAAAGAAATGAAAAATGGCAAAAAATTTCTAAACGAATTCCCCTCGTTCGATGATAAGTTCTCATAATTTTTTGGAAAATTCCTCAAGCAAGTGGTATTGATAATAGGCATTGATAATATATTGATAATACCCTCGTGCTATTATCAATATATACTTGCTTTCGAAATTTTTGGAAAAAAATTATTTCGAACTATCACCGCCCTTGGGAGATTACTACTGAAAATTTTTTGCCTTAGTTTTATTTTAATTTAACCCAATGAAATTATCTAAAATGTAATGACATCATTCAATTTCACCAATAAAATTAGAATTATACTAATAACAAATAGTTATACGTCTGGCCTACTGGGTTATTAAAAATTATCAGCCTAATTTTGAAATAATTAACTGATATCCCAGTAGCCAATGTATAATTCATAAAAAAATATAAAGAAATGAAAAATGGCAAAAAATTTTCTAAACGAATTCCCTCGTTCGATGATAAATTCTCATAATTTTTTGAAAAATTCCTCAAGCAAGTGGTATTGATAAGGCCTATGGCCTCGTGCCTTGATCAATATACTTGCTTTCGAAATTTTTGACAAAAAATTATTTCGAATTATCACCCCCTTACCCCTTGGGAGATTACAACTGATAAAATTTTTCAAAAGCAGACAAATAAAAAACACGAATTAAATCACTGTTGAGTGGTTTCCAAATACTTCTTTACTTGATTTTAATCGATCTCAAAAATCCCCAATTATTTGTGTATTTTTTTATGAGCGTTTGTTGTTTTGCCCTAACGCGTTGTTTGTTAAAAAGAATTGAATTGATGGCGGCTGAGGAAAGTATAAAGAACGATTGACGATGGGAATGTGGATGTAAAAAGTTATCGGAGTTATCTAGTCAGTGAAAGTAACTCCTCAACAGTTCTCCTCGTTGAGGTAAACGAGGAGTTTTGTAAAAAGCAGTGTGTTGGTCTCAATTTGTATAAATTGGCTCGTCATCAATATGTGAAAGTTGTGAATTGAATGCACAAGAAAACGAAAGAACAATGGCTGATAGTTTTGGAGTAAGTAATGTTGGGAAATATATATAAAATGCAGCATCCAGTCGTTTATCTGCTATTGTTTAAGTGGACTGTCAATGGGATTCCAAACATGAAGATCCAAATAAACTTCATATATGTAATTTAAAGTGTACGCTTTTGATTTATTTTATATATTTCTTTCTTTTTACATTATAGTTTGGTTTTCTGAATTTTTTTTTTAGTTTAAATTTGTTCAAATGTGCGATAGAGCTTTTTGAATAATATTTGTGATAAATAAGAGATTTTCCAGTAGGCATTCGTTTGTATAGTTCCGTCTCAACCGTTTATTAATTTAATTTTTATGTTATAAATTCCACATTCTCTATCATATTATAAAAAACTGCTCGGTATCTATGTTATTTTTGCTGTGTTGGGCGCACTTCACAACCCTGAGGCCTGTAACATTACTGAGTGGCTTTAATTCATAAAGCATATAGCTAGCGAAGATGATATAGTGCTAGGTGCTGGCGGATGAACTTTTTCCAGTCAACGAGCCCCCTCAATCTAAGCTGGAAATATTCCTTAATGATGACATGTTAGTGCTTGCTCAAAAAATTGAGTTATCATACAAATCTATATAAGTGTGTTTTAATCATTGAAAAAGACAGTTTGTCACATGATCTAGGAATATGCTACTAGCTGGATTGTTGGCAACCCCATTTTAGTTTTGTTCCTGCAAAACATAATTTGCTTTTAACTCTTTACTTTATTTTTGGTCGTTAAAAGATTTTATGTTTTTTTGTGGTACTTATTGTAATTTCTATTGATATTGTAATTTTTATTATTACAATAATCTAAAACATATTGTAATTACTACAAAACATTTTATTAAAAAACAATTATGCCGCTGATGCTAACTTCACCACAGCTCTGAAAACAAAATGTTCTGGATATATATAGTAAACTAATATCCATCAATTACTTTAATTAATGGCTAGCCAATGTTATAGTTTTGGCGTATAAAAACACTAAAGAAAGCTGTAGTATCCCAACAGACATAAATTTGGTCGTACGAATAGAAAAAGCAAACAAACATTTTTTCCGGAAGTGACAACTTCCGGTTGAATGCAGAACTATTGCAAATCATGCTTTTAGTCATGCTTTCACTAATCATCAGAAACTGATGTTATTGAAGTTTCAAATAAACAGGCACTTGGGAGGCCCCCACAACTTGTCTGAATATCTTTCCAAAACTAACCAGTTCTTTGTCATTCAAATTGCCATCTTTTCTCAAAGTGTCATCAAAATTGATAAATTAACGAAGTCTGTATGCTCCCAACAATCTTTAAACGTAAAGTGTGAAAAGTCAGCAGTTGTATGGTGGACCCCCATAATACCCCCAAGACCCACGTCACGACCCACTCAATGTGTCCCAAAAGTTTAAAGTTATTTTTTCACACAAATTGACCTACCCTTTTCATAACTTTCATCATAATAACTTCATTATTATAGGCTATAGTGTGCATAACACTGAAAGAAATTGGAAAAATTAGAAAAAACAATTTTTACCGGAAGCGAAAAAGCAGAAGTTAGGAAGCAGAACTATCGTAAACCGTTCTAAATGCTTATGTTTCAATTTTATCCAATTCGATTATCAGGTAAAGATGTTCTTAACGTTTCAAAAAAAAGCTGGTGCTCGTCAGACCAATTAGTTTAATAATGCTCAAAAACTAATCAGCTCCTTACCATACATATTTGCATCTCTTTTAAAAGTGTCATCAAAATTCATTCACGAACGAATGTTGTATGCTCCCAACAAACAAAATTTAGTAACAAACACCACCTGCTGTATGGTGCACTCTCCAATCCTTTGTCCAATGGACCCCAAATGAAATCTTTTCCACATTGATTGAAATTTTTTAACAACGTTTTACGAAAATCAATTTGAAACTCTAGGCTACAGTAAGAATAAGCGCTTCGAAAACTTTTTAACCAGAAGTGACAAACCGGAAGTTGGTATGCAGAAATATTGGAAACAATACTAAAACCTTATATACCGAGTCTCATTAAGATTGAAAGCCCAGGATTATAAGTTATTGAAGATTCAAACTTAGAGGTGTTCCAGATCCAAATGAATCCATATTTTCCATTTTCGAGGTAACCTGAATTATGTTCCAAAGGTTTATCAATACCTTATGCAGGTTTATCTTCCAACCACCTATCCACCCACCACCCCACCCACAGAAAGACATAAACCTTTTTTATTGGCTATTTAGATAGAAGATGGTCCAAAATAAAGATTAAACAAATTATGGGTCAGTAAGATCTTTTTTTCTTGATAGATTGTATTACTTTACACCATTGAAAATTATGGTGAAGTAAAGAAAAAAGTATGTATAATCAGAGTTTACATTCGTTTTAGATTTAAAGGTTCGTCGCTTAGGAGTTACGCAGGTCTTTCGATTATGTTGTACTTGCCAGGTAATTGTAAACTGCAATATTTAGTAAAATACAAACAACGGATTTTGCAGCAGGTTCAATTATGATGTGAAATGTGTTATTTTAAGCAGAACAGCTGGAAAGCTCTTGATCATTCATTGCATTTAATTTATTTTGGATTTCTCTAAAACTCAAATTACTAAAGAGGCATTTTTAATAGATATATAATAGCTATCGCTTTATCGTTTTTTAGTGTTGGGGTAAATAATTCTTATCAGTTATTTTATGATCCACCACCTATATAGCCTTTCTTTGTCCAGAGACTAGATCTAATTGTTGACTGACAAGTGGTTTCCCAAAAACGGCGACAAAATTTCATAATTGCAGCCAAATTCTGTAACTATGAAGCGGTGAAGTGATAAGTTTTTTTCCACTTCTCCGCAAAAATATCTAAATGAATGAAGTTTTAAAGTTATAAAGTTAGCACTGACTTCTTGTTTGGCAATAAAATGAAATTGTTTCTTTTGTTGTTATTGACATTATGTCAAAAAACACTAACATCAATGTGATTTGATTTTTTAAAATTGCATTTCTAAATTAAATACAGATTTATTTTTCAAATTCATTTTTTAAAATATTTTTATGTTTAAATTTGTAAACGTTTTACGTTTAAATTGTTAAGTTGTAAAAAGTTAGAATAAACATTTAATTTTATTGGAGTGTAGCGTAGCGAAACTCCATTTTTCTCCGATTCACATTTTCGATTGTCTGCATACTCCTCCCAAACTATTACAGATATCAAAATGAAATTTTGCATGTAAGACGACATCTAGCCATAGATGGCTTACAAAATATTGAAAATTAGACATACCACGGAGGAATAGTCACCGAAAAACGGTTCCCATAGACTTTCAATGGGAAAATTGGGAAAATTGCTTGCTTCGCTCCTTTTTATCAATTACATTTTGCATTGGTTACCTAGTATATATTGCTTACGTTTGACAGTACTAACTATTAAATTTTTTAACATTCAAATCGCATATAGAATCGCAAAAATGGTAAAATGATAAAAAATTAATGATAAAATCGGAATGAAGAAATTTTTAACACTTCACAGTTACAGAATTTAGCTGCAGGACAAACAATTAGCTTGCATATTAACAAAATGGGTGGGATTGAATGAAAGAAAAGAAGGGAAAGAAGGGAACGGGATTGTAAATCTTTTAACATCAGATTAAGCCTCCCAATACTATTCACCATGGGAAGATGATATGATGTTAGAAATAATATAGTAAGAATATTTATAATATATAAAGTATAATATAATAAGAATATAATAGTATATATAGTATATGCGCTAGCGTCGTTTTTGAATCATTTTACGTCATTTAGGAATATACATTCGTTATCGTGAGCGTTATATCCTGCTACTGGTATTGATTTACTTGCTCGTTCTTTTTTTATTTAAAGGCCTAGACTTGCTCTTTCTAAAAATATTTGATAGGAACTAAAACTAATTATTGGGCAACAAATAATAAAACCAACCACACTTGGAAACTGCTTTAAACAAGCCAAATTTATATAATCAAATATTTGTAAGGTATATTTCACACCTTACACGAAAACAGAAAATATTTTGCATGTAAACTACGTTATATACATAAATAAATAACGTTGTAAACGAAAAATGGCTATGAATTACTTTCTGAATCAAATGTGGGTAGATGGTACATCTAGATAATTACAGAGGCTCGTAAATTACCAAGTTTTAAAAAACTTGCAAATGCCAGTAAAAATAAGAGGGTTACAGCCAAATATAATACACGGATAGAATAGTAAATTGTAGAACTAATGCGAACGCATTTTCCAAACAAGAGTGTATAGTGATCACTCGCGTTTGGAAATGCGGTTCGTGCTAGTTCTTCACAAAAATTTTTGTTACGTGCACAAAATTTAATAAATATATTGTTGATTATGTGATCTATTTAACAAATTTATAAACAGAAATTTAAATCTAAGCTAAAGAGCGACATCTTCATTGTAAGCTTTGTATTCAAGATTATTACTAATGCTGGATAAATTCCAGTAAATTACAGTAAAATCTTAATCTGTAAAAGTTGATTTTATAAAATCGATCAATTTTAATATTATTTGTGCGATATTGAGAAATATAAAGCTTATTTACTAACAAAATGTTAAATTAGTCGAACAAATAGTTCAAATAAATAATAAAAGAATATATAAAATTTAAAAATTTAAACATTGTAAATCTTTTGAGCTAATCTCATTAATGAAAATTACTTTAAATCAAAATTACTAATTTACTTTATTTACTTTCAGTTTCAACAAATAATTTTTAGTTAAGAAGAAGGAATCGCAATGGGTTCGCCATTAGGTGGATTATTAGCCAATATATACCTTAACTATTTTGTAAATAAATTTATTCTTTCTAATTCTAATAAATATCAAAATATGATTATTTCATATTAAAGGTATGTTGATGGTTTATTTTTATTATTTAATGGAACTTCCCGAAAAATTGAAATTTTCAAAAATTATTTGAATAAAATTAACAAAAAGATACAATTAACACTTGAAATTTGAAAAGACAATACATATGTTTAATTTTTTTGGATTTGACCATATCAAGGAATGATAATAACTTTGAGTTTATAATTTATAGAAAGTCTTCTACAGCTGATATTATAATTAACTCTTGTTATAATTATAAATAATTCTCAAAAAATATCTGTTTATGTTTTATTTTAATGTTTATGATATAATTTGTTGTTATTGTATCATAAGGCATACCAACAAATCATAATTAATAATTATAATTATAACGTCTGTTTATAATTAATTTGTAAATAGATTGCTTACTATTCCACTGAATAATTTTAATTTCCAGAATGAAGTAAACACAATTAAATTTAAAGCTATTAATAACGGATACAACCTAAATATTATTGATAAAATATTAACTCGAAATTCAAAAGGATTAAATAATCATAGCTCTATAAATAGACTGGTCACTAATACAAATATACAATATATTTCTATAAATTACACAAACTTAATACTCAAAATATAACAGTTAATCAATTTAAGAGATATAAATTTAAAATTTTTTTCAAAACAAATAACAATTTAAAAATTAAGAAAACCCTAAACTAGAACAATGTTCTGTCATTTATCAAATAAATTGTGATTCCTGTGATACATTTTATATTGGCCAAACAGGTAGAAAATTCATCAACAAATTTTCGGAACAATTACTCAAAAGAAGAATCATTCTAACAATGTTACAGGGTAGGTCTTTGTTTCACAATAATGGTAGTAAGGTTAACCATCAAATTATCTAATTAATTATCGAATTTAAATTTAATAAAAATGATTTTCGCAAACGGCTGTAAAGTTTAACTTTACTGCCGCTGGGGAGTAGCTAAAGTCTTATTTTTTAGCCGGTGGCTGCAAAAGGAACGACATTTTTATTTTATCTGTCGGCGGCTGTAAAGTAACTTTCATATTTTTACGAAGGCTGTAAAGTAATTTTCATATTTTTACGGCGGCAGTAAAGTAATTTTCATATTTTTACGGCAGCAGTAAAGTAAAATAACATGATACTATTAATTTGTTCAAAACAGAATGCATTTCAGTTCATTTTAATTAATTAAAATCAATAAAAATTAATTTCAGAAAATTTATTACCTTAAACATATTTATAAAAAATTTGGTGTATTAATTTCATATTTTTAAACAAATTTAAACATTTGCCGAAAAACTAGTGTATTGAATTCGGAGCTAAAGTGACTTTTTGTGTTTCGTCTACAATTGTTGGCCTCTCTACGGTCGGCCGCCAAACTATAGACTCAACACAAAAAGTACAACTTTAGCTCCTAATTCAATAATATACTATTTATTTATTTACTAACAACTGCTCTAAGTCTGGTTTACTCAGTGGCTGAGTATGGCGCACCAGTTTGGTTAAATAGCACACACACTCAAAAAGTTGACTGCCAGCTGCATGCCACGATGCGTACTATAAGTGATACTATCAGATCCACCCCTTTACCTTGGCTCCATGTGTTAAGCAATATCGCTCCACCTGCACTCAGACGCTCGCATGCTCTTATGTGTGAACATAAAAAGGTAACCAACAACATAACGTTACCCTTGCACGAATATTACGGTGACCACACTCGTTGTCGATTGAAGTCAAGAAAGCCTCCACATAAAACTGCTACCAACCAACTGGCAACTAATTTTAATATCTGGATGCCTGGGACACCTCCTGGCATCATTACAATAAAACTGGCCTTTCTATTACTAACCCGACTTCTACCCAACCTGGTTTCGATCTGCCACGTCATACCTGGTCTATACTAAACCGAATAAGAACAAATCATGGACGTTGTGCTAATTTTTTCTACAAGTGAGGCATCTCAGAGTCCCCTCAATGTTACTGCGGTGCTCCACAATAAACCATAAAACACATTGCAACTGTGTGTCCAATTCGGTACAATGGCAACATCTCAGACATCCATTTGGCAACTCCCGATGTAGTAGAATGGATAGACTCGCTCGATGTAAACATCTAATGTTCAAATGTACTGCCCAATGTTCAAATATTTTACTTTTTAATTTTTTACTAAAAGACGCACAATCAAATCGATTGTAAGTTCATTTAATGTGTATCCATGTTTTGTTTTAGGTAGATTTCATAAAAGAGTCTACCTATTTTAAGTTTTATTTTTGTTTTTAATGTGTCACAAAAAAAAACCATACGCTAAATAAAATAAACTAACAACTTATTTAAAAAAATATAAATCAGACCGGTATCACATATAAGTATCTATATATTAATTCGTCTTTCGACTTCTTGTATTGTAAAGTATTTTTTAGGAGATAATTAATTTCTTAACCTCACTATTTGTGAATTTCGAAGGTTTAGTAGGGATATTTTACCTTATGCAATCCTAAGTAACTTGTGTAGTTATTATTGACTGTTTCCAATCAATTTGAAATCACTTTTACGACATAAATGTCAAGTTTATTTGTGAATCAAATGAATTTTTCAATTCGAAATCAGTTTTTGGGTTTATATGGATAAACCTTATAGTTATTTATTAATAAAAACAACTTTTATCTCTAAACGTGTTTCGGTTGGGACTCAAACTCATAACTTTATCAATACCTTATCAATCTTAATTATCTTCTAAAAATATAAAACTCTGAATTGGCATGTAAAAAAATACTTTACAATATAAAAAGGTAGGTAAATATCCCTACTAAACCTTCGAAATTCACAAATAGTGAGATTAAGAAATTAATTATCTCATAAAAATGAATATCTTCAGTGAAAAATTTACATTTAAATTTAGATGTTTATGTCTGAACCGGAAATTTATATTTTTTTAAATAAGTTGTTAGTAAATAAATAATAGTAGTTTAATCAATGAGTGTATAATGAAATAGTTTATTCTTAAGCAAAAGTTTAAAATTTGAGCGAGGCACGAGTGAGAATTTTAATTTGCGAGAGAATAAAATTCATTAAACACGAATCGATTACAATACTTTATTCTCTGACAAAGAATTGTTTATTATAAAAAATAAAAACATTTTCTTCAATTAAAACAATAAATCTTTATTGTTTTAATTGATAAATCAAATTTCTTATTTAAAAAAACCCTGATGATAAAAAACGCCCATCTCATACAATCAACTAAGTTCAACTAAACTAAATAAGAGAATTTATTTAAAATTTGATGTAAATTATATATCTAGCCATGTCTATCAACTTATCATTGAATTTACAAATATTAGAGGATTTAATTCAAATTCAAACGAGGTTCACAATTACATTGAAAAAAATAAACCTGATATATGGTTTCTTATCGAAACAATTGTCAGTTGCAAAGCTTCGAAATTGGATCTCGAAAATACCGGATACCTAAAGTTATGAATTTGAACATTCCATAATAAACACGGTGTCTGCGTATTTGTTCGAAATTCACTTTCATGTATGAGAATTAAAGCTTATGAGTTGAACTCTAAGCACCATAATTCACTGGCATTGAAGATCTCAGGTGTTGATGAAACCATGTTTATATTAGGAATATATAGATCCCCAAACTCTCCTCCAGGTTGTCCTTTTTTCAACAAGCTTGTGACAAACTCGTCATTCTTGGAGACTTTAATATACACAACAAAGAACTTAGAACAACAACTTAGAACAACAACAAAAAACACAACAAAGACTTTAATATACACAACACGTACTACTGACGACAAGCAGAACTGATACTTGCAAACTACCATGGTTTAACGCAAATGATCGAGCATCCCACTAGAATACCAGATAAAGCAGGTCATAATAGCAATCTGTTAGATCTATTTTTGACAAATGAACCAAGCACAACGCAGACAAAAAACTGATCAACCCCTCGGCTCATCGGACCATGTTTTAATATCCACAGTAGTAAGCTTTACTTCGCCTTCACCAATTAGAGCGAATCCCTGGCGCGTTTAGAATTATAAGCACGCTGACTGGGAGGGACTAAGACATTTTTATGAAGGAATACCTTGGAAAAGCGCTTGTTGTGTTGAGTATGATTCTAGCACATCGGCGCAAAGAGTTTCTGATGTTTTAAAAGATGGAATGCGGCGGTTTATTTCAAATCGACTAATCACTCCTAAAACTGAGCCTTGAATCACGCGGGATGTTGATGAGGCGATGAGGAATAAACGCAAAGCATTTAAGATGTATAACTCAGATAAAACACCTGAAACATATAGTGCCTATAAAAAAGCAAGAGATATTAGTAAAAACAACGTTTAGTAAAAATAATAGACTTGGAAAAAGACGCATTTATCCAGAAAAAAGCACAAAAAATCGCCGAGTACCCATTTGGCTCTTGTAATTTCTTTCGGGCAGTTAAATCAGTCCAGAGAAATTTCACTCGATTATTTATTCCAACCTTAGTTCTGAATGACATTCCCGTGAGTGATTCGAAAGAGAAGGCAGATCTTTTGGGTTGTATTTTCAAAGAAAACTCAAACATGGATGCATCTACCCATTCTCCTACACTTATTCCCCCTTTGAAACAAAAATGAAGCCCATTATTTTTCGGTGCAATATTGTACGAAAAATGCTTCTATCTATCAATGTCAATAAATCCGCTGGCCTACCCCGTATTCCACCCCTCATTATTAAAAACTTTGCTAGAGAACTAGCTCCAATTTTAACAAAAATTTTCTATTTATCTTATAAAAGCGGAATATTTCCAGATTCTTGGAAGCTGTCTAGTGTTCAACCCATACAAAGAAAGGCAGTAAGATAGACCCTAATAATTATAGACCAATTACAATTTTGTCGGTGTTGGCTAAAATATTTGAAAAATATGTTAACTATAATATTATAGAATATTTGGAAGTTTCACGTATTATCGATGATAAGTAGTATAGTTTTCGTAGAAATAATGGTGAATTCAACCATGGTGAATCTCAAACCAGAAGTATTTCACTTCATATTTCTAAGGCATAAAGTGTGGCATAGAAATCTCATAGTTCAATTAAAATCTTATGGCATCGATGATCTTACTGTTTCATGGATTAAAAGTTTGTAAACAGGTCGCCAATTTCAGGTTAATTTAAATGGCATTACTTCTAATATTTTCACAACCAATGCTGGTGTTCCTCAAGACTCTGCACTCTCACTCACCTTGTTTATACATAAATGATTTACTTATTTCTACAGTGCACCCAATCCATAGTTTTGCTGACGACAGCACATTGCATGCATCTCCTAAATTTCGAGATCAGACTGCAGTCACCCCTGATAGAGAGCTGTTATTTAATTCTATTAACGAGGAACTGGATCGTATAATGGAATGGGGTGATCGGAATCTTGTTACATTTAATCCAACCAATACCAAACTATGCCGTCTTTCACTATTAACATATTAATACTTTCACTATTAACATATTAACATATCAATTATTAACATAAACCATTAGAAATTGGATGAAGTTGAAGCGATTAGACTTGTTGGAGTAGATATTGAAAACAATCTGAAATGGAAAAGACATGTATTCAACCTCACTAAATCTGCAATGCAAAAATAAGGATTCTTGAGCCGATGTAATAGTACATTGTATATTAAGAGCAGAAAGTACGACATTGCTGCTCGTGCATGAAAATTGCTGGTTGAGGCGTAGCCGAAGCCAGCAACCACGTCAGAGCAGCAATGTTACTTTCTGCTCAAAGTATACATACTATTTTTTTAACGACTGCCGACAAATGCAATCAAAGTTGCCAAGGAGGCATTTATTTGTTGTTTAAAAAACGTATCGGACGTCAATTTAAAATTTAAAATTAATAAATTTAAAATTTATACAGAGTTTGTTTATATCTATTTTGAAATAAAAATAATTTAAAATTAGCAGTAGTGATGAAAGTGATATAATTAGCACTCCACCTCATATAAAAGAAGCAGCCAACAATTTAACTTTAGATCTGTTTCCTGAAAAATCTAAAGTCCGGTATGAAAAAGCTTATCTATTATTTATCAATTGGTGTAAGAACAAAAAAACAGGAAATTTTTATTCTGAAGATGTGATTTTGGTATATTTTCGTTAACTATCGCAGACAAAAAAGTCTTCAAAAATATGGTCAAATTATTCAATGTGAAAATCAACATTCATCGTTAAAGAAAATTTGGATATTAGTAAATATAAAAGATTTTTGCCTTTTTTAAAAAAGAAACCCTCGGGTTATAGAGCCAAAAAGTCAAAAGTGTTTTGGGGAGAAAAAATTAATAAATTTTAGTATTATGTCTTTGTCCATTATGTCTTTGGTTTTACTTGTGTTTTGACTTTCCGTCCATGAGCAGAAAAAATTAAAAAATGCACGCTAAACAGCAAAAGCCAACTTTCTGTTTTAAACTGATAGATAGAAAATATTATTTTCTATTACAGTCGTTAAAAAATTTTCAATCCCGATCAAATTTTGCTGATCTTTAAGTCCTTTATTCGTCCATGTATGGAATGCTGCTGTCATATTTGGGGAGGCGCTTGTCAGTCAACAAATAAATGTCTAGACTCTGTACAGAGAAAGGCGATATGGTTGATTGATAATACCGAACTAACTGATCAGCTTGATACACTCCAGCATCGCAGAAATGTGGCTGAATTGTTAATCTAATACAAATATAACTTTAACGAATTCTCTTCTAAGGAAATTCAAAATATCCTGCCATCATGTGCGCAGTAGAGTCAACGAGGAGTTTGGTTTCGACTTTCAAGCGATGCGGTCGATTTTTATTTCTTTCAATTATATTTTTTTTTGTGCAAATTAAATTTAAATTTAATTAACAATAAGCCTATCTTTTACCGGTGTAGTGAGGTGTTGTGATTATAGTTCAGTTATGTATTAATCATCAACACTGGGAATTTATAGTCCACAACTATACCTAGCTATTGCAAGAAACTATATTTCTTTTTTAACGACTGTAATAGAAAATAATGTTTTCTATCTATTAGTTTAAAACAGAAAGTTGGCTTTCGCTGTTTAGCGTGCATTTTTTAATTTTTTCTGCTCATGGACGGAAAGTCAAAACACAAGTAAAACCAAAGACATAATGGACAAAGACATAATACTAAAATTTATTAATTTCTTCTCCCCAAAACACTTTTGATTTTTTGGCTCTATAACCCAAGGGCTTCTTTTTTAAAACAGGCAAAAATCTTTTATATTTACTAATATCCAATTTTTCTTTAACGATGAATGTTGATTTTAACATTGAATAATTTGACCACATTGTTGAAGAATTTTTTGTCTGCGAAAGTTCACCAAATTATACCATAAACACATCTTCAGAATAAAATTTTCCTGTTTCTTGTTCTTACACCAATTGATAAATAATAGGTAAGCTTTTTCATACAGGACTTTAAATTTTTCAGGCAACAGATCTAAAGTTAAATTGTTGGCTGCTTCTTTTATATGAGGTGAAGTGCTAATTATATCACTTTCATCACTACTGCTAATTTTAAATTATTTTTATTTCAAAATAGATATAAACAAACTCGGTATAAATTTTAAATTTATTAATTTAAAATTTTAACTTGACGTCCGATACGTTTTTTAAACAACAAATGCTGACAGAATTAGGTTGGTGTATTGGAGACAAGCAGAATAAAAACTGCTTAGTCAATGACGCTACATCACGGCGAATTGGCGCTCTACAACCAATGCGACTCAAGCGTCTGTTCTCCATGTCAGGGGCGGCTTGGAGCGGGCGCCTGTCTTGAATCAAGCGGCTCACTATATAAACGTGTAAAAAGGTTGTTTCTGGTGACCTTAATATGCAGAACGGACCCATTCACGACAATTTGGGTTGGACCTAAGGTTAACACCCTAACCCCGGAAAAAAACTAATATGTTAAATTTGGGTATCAGAAAGAGAAAAACAGACCCGGAAAAAACAACGGAATTTTAACTGGACGTGAAAAAGGACCAGACTACCGAATCGGAACGTGGAACGTGCGCAGCCTGAGCGCTCCTGATGCTCTTATAAGTCTAGAAACAGAGGCTGAGAGGTATAGGATGGATATTATTGCTCTACAAGAAATTAGACAGCCGATAATCGGAAAACAAGATTTGGATAGTCACTCTCTATACTGTAGTGGTCATCCTTCTCGAAGAGAATTTGGAACTGGCTTTCTTGTTGGTGCACGCATACAAGAAGCCGTGATGAAATTCATCCCGGTCAGTGAGAGGATCTGCTACCTACGTGTACGCGGTACATATAACATATTTCTCTTATTGCCGTGCATGCACCAACTGAAGCTAAGACCGTCGACGAGAAGGATAATTTCTACATAGCACTGGAAGAGGTTATGAAACAAACACCAACACGCGACTTCATTATGGTTCTTGGTGACTTTAATGGACAGGTTGGAAGAGATATCTCTTATGGAAATGTGGTGGGTCCCAACAGCCTGCATTTGAATTCGAATGATAATGGTGAGAGAATGACTGAGTTTGCATTATCAAATAATTTGAGAATTGCCAGTACGTTCTTTCCGCATCGATCGATTCATAAGCAGACTTGGGTCTCACCGAATGGAAACACTCGAAATCAAATTGATCACGTTCTAGTAACAACACGTTTCTTTTCGAGCGTTCGGGATGTGCGATCCTTTAGAGGTGCATACATCGGAAGTGACCACTTCCTTGTATGTGCAACGATAAGGTTCCACTTCCCAAATCCAGGCATTCCAAAATTCAATCAACGGAAACGCTTTAACATCTCAACATTAAAGAATGCTGAAACAGAAGAGAGATATCAAATCCATATTGCCGAAACATTGGAGAAATCAGAAACCATTAATGGAGACGTCGATAAGTCATGGTATTTGCTCAAAGATGCTGTTTTAAGCGCTGCCGAGGGAATACTTGGACGACCAGAGAACCATTCCTAGAAGCCATGGATGGATCAAGCATGCCTTGATGCTATTCAATACAAAAGAGATTGCTATCTGAAGTGTCTACAAGGACGCAACACCAGGTCCACGAAGGAGAATTATAAACTGGCAAGACAAGCCGTTACAAAGCTATGTAGACGAACGAAGAGAGAATGGTGGAAGAGACAGTGTGAGGAGATTGAAAGCTTCAATAAAGAACATCAATCGCGTAACTTCTTTCAACAGGTTAAAACCTTAAAGAAGGGCCCTCAAACTAGATCGACTGCTATTCAAAACGAAAATGGGGAGCTACAAGTAGACCTTAAAAATATTTTAGATACTTGGGCCGCTTATTTTGAGAATCTTCTCAACTTAAGTGACCAGCAACAAGTCGGGCGGCGAGCTAAGCTTATTCGTGCGTCAAATGTACATGTAGAAGAACCCACCAGGGAGGAATTCGATGCGGCGCTGTCAAAATTAAAATGCAATAAAGCACCTGGTATCGTCGATATAACATCCGAAATGATTGTACATGGTGGTGAAACTCTATCCTCAAGATTGTTTGAACTTGTTCAAATGATCTGGAGGACTGAAACCATGCCACAGGACTGGAACACAGCTATGCTGATACCAATCCATAAAAAAGGTAATCGCCTACAATGTGCAAACTACAGAGGAATCGCCCTCCTCTGCACAGCATATAAGATCATTTCTTACATTTTGCTATCCAAAATCAATCCTTTTGCTGAACAACTGTTTGGAGAATATCAGTGTGGTTTCCGGCGGGACCGAGGTACCACCGATGCACTTTTCTCGATAAGGATGATTTTGGAAAAGTGTCGAGAGTTCAACGTACCTGTGCACCAACTTTTCATTGATTTCAGGCAGGCCTACGACTCTCTCGAACGAGAGACTCTATGGTCTGCTCTGGTGTCAATGGGAATTCCTGGTAAACTGGTATCACTATGCAAAATGACAGTACAGAACTCTCAATGCTGTGTACGAGTAGAGAACGAAATATCAAAGTTTTTTAAAGTCGACTCCGGTTTAAGACAAGTTGATGCTATCTCTCCTATACTTTTTAATCTAGCCTTGGAATATGTGTGCCGTCAAAAGAAACTACCGACTAATAACAATATCTTGTCAATAAACAGTACAGATGATTGCTTACACTGATGATGTTGTCATCCTCGGCCGAAGTGAAGCTGTTATGAGTGAGACTTTCAAGTCGCTTGAGAGTGGTGCTAGGAAAATTGGTCTGCAAATTAACTACAATAAAACCAAACATATGAATGTTTCAAGAGAGGCTGAGAAGAAAGATTTGATGTGCGGCGATGAACGAATTGAGGGAGTTGAATCTTTTAAATATTTGGGATCAATGCTTGACTCAAACAACAGCATACTTACAGATATTAAAGCTTGAATCGCTGCAGGTAATCGAACTTTCTACTCAATTAAACCTCTCCTTGGATCACCGTATGTATCAACTAACACCAAGCTCAAGTTATACAAGACATTGATTAGACCGGTTGTGATGTATGGGTCACAAACGTGGACCCTTACACAAAATGACGAATCGCATTTATCTGTATTTGAGCGTAAGATCCTACGCTACATTTTTGGTCCACTTAAGACAGACGATGGAGAGTATAGAACCCGGTATAACTTTGAGATCAGAGACCTTCTTGAGGGTCCTGATGTAATAGGTTGTATCCGTTCTAATAGGATTGCTTGGTTTGGGCATGTTCTACGAGCCGATTCACAGTCTGGAATGATTAGAAAAATGTACGTTAGTACCCCAGGGAGTGGTAGACCGCGAGGTAGAGCACGACTACAATGGGAGACTGACGTAATAAACGACCTTAAAAAAATCGGCTGCCATGGTAATTATGTCGCTGTTGCGAATGACCGTGGTGAATATTCAAAGCTGATTAACCTGGCAACGCTCCTACATGGAGCATGAACGCCTTAAAAAAAAAAAAAAAAAAAAAAAAAAAAAAAAAAACATTTTCAACTAATTAATAAAAAAAAAATTCTAAATATAAAATTAAATTTTGCTCAACACATAATCAATGAAAATCAGCCAAATACAAGTTTTGAAAATAATTTTAATAAAGTGTTACAAACGTCCATGGATATTCAATGCAATAATTTTAAATAAATAAAGCTATTAAAAAATACCAAATTATAAAATATCTTAAGACTTCGGTCTGGGTTAAAGATTTTGATTTAGTTTTCGGCAAAAAACTTTTATGAGGACATTGTTTTTAGTTTTGGGCAGCGATGTACATCAAACATATAACAAGAGTACATGCATTTTTTTATCTCTGTTTAGAAATTTATTACAAAACTAACACGAAATATCAATACGATGCCGGATAATAGAGAAACATAATTTAGTGAAAAGATGATCCAATCACCAAAATACTCAAAAACCTTTCCATTTAGATTTTCGAGAAAATATTTCAAAATTCTAAAAATTATAATAAAAACAAAAATTTAAACTTTTTTTCAAATTCTAAAAATATTCCAAAAATTATAATAAAATCAAAAATTGAAACTTTTTTCAAAATTCTAAAAATATTGCAAAAATTATAACAAAATCAAATAGTTTTTTCCAAAATTCTAAAAATATTTCAAAAATTCGATATCCAAAAAACTTTTCCAAAAATTCTTAAGATATCGCAAAAATTATAACAAAATCAAAAATACAAACTTATCTTCCAAATTCCAAAAAATATAATAAAAATTTTCGATGTCATGTTCGATTACATTTCATGTCATACAAATAACTAATTTCATTGTTTTAAAAATATATTCAAAATCTTTAAAAAAAGTGGGTAAAAATGAAAATCATTCTTTTGACAAACTTATAATGCAATAATCTAGTTTTTGGTCTCACATACCAATCCCGACCATCAAGATTTCTCCAAATTCAATGTTCCTCCTCGTAATCACTTAAAATGAAGTTTTTAGCATAAAATATGCAAATTACCTTGTTTTGACACACTTGACGATTTTTTGACACACTTCCGGTACAGTTATCGAACACATCATCCTATCGGCTCTTACCATTGAGTATACCTATTTTTAGAAACAAAATTTTTGAAATCCTTTCAACGGTTTTCTAGATTTCGTCGGTTGTGACGCCCGGCCCGCAGACAGACACACTTTTTTTTTTTAGAATCAGTTGGTCCTAAAATGTGATCAAATGCACAAAAAAATGGGGGTAAGAATTCCACTTTTTCTCAAGAATGTAATACTTGTGTATTTCAGAACGAAGTAATTAATATGTTTATCCACGACTGCTATAGAATATATGCGTTTCATGTGTTCTATAAATTTATTAAATATTCCCCTAACAAAATCAAATCTTAACGTTTGTTGGTATAGTAATATCAAAATATCTTGTTTTAACACAAGAATAATACATATATATAATATAAAATAAAAAATTTTGCATTTACCGCTAAATTTTTATTTTATATTTTATATATTGTTTTCATTCTAACCTTTTGATATTTCTATACCAAAAAATGTAAATATTTGAATTTGTTTTTTGTAAGATGTCAATTGTTTTGTTTTTCTATGCTGACTATGATGTATGTCATTATGGTGATAAAAACTTTAGAAGGCAAACTGGAAATTATTTGAAATATTTTGCAGTCGTGGATAAAATAGCATCTTGTATAGGATGATAGCAATTCTTCACTCGAATCACGATGAAACTTCATCCTCGTGAAGAATTGCCACCATTCTAAACTTATACAAGAATCTGCTATTCTTTATTAATTTTGTGCTTGTCATATTTTTGTAAATTTCAAATATTTTCTTTTCATTTTGTTTATATTTTTTTCGGTCTGAAAGACTTAAGTATTACATTCTCAAGCCAAAAGTAAAATTCTCACCCATACTTTTTTTGGCATTTCTCGACGTTTTGGACCTACTGATTCTAAAAAAGCAAAAAAAAATGTTTTTATTTTACTTATTTAATTTTTGGAATATTTTTAGAAGTTTGAGTTTTAATTTTTGATTTTATTATAATTTTTGGAATATATTTAGAATTTTCAGTTTTGAAAAAGTTTATATTTTTGATTTTATTATATTATTTTTGGAATTTTGAAAAAAAAATTTTTAAATTTTGTTATAACTTTTGCAATATCCTTAGAATTTTGGAAAAAGTTTGAATTTTTGGAATATTATCAAAATTTTGGAAAAATGTTTCAATTTTATATTTTGTGTAATTTTTGGAATTTTTTTAGAATTTTGAAGAAAAATTTTTTTTTTGATTTTTTATAATTTTTGCAATATATTAAGAATTTTTGAAAACGTTTCAGTTTTTGATTGTTTTACTTTACGTTACTGTTTTTTTGGTGTTTTATGAGTAGGTCACTCCACTATTTTTTAAATATTTCGGGCTCTAATGATCATAAAAAAAAAATGAAAAATGTTTGTGATTAAATTTCGAATCCATCTAGGGGGGTTAGGTATTTTAAAAGTGTAAACCAACCTCAAAAAACCGAATCGCGTGACTTTTGTTTTCTTTACTAAATTTGTGATAAGGGGCGGAAAAATCGTCGAATTTTCATGAAAATTTCAGGAAACATGTATTTTAATAGTCTTAATATGGGAATTAGTTTTTATGAAAAAATTTTAATTTTTTCGGCCACAATTGGCATGTTTCGTTAAATTTGGCAAATGGTGCCATTTTATGAGAAGTCATCCAAAATAAAAATTTTTTTTTAATCTGTACTTTTTTATCTACTTGAGCCTAACAAAAGTGACGCGATTCAGTTTTTTGAGGTTAGGTTACACTTTTAAAGTACCTAACCGCCTAGATGGATTCAAAATTTAATCACAAACATTTTTCACTTTTTTTTATGATCATTAGAGCCCGAAATATTTCAAAAATAGTGAAGCAACCTACTCAAAAAATACAAAAAAAACAGTTTTTGCCGTTTTTGAGGCCCTTCCGGACCTCCAAATATGCTAAATAATTACATGCCCACGAAGTTTTATGTCTCTAACATAAAACAAAAAAAAAATTCAACTTTGCTTTTACATCAATATAAAATGCTATAATAATTTTGTCATTAAAGATGGATATTTATATCTGAAACGCGTCTGATTTTATATTTTAAAATATGTTGTATGGAAAATAAATAAATTACGATTACGACTTAATCGGGCGAAATCGCAAAATCCCGAGAAATTGTCTAAATGGTTGTTCTTGATTTTAGAAACCTTGCAATTCTTTTTAGAATCTCGCATTACAAAGTTTCTGAGTTATTGTATACAAAAAGTGCAACATTCAGATCGTCCCCTCCCCTCCTCCCCTCCTCCCTACGTTTTGACCTTGATTGACAGAAAAAAAATTTTCTTTGTAAACCATTTACAAACTGGTGTAATTGAATCTTTGTTTAGTTACCATAAACAGTTATGGATAAGATTTTACATCAATTAAAACTTTTTGTGTCATTTCGATTAATTTGGAAGAGATTGACATTTACAATGCAACATTTATTTTTTATGTGTCTAATGATCTAGCAATATAGATACATTACAACACAACTTAATATCAAATATTTTTGATATTGTGTTCTTTTATATTCGGGTTCCCCTTGACGAACGAATTTTATTCGCACTAGTTCAACTTTTTTTATTTTTGTGAAATGTTCGATGATTAATATTCTTATATTTTGTTTTTGTCTTTTAATTTTTGTAGATTGTTTTTAGAAACTTTTTTTGATTTTGTAATAAAAAATCTGTTGCTTTCATTTTGTTAAACGGTTATTTGATTTTTTGGGAGCAAAGATTTGATTTGAAGAAAATGAAATTTTCAAAACTAAACCTCTCCATAGCTAACCCTCTGTCAGCTAGCACTAAGCTCAAGTTATTAAAAGCTTTAACTTTTAAGTTCTTTAATACTTAAAAGGACGAATCACATCTACTTGTGTTTGACCCAAGGATTTGTCGAGTAGAGTTGAGCCAAAGGTTTGCAGCCAAACTATTTCACAACGTTTTGCAAAGTTTGCAAAATAGACGAATAATTCAGTTTTAAATTGAATGATGAAGACTAATATGAGCAAAATAGTTTAATCCATCAACGTTACGTTGAAAATTTTAAACGTTACACGCTAACTAATTGTTTTTTTTTTTTTTTAAAGGCGTTCATGCTCCATGTAGGAGCGTTGCCAGGTTAATCAGCTTTGAATATTCACCACGGTCATTCGCAACAGCGACATAATTACCATGGCAGCCGATTTTTTTAAGGTCGTTTATTACGTCAGTCTCCCATTGTAGTCGTGGTCTACCTCGCGGTCTACCACTCCCTGGGGTACTAACGTACATTTTTCTAATCATTCCAGACTGTGAATCGGCTCGTAGAACATGCCCAAACCAAGCAATCCTATTAGAACGGATACAACCTATTATATCAGGACCCTCAAGAAGGTCTCTGATCTCAAAGTTATACCGGGTTCTATACTCCCCATCGTCTGTCTTAAGTGGACCAAATATGTAGCGTAGGATCTTACGCTCAAATACAGATAAATGCGATTCGTCATTTTGTGTAAGGGTCCACGTTTGTGACCCATACATCACAACCGGTCTAATCAATGTCTTGTATAACTTGAGCTTGGTGTTAGTTGATACATACGGTGATCCAAGGAGAGGTTTAATTGAGTAGAAAGTTCGATTACCTGCAGCGATTCGAGCTTTAATATCTGTAAGTATGCTGTTGTTTGAGTCAAGCATTGATCCCAAATATTTAAAAGATTCAACTCCCTCAATTCGTTCATCGCCGCACATCAAATCTTTCTTCTCAGCCTCTCTTGAAACATTCATATGTTTGGTTTTATTGTAGTTAATTTGCAGACCAATTTTCCTAGCACCACTCTCAAGCGACTTGAAAGTCTCACTCATAACAGCTTCACTTCGGCCGAGGATGACAACATCATCAGCGTAAGCAATCATCTGTACTGAGTTTATTGACAAGATATTGTTATTAGTCGGTAGTTTCTTTTGATGGCACACATATTCCAAGGCTAGATTAAAAAGTATAGGAGAGACAGCATCACCTTGTCTTAAACCGGAGTCGACTTTAAAAAACTTTGATATTTCGTTCTCTACTCGTACACAGCATTGAGAGTTCTGTACTGTCATTTTGCATAGTGATACCAGTTTACCAGGAATTCCCATCGACACCAGAGCAGACCATAGAGTCTCTCGTTCGAGAGAGTCGTAGGCCTGCCTGAAATCAATGAAAAGTTGGTGCACAGGTATGTTGAACTCTCGACACTTTTCCAAAATCATCCTTATCGAGAAAAGTGCATCGGTGGTACCTCGGCCCCGCCGGAAGCCACACTGATATTCTCCAAACAGTTGTTCAGCAAAAGGATTGATTTTGGATAGCAAAATGTAGGAAAAGATCTTATATGCTGTGCAGAGGAGAGCGATTCCTCTGTAGTTTGCACATTGTAGGCGATTACCTTTTTTATGGATTGGTATCAGCATAGCTGTGTTCCAGTCCTGTGGCATGGTTTCAGTCCGCCAGATCATTTGAACAAGTTCAAACAATCTTAAGGATAGAGTTTCGCCAGCATGTACAATCATTTCGGATGTTATATCGTCGATACCAGGTGCTTTATTGCATTTTAGTTTTGACAGCGCCGCATCGAATTCCTCTTTGGTTGGTTCAGCTACATGTACCTTTGACGCACGAATAAGCTTTGCTCGTCGCCCGACTTGTTGCTGGTCACTTAAGTTGAGAAGATTCTCAAAATAAGCGGCCCAAGTATCTAAAATATTTTTAAGGTCTACTTGTAGCTCCCCATCTTCATTTTGAATAGCAGTTGATCTAGTTTGAGGGCCCTTCTTTAAGGTTTTAACCTGTTGAAAGAAGTTACGCGATTGATGTTCCTTATTGAAGCTTTCAATCTCCTCACACTGTCTCTTCCACCATTCTCTCTTCGCTCGTCTACATAGCTTTGTAACGGCTTGTCTTGCCAGTTTATAGTTTTCCTTCGTGGACCTGGTGTTACGTCCTTGTAGACACTTCAGATAGCAATCTCTTTTGTATTGAATAGCGTCAAGGCATGCTTGATCCATCCATGGCTTCTGGGAGTGGTTCTGTGGTCGTCCAAGTATTCCCTCAGCAGCGCTTAAAACAGCATCTTTGAGCAAATACCATGACTTATCGACGTCTCCATTAATGGTTTCTGATTTCTCCAATGTTTCGGCAATATGGATTTGATATCTCTCTTCTGTTTCAGCATTCTTTAATGATGAGATGTTAAAACGTTTCCGTTGATTGAATTTTGGAATGCCTGGATTTGGGAAGTGGAACCTTATCGTTGCACATACAAGGAAGTGATCACTTCCGATGTATGCACCTCTAAAGGATCGCACATCCCGAACGCTCGAAAAGAAACGTGCTGTTACTAGAACGTGATCAATTTGATTTCGAGTGTTTCCATTCGGTGAGACCCAAGTCTGTTTATGAATCGATCGATGCGGAAAGAACGTACTGGCAATTCTCAAATTATTTGATAATGCAAACTCAGTCATTCTCTCACCATTATCATTCGAATTCAAATGCAGGTTGTTGGGACCCACCACATTTCCATAAGAGATATCTCTTCCAACCTGTCCATTAAAGTCACCAAGAACCATAATGAAGTCGCGTGTGGGTGTTTGTTTCATAACCTCTTCCAGTGCTATGTAGAAATTATCCTTCTCGTCGACGGTCTTAGCTTCAGTAGGTGCATGCACGGCAATAAGAGAAATATTGTTATATGTACCACGTACACGTAGGTAGCAGATCCTCTCACTGACCGGGATGAATTTCATCACGGCTTCTTGTATGCGTGCACCAACAAGAAAGCCAGTACCAAATTCTCTTCGGGAAGGATGACCACTACAATATAGAGAGAGACTATCTAAATCTTGTTTTCCGATTATCGGCTGTCTAATTTCTTGTAGAGCAATAATATCCATCCTATACCTCTCAGCCTCTGTTTCCAGACTTATAAGAGCATCAGGAGCGCTCAGGCTGCGCACGTTCCACGTTCCGATTCGGTAGTCTGGTCCTTTTTCACGTCCAGGTAAAATTGTGTTTTTTTGTCCGGGTCTGTTATTCTTTTTTTGATAACCAAATTTAACATATGAGTTTTTTTCCGGGGTTAGGGTGTTAACCTTAGGCCCAACCCAAATTGTCGTGAATGGGTCCGTTCTGCATATTAAGGTCACCAGAAACAACCTTTTTACACGTTTATATAGCGAGCCGCTTGATTCAAGACAGACGCCCGCTCCAAGCCGCCCCTGACATGGAGAACAGACGCTTGAGTCACATTGGTTTTAAGGCGCCAATTCGCCGTGATGTAGCGTCATTGACTAAGCAGTTTTTACTCTGCTTGTCTCCAATACACCAACCTAATTCTGTCAGCATTACCCAGGCAGCACGGCGTGGACGTCGAATTTCGGATTTCGCTACCCAATTTTCGCTACTAATTGTTGAATGAGTAAATTTTATGAAGACAACCCACGAAAATATGTTTGTTTATTAAATAGCATCCCACCACATCTGTACACATATAAATTTATAAAATCAGCTCGAAGTAAAGTTAATTCAGTAAATTATTTGTGATATAACATCACTCCGATGGAAAATCTCCCATCAAGAATATAAGAACTGAATCTAAAAAATTATGGTGCAAATTATGAAACTTTTTGCAATCCATACAATTTTCGACCGATCATAAAGGTCTGGATATCACAAAAAATTTACTGAATTAATTGTTGATTATGTGTCAATAAACACAAGGGAAGACTAGTCATCTTCTTATCGCCGATACGAGCTTGTTATTCAATACTAGTATGTCTAGAGTATGACAAAACAGTGATCACTAGAGAAACTTATGTTTATGTAAATTTTTTGTCTTCTTATACTTCGCTAGAAATGTAACCTAATTTTTGTTTTATATTAGCGTTGACATTTTTTGGTGGTTTGTCTAGTCGGCTAGCCCTGATGAGAATGATAAACTTTTTTAAAGATTAAAATTTTCTCATTGGTTTGAAACTATATCGGTCGAAAATTGTATGCATTGCAAAAAGTTTCATAATTTGCACCATAATTTTTTAGATTCAGTTCTTATATTATTGAAATAAAGTGTCTAAGTTTATTTCAAATAGATTAATCATTTCGCAAACTAAGCCTTGATTCAGGTGTGATTTTTATAAAGTGAGGCATTTTAAACGAAATCCTTTAAAGATTGGCATTGGACTCCAAAAATAGATAATGTGTATAAAACAATAAACAGCTCTGATACAAAATAATATTGGGTAAAACTTTGTTTACCCCAAATAAAGTAAAATGTTCGCCGAAGACCTATTTAACATTTGTATATATTTTCTATTAGAAACAAAGTTTAGCACATTCTCTTACATTTACAGCGACAAAGCAAATTAGTTGATAGTATATCAGTTTGCATCTTCTCATATTTAATATGAGTTTACAACGTAGATTGTAATTTAAATATTTTATGCTGTAAACACATCAACTTGGGTCTGAAAGACCTAAGTATTACATTCATGAGCTAAAAGTGAAATTCTTACCCCCACTTTTTTGGTATTTCTCGACGTTTTAGGACCTACTGATTCTAAATTAAAGCAAAAAAAAAATGTATATCTGACTGTCGGCCGGCCGTCCGTCACAACCTACGAAATCTAGAAAAGCGCTGGACATATTTGAAGAATTTGTTTTCTAAAATAGGCCTATTCAATGGAAAGAGCCGAAAGGACGGTCTGTTCGATAGCTTCTGTTCGGAAATGTGTCGAAAAAATCGTCAAGCGTGTCAAAACAATTAAATTTGCATATTTTTTGCTTAAAAACTTTCATTTTAAATGATTACGAGTAGGAACATTGAATTTGAAGAAATTTTGATGGTCGGGATTGGTATGTGAGACCAAAATCTAGATTATTGCATTATAAGTTTGTCAAAAAGATGTTTTCAAGTGTGTCAAAAGAAAGATTTTTATTTATTCTTTTACCCAATTTTTTGGAAAAAAATGAAATTAATTATTTGTTTGCAATGAAATTTTATTATTATTATTGAGAATTATGGCATTATAATTTTGTCAAAAAAATGTTGTCAAATGTGTCAAAAGAAATTTTTATTTATTTTTTTCCCAATTTTTTGGAAAAAAATAAAATTAATTATTTGTTTGAAATGAAATTTTATTATTATTATTGAGAATTATGGCATTATAAGTTTGTCAAAAAAATGTTGTCAAGTGTGTCAAAAGAAAGATTTTTATTTATTTTGTTACCCAATTTTTTGGAAAAAAATAAAATTAATAGATTGTATGACATGAAAATTTATTATTATTATAGAGAATTATGGCATTATAAGTTTGTCAAAAAAATAATGTCAAGTGTGTCAAAAACGATTTCATTTATTTTTTTTTGTAGTTGTAGTTATAGTTTTTGAAATATTTTTGGAATTTTGAAAAAAGTTTGTATTATTGATTTTGTAAGAATTTTTGGAATATTTTTAGAATATGGAAAAATTTAAAATTTTTGATTTTATTATAATTTTTGGAATTTTGAAAAAATTTTAATTTTTGATTTTGCAATAATTTTTGGAATAATTTTAGAATTAAGAAAAAAGTTTGACTTTATTATAATTTTTACAATATTTTTGGAATTTTGAAAGAAATATGAATTTGTGATTTTGTAATATTTTCTCGAATCGCTAAATGGAAGGTTGTTGAGTAGTTTGCTGAAAATGTAATTGAAAATGAAATTGGACATGGATCTTTTTGAATTTGTTATAGTTTTTGAAATATTTTTGGAATTTTGAAAAAGTTTCAATTTTTGATTTTGTAAGAATTTTTGGAATATTTTTAGAATTTTAAAAAATTTTAAATTTTTGATTTTATTATAATTTTAATAATTTTATTATAATTTTTATAATTTTTGAAAAAGTTTCAATTTTTGATATTGTTATAATTTTTGCAATATTTTTAGAATTTTTGAAAAAAGTTTTAATTTTTGATTTTGTAATAATTTTTGAAATATTTTTAGAATTTTGTTTGAAAAAGTTTGAATTTTTTATTTTATTTAATTTTTACAATATTTTTGGAATTTTGAAAGAAATGTAACTTTGTGATTTTGAAATATTTTCTCGAATCGCTAAATGGAGAGGTTTTTGAGTAGTTTGCTGATTGTATAATCTTTTCACTAAATTATGTTAATATTTTTTTTTTTTTTTAAGGCGTTCAAGCTTCACGTAGGAGCGTTGCCAGGCAAATCAGCTTTGAATATTCACCACTGTCATTCGCAAGAATGCGACATAATTACCATGGCAACCGATTTTTTCAAGGTCGTTTATTACGTCAGTCTCCCATTGTAGTCGTGGTCTTCCTCGCGGTCTACCACTCCCTGGGGTACTAACGTACATTTTTCTAATCATTCAAGACTGTTAATATATGATCTGTTATAATTTTCCGACAACGTATTGATGTTTCATGTTAGTTTTGTAATACATTTCTAAACAAAGATAAAAAATACAAGTACTTTAACAAAAAGTTATGTTTGATATACATCGCTGCCCAAAACTAAAAACCATGTCCTCATAAAAGTTTTTTGTCGAAACTATATCAAAATTATCAAAATCCTTAACCCGGACCAAAGTCTTGATATCTCAGAGCTGTGAGATTTCAGCCCCTCCATATTTTAATTTAGTTCAAATTGGTATCTGTCAAACTTTTAAAACAGAATTGAAAAGTATGATAACTAGAGACCATTCCTCAAATTATTTGTTGGATGTTGAAAAATGTTTGACGGAGAAAAGAAATATGATGATAAAAATTTTGGGATGGAGACGGTGTAGAAATCAAACATTTTTATTTGCAATGGTGATCACAATGTGAAGTATGAAATTAAAAATTATTTTTTTTGTAGTAAGCCTAGATGTCAAAACAGTTGCAAGCTTTTAAAATAAAAAGTGTTTACAGCACAGATTTGAATTACATTTAAACATTTAATTTACATTTACGAAAAACATTATACTTTTAATTTGATATTAAAAAATAATACCGTATTTACAGTGACATAGCTGTAAATGCGGTAGTATTTTTTAAAATCAAATTAAAAGTATAATGTTTTTCAATATCATATTCTGCAAAATGCAGTTTAGAAGATGTTCAACAATGGTAAGCTTTTATGATTTTGCTACATATTCAGGGCACAAACTGATAGCTATGCTACGATTTGATGTGCTAACCACTGAATTTTCATCTTATAATATGAAAAAAGTTCATATTATATCTGCATTTGCGAAGTTCATATAACGAAAATTTCTAATCTATAAATTTTTAATTTTTTTATTTAAATTTACTAAGACTTCGTATAGATCTTAGAATTATTTATGTGAAATAATTACGTTTCCATGAAAAATACATTGCTTCAAAATAAATCATATATAAATATTTTTGCTGGTTTTTTTTAAAGTTACGTAAATAACGACAAAAATAGTATATTCTAGCTTCAGGATTTTGTGAGCAATTAAACTCAAGTAACTATGGAATTAATTTGAATTTTTCCAACTCAAAGGTATGGTTGGAAATATCTCAGAAAAAACTCAGTTTTTCTCTTTTACGTGTTTCGGTTGGCATTCGAACTCGTAACCTCATCAGTGCCAAACTGACAAGTTCAATTCCTTTGGCAGACACGTTTAACCACTACGCCACCAAGGCGATGATATTTCTAAGTTGAAGCTTCATCATCAGTTATCTTACTTAAGTTGAATTTCTCAATCGTCAGTTAGACATGATTTTTTATGGAAATTTTATTCATTTTGAATGAAGATGTATGTTCTAGCTTGTTTGGTAAATAAAATTTTTTTAAAATAGTTAAAATTTGTCATTAACAACAAGACAAACTTGATTTGGTTTCGTAAAATTTAAGCGTACACATCTTCTTAAATTCTGTTTATTTTTTTTTGTCTTTCATCCACAAATAATTTAACCACTGAAATCACTTATTTTTAAGCTTATGTTAACAATATTAATTTATGTAATTAGTTGAATCTTCAATTAATTTTTTTTATAAGCTGGATTTAGAGATATAAGTAAACACTTTTATCGGTTTTAAAGTTCCTAGTGAACAGGATGTTGTACATATGCCAATTTTTGTTTAATCATTCACAAAACTTAAGATTAATTACTAACGTCACAATTAATTGCGACTTATTCTCATTTTTCCACCCACATTTTTCACTTAATCACAAAATAACAACAAAAAAAATTTATCTTACGTTCACATGATTTTCAATAAATTTTAATAATATTTTCGTCATCCTAAAATACAATTTTGATTTGAATTTTCAATGTAATCCAAATGATTTTCAATTAAACACTAAATTTTAAATTAAACTATTTGATAACAATCGATTAAAACTGTTTTTGTAGTACATGTATAGGTAGTTTGTTAATATGAAGTAGAAATTGATTATAGATCACGTTTTTGTAAATTTAATTTCTTTTGACCGAAAAGTGGTTTATGTTTATGAAAACTTTTGAATTATGTATGTTTGGCTCAACGATTTAATCATCAGTAACAACTTGAAGTATAAAATTAAAAATATATTTTGCAATTGAATAATATTAAATTATGTAGTCAAAACATGTAGTTTCATTGCATTTTTAAACCAACGAAATATGCCTTTGCATATGGTGTTAATTTCTTAAATCATCTGAATTTTATATGTGTATTAGGGTTATGACTTTTTCATGACCTCATATGCCTGTGCTGTAAAATTATGAACTTTTATCTATATTTCAAGAAAAAATTAATTTTTTTAAAAATTTTTAAAAAAATATCACCCAAAGTTAAAAATAACACAGCTTATTTAAGAATTCATTAGTATTAGGGAATGCAATCCCGGGAGTTTTTGCATGACGAATCGCGGGATCCCGGGACTCGTCATGCAAAAAATCCCGGGAGTGCAATCCCTAATTAGTATATATCTTTATTAAAATTCATTATTATATGAATACGATTTTACTTTTCTTTTTACTTAAGGTAAGGCATGTTTAGTGTTAGTTATAAAATTTTATAAATTAATATTTCTGAATATCCGAGGATACCATGCTAAGAAGAATAAGGATTCTAAATTAACATTATAACACACAAACTATGGTAGTTTTATTGATCACATAAACACACATATATGGTATGTGTTTTATTGTAAATTTTTTCATTTTTCATACAAATCTGGCAAAGGTTCAGCATTCTGATTGCTTCTTTGTATATTAATTACTGAAGGCTCTCTATTCCAGATACCTCTCTTGTTTTGTCCTTGTTTATATGTGTATGCAACATTTCAGATATTCTGTTGGAATCATTATCGTTATATATTTGATTTAAAAACCACAAATTAGACCAATATTACGATATTAATGAACAAATTCCACCTAAACTAACTCGAGAGCTAGGTATCAGAATAAATACAAAAATTGCCAAGATAGCCCTTGAATTCCATCTAGCTTAGCTAATACTTTTGAAAAATAATAAAAGGAATTTTTGAAAATTAATAAAAGGATTAAAGCTCTTTTTTTTGCTTATAAAATCTGAAAACATGTGTAAGGTGGAAAGAAATTTAAAATTTTCTCTCTATCCAGAGTTATCACTAATTTTCATTTCACCATTCTCATCTCGAATTCTCATCTTACGACAAAAGAGGTAACATAGGTGTATTTGGTGTATTTGGATTGTTAATGACCGAAATTCAGGGATTTTTTTGATAATTATAAAAAGATTTGCATTTTTCTTCTCGGGGTGAGGTTTTTTTTATGATTTTGTCTTTTTATTAAAATATTCATAGCATGTACATGAAAGTTCATCGAATTTTGATACAGGAAAGTATTTTTGATAAAAAACGACACAAAATGATAACCCTAACGTGTATACATATATTTATATTATATATAGATAGAATTGGTATTTAGTCAACTCAGGTAGTATGTCAAGCTGGTATTCAATAAGCTGATAAAATTTAATTTAACTAACAAAATTTTTATAAAATTAATAATTTATTAGAATGTGTATTTTTCAGCACAATAATTTAATAACTTCTGTATTTATTTATTTTGCTATACATATTTCCAAAAATAGTAACTAAAGTACAAGAACTTACCATTACATGTTTTTTTTCGCGAAAAATTTCTGTATTGTTGAAGCTTTCGTTAAAAATGTATTCTTTAAATATTTCCCACATTTTTCTAGTATCATTTGTTGTTACCATAACCAAATAGTTATACAAGTATTTTTTATATGTTTTAAAAATTAGTCAGAACCTGCAAAGAAATTTTTGATTTATTTTTAAATAACTGTATTACAATAAAATTATAATAATTGTAGCAACTCTTCTAAATTTCATCTATTGCGTTTTATAGAAACCTTCTAATTAAATCTTTACATTTTCACATTTTAACAAATTTATAGTATTCATAGAAAATAGCTTTTAATCTCTCTCTTTCATTTTATAATCAAATTTTACAAGAACTATATTACTTCGGTCTGAAAGATCTATGTATTACATTCATGAGCTAAAAGCGAAATTCTGACCCCCACTTTTTTTGGCATTTCTCGACGTTTTAGGACCTACTGATTCTAAAAAAGCAAAAAGAAAAAATTATATGTCTGTCTGCCTGCCGTCACAACCGACGAAATCTAGAAAACGGCTGAAGGGACTTGGAAAAATATTGAATTCTAAAAATAGGTACACTCAATGGTAAGAGCCGAAAGGACGATGTGTTCGATAACTGTACCGGAAGTGTGTCAAAAAAATCGTCAAGTGTGTCAAAATAAGGAAATATGCATATTTTTTGCTTAAAAAACATTCATTTTAAGTGATTACGAGTAGAAAAAAAGAATGTGGAGAAATCTGGATGGTCGGAATTGGTATGTGAGATCAAAAACTAGATTATTGCATTATAAGTTTGTCAAAAAAATGTTGTCAAGTGTGTCAAAAGAAAGATTTTTACTTATTTTTTTACCCAATTTTTTGGAAAAATAAAATTAATTATTTGTACGACATGAAATTTTATTATTATTATTGAGAATTATAAGTTAGTCAAAAAAATAATGTCGAGTGTGTCAAAATAATGATTTTCATTTATTTTCTTAGAATTTAGAATCTTTTAGGAAAAAATAACATTAGATATTTGTATGAAATGAAATGTATAATGAATATGAAATTATTATTATTGAGAATTTTTTTGAATTATAAGTTTGTCAAAAAAATATTGTCAAGTGTGTCAAAAAAATCGTTTCATTTATTTTTCTAGATAATTTTTTGGCAAAAAGAGAATTTAGATGTTTGTTTACGTAAATATAATTGAACATGGGTTTGAAATTTTTGAATTTGTTATAGTTTTTGAAATATTTTTGGAATTTTGAAAAAAGTTTCAATTTTTGATTTTGTAAGAATTTTTGAAATATTTTTAGAATTTTGAAAAATTTTAAATTTTTGATTTTATTATAATTTTTATAAATTTGGAAAAAGTTACAATTTTTGATTCTGTTATAATTTATGCAATACTTTTAAAAAGTTTAAATCTTTGATTTGGTAATAAGTTTTGAAATATTTTTAGAATTTTGTTTGAAAAAAGTTTGAATTTCTGATTTTATTTGGTTTTTACAATATATGTGATTTTGAAATATTTTCTCGAAACGCTAAATGGAGAGGTTTTTGAGTAGTTTGCAGATTGTATAATCTTTTCACTAAATTATGTTAATTTATGATCTGTTATAATTTGTCGACAAAGTATTGATGTTTCGTGTTAATTATATAATAAATTTCTAAACAGAGATAAAAAATACATTTATTTTAACAAATAGTTATGTTTGATATACATCACGGCCCAAAACTAAAAACCATATCCTCATAAAAGTTTTTTGCCGAAAACTATATCAAAATCCTTAACCCAGACCGAAGTCTTGATATCTCAGAGCTTGAGATTTCAGCCCCTCCATATTTTAATTTATCAAGTATTACTATTAATATCTTAACTTAGCCAACATATTACGAATTTTGTTCTGCTATAATTTATGTAACAGGAATACACATAGAATTGTTTATCATTTTTAATACAACAAATATTATATTAGAGGAAATACATGTTCAATGTCATAAAGGATAACCATCGTTTTATTAAAAAATTTGAGCATTGAGAATCCTTAAACTCAGGATGTGAGAACAAAACAATAAACATAGAACAAAAATTACAAAAATATTTATAAATTGTTGTCGATAAACAATAAATTATATTATGGAGTACGATACACAAAAGAACATCATTCTGGGAAATACCCTTTAGAGAAAATTGTTCCACTAAAAAAATATAAAACACCTGAATAAACATGAAAATAACAAAAACAAAATAACACGCAACAGAAAATGGTTGTCTATTTTATAAGAAAATAAACGCAGTTTAAAAGAGAATTGGTAAATAAATAGAAAAGGGATAAATTTCCATATATCTCACACCTATGTGTGAACATTTGTTGATTGTGTTATTAATTATGTTTTTGTTGATAAAGATCGGTTGATGCTCTCGAATTTGGTAGAGTTTTTTGTCTGGCATTTATGAGAGGTCGTGCTAGGGATATACATTCAGTATCAAAATGAAAGCGAAACAGTGCAGTTTTAAAGCCATACCACATGCAAAATATAAACGAACGAATTCGGTCGTTCTAAGTTAAATGTGCCACATGAACTAAAAATTTATCGGCGATATTTACAACAACAACAACATCACTAAAAATGACAGTTTGCAAAAAAAAATACGAATTGTTATATTGAATTTGAAATGAAAGTTTTTATTTTGAATGTAATTATATTTCTAAAATTTTAATTTAAAACAAACTCAACGTAAATTATAAACAATCACAAAAACAAAACTTTCAAAATGAAAAATACCACGATGTGAGGTTAAATCCGAACGATAAAAAAATCGCTCATAATTCTACAAAAATCGGTCATATTTCTCCAAAAAAATAGTGGAGATCAGTGGGGATCTCCAAAAAATCGGCGGTAGAAATCGTGAAAAAAATATGATAAAAAATATTAATTTTGGAAAAATCATCAGTTAAAATTAATTTAATAATAGGCTTTGTTTATTTTAATTGATAGGTATTCTAATTTACCATACATTTAGCATAATATCCAAATAAAGCAAGTTTTCGTTTAATCAAAAATTAGAAAACCGTTGCTAGCAATCCGGCAAAAATTTTTGTCACGTGGCAACGACGTTAAACTGAAATCGATACAGTACAATAATAAGAGGACAAATATTTATAAGAACGAATTTCTTGAACGAATAAAAATGGCAGATAGAAAATCCATTGTTTTAATTTGTTTTAATTTGATTGAGCCAAATAATAGTAATTCGGCCAAGAAACGTTACAAACTGTGATCAGATTTTTATTTTTTAAGGGCGCTTATTTTAAAAATAAAGTTATGTGGGCTTTATTTTTAGTTTTGTTTGTCGGTCTTGCACTTAAGTAAAATACAAAAATTTACCAAAAATAGTACATTATGATGCTAGGACGTAAAGCTAAAGATTTTGGACGGATGTGGAGTTTGCAAATCGAGGCGCTCGCCGAGATTTGCACCCACATTAAGTCCAAAATAGCTTACATACGTGCATCATATACTATTTTTTATTCGCCGCAAGCAAAATATTTTAAGAAAAGTTGTTTATTCTAAATTAAAATTATAAATTTTCATAAATTTTAAAATAAAAATATGTGGAACAAGTAACCTTTGACAAAATATTTATTATTTTTTCCAAATTATTGTGTAGCTATGACAACAAATGATAACAACTATTTTAATTGGATAATGAAATTTTGAATTTGAGGGTTGCTTTGATAAAAAATTTTATTTTTCATAGAATTTAAACAAATACGAATGCTTTTTACTTTTTTTGGACGTAGCTATGACAACTAAATAAATAGCTGAAAAGTGATACTTTAAAGCCGCAAATCACAGTAATAAAGTAACACTTTAATATGTAGGCGAGTAAAAAACTATTTATAGTCAAAATAATAATTTACGGAGAAATGATTTTGTTGACAGATAATTATTTGAAAAAAATAAATATATACAGCTTTGAGATTTTTTTATAATAAGATTTTTGTTTTTCTTTTCGTTTCGATTTGTTATCAGATTACTTTAATTAAAAAAGTTAAATAGAACCAGAATTATCAAACAAATTTGTAAGATCAAATTAAATATATTAACCGAAACTACTTGACTATGTAGTTTTGGAAAAGTTTTTGGTAATTTGGTTAAAATTAGTTATAACATATCAAATCCACCAAAAGAGCAAATGAACGTCCTATGTAGATTGAAACACAATTGCAATATTACTATATATAATTTATAAACAAAAATTACCAAACAATTTTTATCCCAAATATCTATCTTTTATTCATACTTATACATCGAAAACATTTGCAAATTTCCAACGAAAATATTTTTAATTCATAAGAACATATTAACTTGACCCTAAAACAAAAAGAAACAAAAGAATTAATAAAAATTTTTTAATGGGATTTGGTGGATTTTGAAAAATTTTTAAAATAGCTGATTTTTCAGGAACGTGATGCGCTGAGATCCTCGTTTAAAAAACATATATTTAAAATTAAATAATAATAATCGACAAAAAATTATAATTAAAAATTTCAAATTACAAAATTACAAAAAATTACAAAAAAAAAATAAATAACAAAAAATTATAAAAATTCGATAAATAAATCATAATAATAAATAATTTTATTTACTCCATAATTAAATTCATCCACAACAAACAAAAAATTATTCATTAGCAAATTATTTAAAAATAATTTACCAAAGTTGAAATCATTATCTAAAATTATGATTCAATCATATAAATGTCTAAGAATCATATAAATTTCAAACAAGAACAAAGGATGACAACGAACCACAATAAATCAAAACAATAAAATATATGTATGTACATAGTTAGTTAAAAAAAATAGATTTTATTTTATTTCCCTTTTCTTTTGAGCGAAATAAAGTAAAAAAAAAAAATCTACCACGTACAAAAATTTTTAAAGTAAAATTAAAATATATGGGATGGCGAAAATAAGAAAGTAAAATTTAGCTCTTTAAGTGCAGATTTTAATTTTCATGCAGTTTATTTTGGGAGACAAAAGTATTTTTTAATTAGGAGCTAAAGTATTACTTTTTGTGTTGAGTTTATAGTTTGTCATTTGCAGACGAAACACAAAATGTCACTTTAGCTCCGAATTAAATACACTATTTTTTTCGGCAAACGTTTAAATTTTTTATAAACATGAAATTAATAGATCAAAATTTAGAAATATATTTTATTATCCTTCCAAAAAAGAAAAAAAAACAATTTAAATTTGTATAAATAAAATCTTTTAACAAAGCAATGTTTCAGTTCAAAATTGTATAATCCAATCAAATTAATTATCCAATCAAAATATTTATTTTTTGTTTTCAAAGTTATACAATTTTTTTTAAAAAATAACAAATATTATTCATAATTTCATGTTATGTTACTTTTGCTGTCGTCGTAAAAATATGGAAAAAATGGCAACACTTTTTCTTTCAAAATGGTGTTATACGTCAAAAAAGTAAGACTTTAACCTTCTCCATAGCGGCGGTAAAGTTCAATTTTACACCTGTTTTTCCGAGGGCACTCGGGGACTTCCGAGGGACTTTTTGAGGGCAAGATAAAATAAAAATTGGAACACTGGTTAAAATATTAAATTCTTCATGAAAAACAGTAGAAATAGTTATTTGTGGGTTTCGAAAAGAAAGGTGTTTCCAAATGAAGTGTGATGTTTCAAATCAAAGCGATAGACGAAGAATTAAACTATTTTTTAATTAATTTTAAAATTAAAACATTAAAAGATTTTTTTAAGATAGCACTAGGGTTAAAGTTCAATTGAATTTTAACTTTTTTTTAAAATACCCAAGCGCCATCTTTAAAAATTTATTTTTATATTTTAACTTTAAAATTGATTAAAAAAATGTTTAATTAATTTTTTCGAAATATTAACAAATCACTTATCAAAAATAGGTTTATTGAAATCGGTATAGTTATTTTTGAGGAATTTAATTTCAAAGCTACCTTGGATTGTTAAAATTTTCATATATCATGCATGTAACATGTCCCTATGATTAAACTATGCACTGCAAAAAAATTATAAAATAAGTGGTTTTTTATATTTTGTCCAAACTCATCAAAAATCAAGATCAAAATCAAAATCAAAAGTCAAGATCAATTTCCGACTTTTTCATCTGTGTAGATCACGTTTTTCATCAATTTAGGCCTCAAAATAAAGTTCTCAATGTAATTAATACAATTCAGTTAAATTTAATATGATCATTGAAAAATTAAATAAAAGACAGGCATAGTGGATATCCTGTGTGTCATTATGGATTCGGATCATGGTACTGATGAGGAAAGATCGAATCTTAGTGCGAAACACGAAAAAGAGAAATGGTATATTTCTGTATGGTGATCAAATTGAAAACATTCAAATGATTTCCTAAGTTACTTAGTTTCTCAGTTTAGTTGCTCACAAAAACCGCTAATAATTCAAAATCTATCTAAAACTTCAGTTTAGCACATTATAATTCTAAAACTAGGTAATGCATATATTTATTGTCTTTCGTATATACAGAAACGTACGTACATTCAAATGAAATCTGGAACTAAAAAAAATTTGTTCAGAAGACAAAACATCTCATTAGAACATTTAATTTAAAATTAGTTGACAAACAAGCCACTTAAAGTTTACGTAAAAATATTCTTAATTTTAGATTAAATATTGATCAACTACTTAACTTTAGTTGTAGCTATACCCTTTAAGATTTTTGTGTGTAGAGGGTGTAACAAAATGTTTATTTAAAGTGATAGAATAATAAATTATGCTTTTATGTTACAAAACGTAGAGCAAATATTAATTCGGATGTATATGTATGCAAAAAAAGTTATAAAAATATTTGTGCTATGATACCCAACTTAATTGAGTTACCTTATTTATGCTAATAAAAAATGATTATTTAAAAAATATTTAAAAAAAGACTTAATTTTTTAAATAACCATAAACCTAAAAATAATAATTCAATAGGCTGTTACGTACTAATTAAGTAAAATCTAATATTTACTTATTTATTCGGAAGGTCAAGTTTAATCTTATTTTAAAACTTATGATGTATTCAGCTTTTATAATTTCATTGACTTTGAAACGAACGTGTTATATTGATTATATTTATTTAAGCATAAGTGTTAGGATGATCATAAGTCATAACTATGAAGTACATAATAGATGTTTCCATAAACACTTTTCGTTTTATTTTAACCAATCTTTGCGAGTTTTGTTTGCATTCAATACTAGTTTGTGTATCTAAAATAAATTAGAATGAAGCTTTTTAATGTCGATTTTAGGTTTTCTTTTTGTGTTGTTTTAACTTTGAAATCTTCTTATATATTATTGTCTTTATTTAACTGTTAAAAGTTATCAAATCAAAAAAAATTTTATTCATTTTATAAGTTTTACAAACAAATTAATTTGAGTGTAATCAATTGCAGAAAAATTTATATTGAAATCAATATTTTAATATAAAAGTAAACTATGCTTTCATCGACAATAGTTTCTAAAAAACTCAGTTTTTTAGATACTACTGTCGATGAAAGCATAGCTTTCGAAATACGTATTTCGTGAAATAAAACTCTATTTAACCAGAATAAGGCGTTTATTATTTTATTATTATTTAATATCAAGACAGCAAATATTTTTACCTTTTGATTATTTTTAACCGACTTCATAGTTTGTAGACATTCTCTACTGTCATTAAAAATGTGTAAATTCTGAATATTGTAAATATTTGCTAATTTGCGAATTTGAATGTTAGAAAGAGTTTTCATAAAGTAAATGTTTTTCGATAAGTTTTGATAAGTAAGATTTAAAGTTTATTTATGAATAGTTGTTAACTATATGATATATTTACGTTCTCCTGTGAAATAGAAAGTCAACTTGTGTCTACAATTACAACTTTTAATATGAACACAAATTAAAAGAAGCATAAAATGATACTAATATTCTACTTGCAAGTTTCAATTCACACATGTGGCTATTTTCTACCTTACAAGTTTACAACCAAGGATCAGTTACACTATCCTCAGTTAAAGTTAAAGTTAGTTAACCGCTTCTTAACTTTAACCGAAAGATAACTGAATGATACAAAATTAACACAATATTTAGCTAACCGAAACTGGTGAAACCCAGTTCCCAACTGGCAGTTATGTTAAATTAACTTAACTGAGGATGGTGAAACCGGCCCTTAACCTCTTAAGGTTTTAATTGTTTAAAAAAAATTTATGTTATGCTACCGCATGGAGGGATCAGTTTTTATTATTTTGAATTTTTTTTTTTTTATTTTTTAAATTATCCTTGATGATGAGACGCTATTGCTTCCTTGAGGAAACGAACCTTCATATAACTATGTGTTGGCTTTAATCTTCAAGAAAGACAGTGCGTCACAGGATCAAGGAATATGCAACCGGCTGTATTATTGGCAACTACATTTTTGTTTTGAATTGTAATTTGCATTTTTGTAAAAATTTGCTATTTACATTTTAATTTACTTTTATTTTCTCTATTCTATCATAAAATATTGACCTATGTCATATTTTGTCAGTGATAGGAGTTTTTGTTTAGTTTTCCATTCTTTAACAAAAAATATAAAAAAAAAAGAAAGATTTACGTCCATCAACACCTTTGAACGTATGTTGTTGTGGGACTTGGTCTTGAAAGGTTTTTATGTGTTATTGTGACACATATTGTAATTCCTACTATACAACACATTTTATTTAAAAAAAAAAAAAAATGTTTGGTTGAACTATTTGTTTGAAAAATTTTGTGCGAAAAATAATTATTTTAAAAAAATTCTCCGATTTTCTTGAAACTTTGATGATCGTTAGTATAATAAAAAAAACTTACACGTGTTTTTTATTTTTTTATTTTCTCACTAGTTTAGAAACAGGGTGGCTCGAACTTTTTAAGAAACAAGAAAGTTAAAAGTTAAATTGTGCTCGAACGGGTGAACCGATTTAAATAATTATTTTTTTGTTTGAAAGGTACTTCAGTTAGGCTTTTTTAAAAGTGCTATAATGATAAAAATATTATTTTTTATATTAGTTTTAATTTTTCAAACCTTGCGATTTAAAAAAAATCTTAATTTTTTTGTTTTATTTTTTTAAATTTGAAAGATTTATTTTACTGTAAATTTAGATTTACTAAAAACTAGTGCACGGATTTTATTGAACTTTTTTTGTTTTAAAGGTATTAAATTTTAACACATAAAACATAAAACAGAATTCATTCTCTGAAGAAGGTCTCTTAGAGACAGAAAATATATTTAGAAAAATAAAATATTATTAAAGTGTATAAGAAGTCTTTTAATCAAAAAATTTTCATTACATAAAATATATAGTTTTATGAGTTAATAAAATAAATTATATGTTTGAAATGATTACTTACTTATTTGAATTAAGTAATGACTATATATATGGGGCATTCTTTGCAACTCGGAGACCCCCTGCTCTTCAGAATTGGTTGAGGTTTTTCAGAAGGTTTATGGACTAAAATTGTAGCTTATTGTCTCTTGTTTCCAATGTCGTGTGCCCCTTTTCGAAATTCAAATTGGCAAAAGTATAGCCATCTAGCTGCCAGCACAAATTTAAAATATCAACATATGCATTCTTGGACGAAGAATGTTGGTAATTTATTTATTTTTATTTATTTTTTTTATTTATTTTTATTTATTTATTTATTTATTTATTTATTTATTTATTTATTTATTTATTTATTTATTTATTTATTTATTTATTTATTTATATATTTGTTTATTTATTTATTTATTTACTTATTTATTTATTTATTTTTATTTATTTTTATTAATTTTTTTTTATTTTTATTTATTTATTTATTTATAATATTTATTATTTATTTTATTTATTTATTTTTATTTATTTACTTTTATTTATTTTTATTTATTTATTTATTTATTTATTTATTTATTTATTTATTTATTTATTTATTTATTTATTTATTTATTCAATTATTTATTTCTTTATTTATTTATTTATTTATTTATTTACTTATTTATTTATTTAATTATTTTTTTTTTATATCTATTTATTTTTATTTATTTTTATTTATTTTCATTTATGTTTATTTATTTTATTTCTTTTTATTTGTTTCTTTTTATTTATTTTACTATTTTTTATTTATTTATTTTATTTTTTTTATTTATTTTTATTTAATTATTTTTTTATCTATTTATTTATTTTAAAGTTTTTGTTGTAACATTATTTTTTTTAAAAAATTGGCTAATATATACCGAAAGATTATTATGGAAATTATAGACAAAACTTCTATAATTTCCAAAAAACATCTCCAAAGTGCAATTTTCCAGGTTTTTTGTAAAAAGTAAATAAAGATTCAAAACTTTGGAAGAAAATAAAAAAACAGGGGAGATTTGTTATTTGTTTATTTCTTTAATTTTATATTTTTTATGTACGAGCTGCCATTTTGAATAAAAAATTTAACATCACTCGGAAGTTGAAACTACTTATAATTATCAACATTCTAAGTAAAACAACACATCTGTTGATATTTTAAATTTGTGTTGGTAGCCAAATTTCTATACTTTCAGAGTGAGGCCGTCAGCCTGTAGCTGCCATATTGATTCGAAAGTCATCTAAAAATATGAATATTTTTTGTCAAAGTAATATTTTTATAAGGAGTCACTTGGGTGTGTTAAATAGATAAACTTCTCGCGCTACACCCTGGGTTACGATAATAGTCTATTTTAACTTGGTAGCCAAACATTTCATTTCGAACTCTTGGCTGTCATAAAAAAAAAAAAAAAAAAAATAAATATGAATATGAACCAAAATCAAAATCACAATAACAACGGTACTTTTCAGCACCATAAGACAAAAAATATTGGACCTTCAGTCCGTATTTTGCAATTGAACATTGAAGGCATAAGCAGGTCAAAAACTGAACATTTACAAAGATTATTAAAAGATTACGACATCGACGTTGTAATTCTGCAAGAAACGATGTTCTATAGGCAATCAAGAATATTTGTGCCTTGCAAAATTTTTGACCCAAACCGTTGCATCCTTATTGTTATGAAACGGCAAACTTCAAGTTGATTCAGAGTTTTCATTAAAGGATTAGCAAGAGGCATATCATAAAAGCATGTATGAAGAAATACCCATTAAGTGAGTGATCTTCGACTTTAATTATTTATTTGCCAAAAAGTAATCGTTTTGGTACCTTCGTATAGAACTTAAAGTATCAAAAATGCATATTTTGAATAAATACTTGAACAAATGATTGAATATTGAAACCATTAAAGTTGGATTAAGAGGGTATTGAAAGATGTCTTCTGAATTTAACAACAAAGAAAACAACACGACAACCAAGATTATAGTAAACCGAGGATTTCGAACTAAACCGATGAACTAAATTACAAGCCGAATTATTTTCATGGAATTATTACTACATAGACATCTGAGGATAACCAAAAAATGATTTGATGATGAATCATCAACCCAATTTTGTTTCGTTCGTGCAAATTTTTTTTATAAAATTTGGGTTAAACGTTTTATTTTCTCTAGCCTATCATGAAATATTTGCTTTCGTCATGTTTTGTTTTGTGATAGGACTTATTGTTTAGTTATCCATTCTTTAAAAATAAAAATAAAGAAAAGGAAAAAAAAGTTGCGCCAATATCAAAGAACGCATGTTGTTGTTGGACGTTGGTGTTACCCCTCAAAGGTTTTTTGTGTTGTTGTGAAGCATTCCTATTACACAACAAATTTTATTTTCAAAATATGACAAAAGTGTAAGAAATACAAAGATAATGATAATTTAAATGAATGATGGCCCTGCGGGGAAAGGAACAAATACTTTGAGTTTGGTGATTAAAATCCGGCCATGAAGTATAGTCGAAACATTGAACAACAAAAAATATTTTAATCAAAACACAACCAAATAATTACAAACCAATAATTAATAACACAAAAGCAAAAGCAGACTTCAAATAAGTAAAAGAAGGATTAGACAAAGAATAAATGAAAGACTGACAGTAAAATTGACTATGACGTATATTTCCCATAAGTTAGAGGAGTGGCGTAAAGAATTTGTTCGAATAAAATTTGCTAGAAATTATAAATAAATTTGCACATAATTCTTGTGATTGAGTTAAATTGGTCGTAATCAGTTCCGTGTGCAATAGATTGCAAGAGTTGCAGAGCAAATGTATGCTTATTTTGGAGCTGCCCTTATTCTAATTATTCTAATTTTTCAATTATATTCCTCTATATTCTGAAAATTCGAAGATGTTTATTAGTTCTTATTATAATTATTATAATATAATACTTAGCTTCACATTAGACATCACAAATAAATCTTTATAGCTCTTTAATATTGATTTTTTTTTATACAAATCTTATTACACAGAATCGATTGCAAACATTAAGTAGTCTTGTTGTGTCGTAAACATAACTGCGATAACTCAATTAAATTACATGATTCACTAACATATTTTTAAATTGTAATTAATCGCCTGTAAGTGTAACTTATCTCAGAAGTTAGACATCCTTAAGTTAGTTTCAGGGTTTTAATTGTTATTTCAAAAATGAAGTAGAAAATACTTATTACAAATTAAATTAACGTTTCCACTTACCGATTAGAAAATTTTGATTTTATTTTAAATGCTGGAGTTATAAGAAACAAATTCTTTATATGGAAATAAATTGAGTCTAATAAATGTGAAAATTATATTCTAGATTTTATTCGAATGTATATTTCTTGTCGAAAAACAATGTTTATGTATACACTGGCTTAGAATTTTAATTCACTAAATTTGAATTTTAAATAAGTTCTGAATTATTATGGGTTTTTATGAGCACTTAAACTCCAGTAATTAAGGAAGTCAATTTAAATTTTTTTCAATTCGAAATTATAGTTTGACCATTTTTCTCTTTTCTTTAAGTGCTCACAAAAAATTCCTTAAAATTTAAAACTTAACTATTTAATGTATAAAAAAATTCGTTCTTAGATTTAAAATCAGACTAATGTCGTTTTTTTTGCCAGAGCAAAAAAAGTGATTTTTTTTTCATAAAAATAGTCTAGTTTTGTAGTTGTGTTTGTGAACTGTCATATCATGTTTTAGTAATTAATTGTATTTATTTAAATAATTTTTTATTAGTTTTTAATTTAAAACACGATTTAAGCATAACATTTATTTAAACAATAACTATTTCACTTTAAAAAAATAATAATAACTAAATGGCGTCGTGTTTGTTTACAAATTTTTACAGATGTGTAAATGTATTTGTGCAACTCTATTGTATTTACAACTTGCTCTACGAAGTAATCTAGATTCAGAAAAATAATTTCAGGGCAAAACAGATCATTTTTGTTTGTCAAATAGAATACGTAATGTAAAAAATCTTGATCTGAGAACAAAAAGGGGCGTGTCAGAGCAATTTTTTTGTCAAAAAAGAAAACGACATAAGTAATGCACTAGAATTGAATAAAAACATAAATATCTAGTGATTTAAAAAATTCAACTTAAGTAGAAAAACAATAATAAGGAGTTAAAGACAGTCTTTTTCACTTCAAAACCTTTATTTATTTTTAAAGCAAATATTGTGTGTGTCTCTAAGAGACATTCCTCTTGTATATCATATCAAAGGATTCGAATAGTAGCACTAATGAGGTTGATATAGGTTTAAATCCCAACCGAAACACGTATAAGAGAAAAATGGAGTCTTTTTCTAAGAATAATACAGAATATAATTTCGAATTGAAAAAATTTAAATAATTTTTTTAAATTTCTGAGTTTAAGGGCTCACAAAAAATCCGTTATAATTAAAACTTATTCCAAATTCAAATCTAGTGAAGTAAAAATTATAAAAAATATAAAAACCGATCAACCTATTTAATGAAATCTTTAATAATAGATTTAAATTCCCGTTAAATAAAATTCAAGGATATTACTTCGGTTTTGAAAAAACCTAAGTATTGCCTTCATAAGTCAGAAGCGAAATTCTTGCCCCTACTTTTTTGGCATTTCTCGACGTTTTAGGACCTACTGATTCTAAAAAAGCAAAACAAAAATGTATGTCTGTCTGTCGGCCGGCCGTCACAACTGACGAAATTTAGAAAACGGCTGGAGGGATTTCAAAAATTTTTTGTTTTTAAAAATAGGTATACTCAATGGTAACAGCCGAAAGAACGATGTGGTCGATGGCTGTCTGGGAAGTGTGTCAAAAAAATCGTCAAGTGTGTCAAAACAAGGAATTGGGATTTGCATATTTTTTGCTTAAAAAGCGTTCATTTTAAGTGATTACGAGTAAGAACATTGAGTATGGAGAAATCTTGATGGTCGGGATTGGTATGTGAGATCAAAAAGTAAATTATTGCATTATAAGTTTGTCAAAAAAATGTTGTCAAGTGTGTCAAAAGAATAATTTTCATTTTTTTTACACAACTTTTTGGGAGAAAATGAAATTAATTTATGTATGACATGAAACTTTATTATTATTATTGAGAATTATGGCATTATAAGTTTGTCAAAAAAATGTTGTCAAGTGTGTCAAAAGAATGATTTTCATTTATTGTTTTTGGAAAAAAAATAAAATGAATTATTTATGTGAAATGTTTAATGTAATTGAACATGAAGGGATTGGTATGTAAGACCAAAATCTAGATTATTGCAATATAAGTTTGTCAAAAAAATGTTGTCAAGTGTGTCAAAAGAAAGATATTAATTTATTTTTTTACCCAATTTTGTGAAGAAAAAATAAAATTAATTATTTGTATGACATGCAATTTTGTTATTATTATTGAGAATTATGGCATTATAAGTTTGTCAAAAAAATGTTGTCAAGTGTGTCAAAAGAAAGACTTTGATTTATTTTTTTACCCAATTTTTGGAAAAAATAAATTAATTATTTGTATTTGTATTACTTGCAAAAGAATGATTTTTATACAGAATTATGGCATTATAAGTTTGTCAAAAAAATAATGTCAAAATGTGTCAAAAGAATGATTTTCATTTTTTTTACACAATTTTTTGGGAGAAAATGAAACTAATTTATGTATGACATTAAACTTTATTATTATTATTGAGAATTATGGCATTATAAGTTTGTCAAAAAAATGTTGTCAAGTGTGTCAAAAGAATGATTTTCATTTATTGTTTTTGGAAAAAAATAAAATGAATTATTTATATGAAATGTTTAATGTAATTGAACATGACGGGATTGGTATGTAAGACCAAAATCTAGATTATTGCATTATAAGTTTGTCAAAAAAATGTTGTCAAGTGTGTCAAAAGAAAGATTTTAATTTATTTTTTTACCCAATTTTGTGAAGAAAAAATAAAATTAATTATTTGTATGACATGCAATTTTATTATTATTATTGAGAATTATGGCATTATAAGTTTGTCAAAAAAATGTTGTCAAGTGTGTCAAAAGAAAGACTTTGATTTATTTTTTTACCCAATTTTTTGGAAAAAATAAATTAATTATTTGTATGACATGAAATTTTATTATTAATATACAGAATTATTGCATTATAAGTTTGTCAAAAAAATAATGTCAAGTGTGTCAAAAGAATGATTTTTATTTATTATTTTTAGAAAATAATAAAATTAGTTATTTGAATGAAATGAAGATGATATTATTATTATTGAGAATTTTATTGCATTATAAGTTTGTCAAAAAAATATTGTCAAGTATGTCAAAAAAATAATTTCATTTATTTTTTTAGCCAATTTTTTGGAAAAAAATTTAGCTGTTTTATGACGTAAATACTAAATGTGACATGGAAATTTTTGAATTTGTTATAGTTTTTGAAATATTTTGGGAATTTTGAAAAAAGTTTCAATTTTTGATTTTGTTATAATATTTGCAATATTTTTAGGATTTTAGAAAAAGTTTTAATATTTGATTTTGCTATAATTTTTGCAATATTTTTAGAACTTTGAAAAAAAAATTAGAATTTTTGAATTTGTGAATTTTATATATATATATTTTTAGAATTTGGAAAAAGTTTCAATTTTTGATTTTGTAAGAATTTTTGGAATATTTTTAGAATTTTGGAAAATTTTAAATGTTTGATTTTATTCTGAATTTTGGAATTTTGAAAAAGTTTCAATTTTTGATTATGTTATAATTTTTGCAATACTTTTAAAATTTTGAAAAAAGTTTGATTTTATTTTATTTTTACAATATTTTTGGAATTTTGAAAGAAATATGAATTTGTGATTTTGTAATATTTTCTCGAAACGCTAAATGAAGAGGTTTTTGAGTAGTTTGCTGAGTGTATCATCTTTTCTCTAAATTCTGTTAATTTATGATTTGTTATAATTTTCCGGCAACCAATAGATGTTTCGTGTTAGTTTTGTAATAGATTTCTAAACAGAGATAAAAAATACATATACTTCAACAAAGAGTTATGATTGATGTACATCGCTGCCCAAAACTAAAAACCGTGTCCTCATAAAAGTATATGCCGAAAACTATATCAAAATCCTTAACCAAAACCGAAGTCTTGATATCTCAGAGCTTGAGATTTCAGCCCCTCCATATTTAATTATTATAATTTGGAAAATAAATTTCTATCAACGATTGAAATCATTAAAAATAAAATTTAATTTTTTAATTTTTTTATCAGTAAAATATGTTGTAGGAATTAAAATATGTACTATATACATAAAAACCTTTTAAGACCAAGGTCCCATTACAACATGCATTCTAACTATGTGGTATATTATATTTGTACAATCTAACAAATTGCAAATGATTTAGAAATTACAATTAATTAATCAAATAAAAAATAGTCCAAGCGGTAGGATAGTCACTAGAAATATTTAGATTTCGTTGCAATACAAATGGACGTGCGCTCATTTCGATGATTAATGTTAAAGAAGAACAAAAGTTATATACATATTTTGTTCTTGCAAAAGACACAGATGAAGATTTTACCGTATTCAACGTTCTAAAAAGTATCAAAAAATTAAAACTACAAATCTAAGCAAAAATATAATTAATTAGATATCAGATCATGCTATAAAGATATTAGCAATTACCTTGTGTGATCTCTTTATATTTCAGTTATTGTTTTATATTTTAATGAATTTAGATAAAATTCAACAGTTCCTCAATATGTGATCAAAATTTTAAGTTGTTATTGGTAAGCACAAAAATTAGTAGTCACTAATGTCACTAAAAGTAGCGGAAGTAAAATATTAACTTTAAACTTCATTCAAATTACGCAATTATTCATATTCATAACAAATCTTAAATGTTCTGTACTTGCACAAAAAAATGAGAAACAATGTTACACTATTCAGACAAATAAAAAAAAATTGAAGTTTTAAAATTTTATTCACACACAAAATATTTTCAAAATATCGATTAATATGTGTTATATATTTAAATAAGCTTTGTTTTATTTTTATTTGTTTCAAAGTTAAAAAACGTAATGTTAGTCGTGGGAGTGACAAGCATTTTTATATTTGAATTAAAATTTAAAAAAAATTCCTTTATATGCAATCAGACAGATTGTTGTAATAATAAGAACATGATATAACTTTTTTTTTAAATAAAATTGAATTACAAACTTACAATTTAATTACTTATTTAACACTGAAAATTATGTTTCACGATTTCACAAATTTTTGGGAACAAAATTTTAAATATATTTATTCGTTAAACTCAACCGTATCGTCTCACAATTAGAATTCAAATACGATAAAGTGAATTCTTGTTTTAATATAATGCCTAAAAATTAATTCTCTAATATCTTAAATTTTCTTCGGAATTATAAAAACAAATCTTTTGTTTGTTGTGTAATGTACATATTTTCTTTTGATATTTTTAAAGCTTTTTTCATATTTTTTTGGTAAATAGTTTGCTCACCTATTATTAATGTTTTTGTTAGTCTTTTAATAATATTTATATGCAAATATTTTTTTTATTGATAGTCAATACTGTTGTTTGATGTCTTTAACTGTGTGTTGTGTTTTTGGTACACATTGAAATGCGAAGCTGTTTTGCGGATTTACTGCTTAAAAGATCAAGATACGGTTTAAGAAAATGACACATTTGGTTAGTCCTCTTCGGAACGACATTTTCCACTGATTTGATGATTGTTTTATTGGTTTTGTTTGGTAAATATTTGACATGCTCCTTAATGCTAGAAACAAACACATAAAAGTAAGTATTATTAATTTGTTAAGAAGTTATAATTTTATTTGTTCTTGCGATAAAGTTAAAGTTTGTTAGCAAAGGAATATTATTATAAGAAGAGGTATCGGTACGTTCATCGTGGCACGTCATATTTTTATTTTGGTGACAAGTTTCATTAGCGATTTATTGTTGCAGAGGTTTTAACGGATTTCACACTGCAGATTACAAATTTGAAGTAATTATTTTTAAGCATTTTTATTTTTTTAGATTGAACTGGTCTCCAAAAGGAACTGAAAAAATCCTCTTAAATTAAAATTAAAAAAGGTGATGGTGATATTTGGCCGTTAATAAAAACTATTAATAGAAAAAAATTACGATAAGGCAATGTTTTGTAGAACCGTTGGTTCTATACCTCTGCCAATATAAAAAGAATAATATTGCTGAACATACTGGTAATTGGTTGATCATATTTTGATAATATGTAAATTATAAAATAAAATAATCACTTCTCTTGATAACTCGATTAAAATAAAATTAATCTAACGTGATCAAAAGTTATTATAAATAAAAAGTGTAAATAAAAATTGTATTTAACTTAACATTAAATAAAAAGTTCTTTTTATTAATTTGATTCAATATCGATAAAAAATACAGTGGTTAGTACAATATAGTAAACAGTAGTGCCATCTCAACATTATTAACATTTAGCCGGACTCAACATCCAAAATCAAAGAGGAATCAATTCGCCTTCATGAAATCTATCACTGAAATGACTTAATTCATAATGTCTGCGACTAGCACCACTTGTTGATAGTAGGGTTTCTCAAACGGGATCCCGGGATCCCGTTTTCCCCGGGATCCCGGGGGTAAATTTTCATCCCGTTTTCCCGGGATTTCATCCCGGGATCCCGGGTATCCCGCTAATTTTTATTAATATATTTTTTTACTTTTTGCAAAGATATTAAAAATTTTTTCACTTGAAAATCGAGTAGTTTTTAATTCTTTTCCCCTCTGTAGTAATTAATTTCGTTCATAATTAGGAATATGTTTTTGACACATATGGTGTCATAATTTTTTGTATGGTTTTTTTTGACACATATGAACACAACAAATTAAAACCAATAAAACTTAAAATAGGTAGATTTTTCTTAGAAATTTACCTAAAACTTTCGCTTCATTTCTCCTTATTTATGTTTAATGTTTCTCTTATGAAGGCGATTAATAGAGGAACGAGACATGTTTACAATGTGATTTGCAATGTCGTCTGGATTTATTTCATTGTTAGCACGAGTAACTGAGTTTGAGCCATCCAGCTTCCGAAGAAGATTCAAAGCTGCCCAACTAGAATGGGAAAAATCAATGTTTTCAACAGTGTTAATCCACTTTTGTTTCCTCGCGGTGTTCAGTGAGTATATTAAGTCATCAACCACGTCTGCCTCACCACTACTAAGGTGCTCCTCAAATAATAAATATATCGCGCTCTCTACTCCAACCGGGAACGTATTCTTCACCGGAAGTCTCTTGGGATGCATTTCTTTGCAGTTGAAATGATGGTTCCTACGAACCTATCAAAATTTTTAGGAATGGGTTAGATCTAGTGAATCACTGCATCCAACTCCGACCCATATTAAGCCCAGCCAGTTTTGTTAAAATTACATCTAGCTTGAGGAGTAGAGTTTACGTGTGGGGATTTGGATACCTACCTCAAAAATTACTGAACGATGAGGAGAGCGTGGCAAACCTGGTAGGACAGCCCTAGATATTAGAATAGGGTTACGTTGTTTGTTTTTTTGTGGAAAAACAGAGGTCGGGATTGTAATAACTTGGCCATCTAGTAGATTTAAAGGTTTTCATGTGTTTCGTATCATATACCAGGAACATGTTGTCGATTGGTCCCGTCAGTAGGTTGTATGCCATTGGGATTGTTATTTGAGTAGGACCACTGATTGTGATGGCTATTAAAGTCACCAACCTATATTGCTGGGAGGTGAAATAATGGTAGAGTATCAGCTAGCCACGCTGTATTTAGGGGCATGTTTACGTTAACAATTTTCGTGATCGATACATCAACAACAATAAGATGTATATCGTTGTCCGTCTGGTGTAAGTAAATGGGTGCAGTTCATGATTTCTTACTTAATATACGTGCCAGATCCATACGTTTGATGGTAAATAACACTAATTAGTTTATAACCAGCAATTTTTTCTCTAGAGATAAGTTGATCTTTATCTGTTGCATGTGTTTCCTGCCAGAATTACAACGTTGATATCGAAATAATAACTTTAATACTCTTTCTAAACGTTCAGTTTTTGATTTGCTAATGCTTTCAATGTTCAATTGCAAAATACGGACTGAAGGTCCAATATTTTTTCTCTTATGATGCTGAGAAGTACAGTTGTTATTGTGATTTTTGTTTGATTGTATCACAGAACATATATCATATGACGTTAAAAACATCACAAAAGAATTGGTAATTTTTGAAGCAACTAAGCAGAGTACAAATAATTTAGATTATACAATTCACTAATGACTATCACACCGACATCAATTGAATCGGAAAGAACTTTTTCTGCGGCAGGACGTTTCGTCACGAAAATTCGGACAAAATTGAGTGATGGCGCCATTGACAACCTAGTTTTTTGAAAAATTAATTAAAAATTAGTATATTATGAATTTATTTTTGTTTTGTTTTTATGTATTATTTTATATTTAATTTTTGAAGTTTTTCTTATTAAAAATAATGGAAATTTAAAAATCAATAGCACATTTTTTGTGCTGTTTTAATTTTACACATTTTTCTACCACCTAATTAGAAAAATCTAGATTTTAGCGTTTCCCGGGATTTCCCGGGATCCCGGGAATTTAACATTTTTTTCCCGGCTTCCCGGGATTTGAATTTCTACGGGAAATGAGAAACCCTAGTTGATAGCAGTTGTTCCTTTACTTTATTTCAGCGATTGTTTTACCTGCTATATCAAAGCATCTTTTAGTTACTGTTTTCTGTTTTAAACTATCTGATCGTTCCAAACACCGGCAGTTAAACCTTTGCGAACAAATGTGTTGGAAAAGCATACTTGATAAAGGTGATGAAACATACGTTATCGCTTTAGACATCTCCAAGGCATTCGATCGAGTCTGGCATGCCAATTTAATCAACAAGCTCGTTGCGTACGGTTTTCATCCCAATGTTGTGAGGCTGATTCAAAATTTTCTATCCAACCGATACATTTCGGTCTCCTTAGACGGATTTTCTTCTGAGTCTAAACTAATTAACGGTGGTGTACCCCAAGGCTCAGTATTGTCCCCAACCCTATTTTTGATTTATATCAACGAATTGTTGAAAATCACCAGCAACCAAATAAATAGTTTTGCAGATGATAGTACTCTGCACAAGTCGTTCGAGCCCCTTCCTTCAAAAGGCAAAATGCACGAACGAATTAATCCTGCCCGGAGAGACGCTGCCATAAACGTGAACAAAGACATGAATAAAGTCGCCGAATGGGGTGACCAAAACCTTGTCAATTTCAACTCTACCAAAACACAGCTGTTGATTGTTTCCAGATTAAAGACCGAGTTCCCCAAAGATATTTTATTCAGTATGTGTGACGAACCAATAGGTGAATGCAAACCATTCGTTTATTGGGGTCACAGTTTCAAATGACCTACTCTGGAACGATCATGTAATGGCGATGGCATAAAGCGCGTCTAAAAAACTCGGCCTCCTAAATAGATGCAAAAAATTTTTCACTCCATACCAATTGCTACATGTTTATAAGTCCTATATTCGTCCCTGTATGGAGTACTTTGTCAAGTTTGGGGTGCTGCCTCTGTTTCCATCTTGGCCCCCTTGGACTCTGTTCAAAAGTGGGCTATACGAATTGTGGGTGATCGAACTTTGACATCAAAACTTGATTCCCTACAACATCGTCGCACTGTTGCTGACCTCGTTGTTTTTTACAAATATCGTCATCAGCGGCATCATGCCTCAAACTTATTCTTACCCCCGTTCCACTCGGCAATCGGCTGCCGCAACCGGTGAAATGGTAAAGATCCCGCGCTGTCATACTGGCAGATCGCAGAGAGACTTCTTTGTCTGAACTGCGTACAAATGGAATAGTTTGCCGGAACACTTAGTCTCAGGTGGTTTCAACCCGCAGATGTTTAAAAAAAGCGTTAATCTACACCTTAAAACGCCAGTTGTTGTGGGATCCAGGTCTAGAAAAGGTATTTATGTGTTGTTGTGACACATATTCTAAACACAACACATTTTATTAAAAAAAATAAAAAAAAAAGCTGAACCAGTATACTGTGTAATGAAGCAATTTTTACCTTGGATTTGTCTTTTCTTACCCAAAATTTCAACATTTATTGCCATTTTTGAAATTGTAATGTAGATTACATTATCTTCACTCTATGGCTTCACAATTTTAACTGCAACGAACTCAACTATCGAGGAAAATCTAAAATTTCTCTATAAAGAACACTCGAGAAATTCAGATAATGCTTGACGTATTTTACACTCAGAAAAATAATAAATAAGTATAAGGAAAATATTACATCAGAATTATGTTACTGAAATTACATTATTTGTAAATGAAGCTTCCTAAATTTTATTAATTTATATTATTCTAATGAAGTTTATAAACTTATATTTACTATACTAAACATAAATTTTATTTGTTGAAATTCTTAAAAAGAATGGTATATTATTTATTAAATTTGTGATTAATTTTCGTATTTTATATGAAATACTTTTCATTAAACGAAAATATATTTTCAAAATCCGTTTTGCTTGAATTTAACGCACATTATCATAAATTGTGTAACTATACTTATTATATAACATAAGATCTACGTTAAAGTTTTCAAAATTTTAGGACTCAAACATTTTGTTAAATTTATGATACGGAAAACCACAACATTAACGTAAAGTATCGTCAATTCGAAAAAATATAACGTTAACTTAGCAACGAAGCTTAATCGAAAATTAAAAGCCCAAAACAAACAAATTAATCTGACGTTAGAAGCAGGAAGTGTTTCGTTCAAGGGGATTTTTCTGAAAACTACGACTTCAAAATTCAGGATGCTGTTCAAGGCTATTATTATAATAATTCACAAGCTATTATTGATCCATTTGTCATTTATTTTAAAAGTGCCGCAAGTGAATATATACAGCACCGAAGTTTTATACTCATTTCGGATATAAACGATCACAACAGTACTACAGTCCATCTTTTCGTTACAAAACTTATTGAATTCATCAAAACGCATATAAATTTTAATATTACGAAAATAATTTATAACACTGACGGTGCACCTTCTCAATACAAAAATAAACATAACCTAATTAACTTATGCCACCACAAAAAAGACTTTAAGGTTGATGCAGAATGGCATTTTCATGCTACCAGCCATGGAAAGGGACCTTGTGATAGAATTGGTGGTACACTGAAGTGGTACACTGAAGTGCTGCACACCGTTATAGTATATGGAGCAAAGATATTATTGATACACCAAAAAAACTTTTCAAATGGGCTTTAAAATGGGAATCTACCATGAACTTTGGATACGCTGATAAAAATGGATATCAATCAACAAAAAAAAAATTACAAAATCGATATAAAAATGTGATTACTATAAGTGGAACTCAAAAATTTCATTCTTTTGTACCATTAGATACTAAGACAATAAATGCAAAAATGTTTTCCAACTCAACTTTTAAATGTAAAATAAGTAAATAATTTTTAATAACTATATTTCTTTTCTTTAACCTACATATATAATTTGTATGATACTTTAAAAAGTTTATTCAATAATAAAATATTTGTAATTTAATGTTAAAATACAATTTTTTACTTTATGACTATAATAACATAATACGAACATAATACTTCTCCAGTCAAAAGTTCCTAAATAGATTTAGTTATTTATACGGTTTTTTTGTTTGCAGTCGAGACTGTCAAATTATTTTTTATAAGAGTGACAAGTGATTACTAAAAGTGACAAATAAATATATCATTTTTTTATGCCAACTTATACAAAGAAAATAATTGCAGAATTGATTTCCTATTCAAAAGAAACCTCTGTTTGTAAAATAAGTAAATCATTTTTACAATTGTATTTATTTAATTTATTGCACTACATATATAATTTTTATAATATTCTAAAAAGTTCATCTAATAATAAAATATTTGATATTTAACATAAAAAAAAATCTCTTAGTTTATAACGCCATTTTTATAATTTTCCTTCAGAACAAAAAAAAACTGATTCCCGACAGTCATATGCACAACGAATTTTATCTCTAAAACAAAAAATGACGCTAGTCCTAAACTTTCACAAGTTGTTAACACTAACACAAGTCCACAGTTTGCCACAAAATATAGTAAAACAAATTCAAACATACTTCTTAACAGAGGAAATTAGTAGAACAATGCCTGGCCTTAAAGATGTTGTTACTATTACAGAAGGATCGACAAAAATTAAGAAATCAAAGCGGTTGGTGTTATGGAACCTCACCGACATCTACGAAATGTTCTTGGAAGAAAACAAAGAACTCAAGGATTCCACTGTTTTTTACCGGATAACACTACACCCGATAAAATAATTGCCAAAATGTTTTCTTTTTCTGATGATCATAAATATTTCAATTTAAAGGCAAAAAAAAATATATAAATTAATTTTTTAATGTATTTATTTATAATATTGATTAAACTATAATGTTTATAGGAAAAATATTTTTTTAATGTTTTTTTCTAATGTTAGTGTTGGTGATGTTGAAATTATAACAAAATCTTCGATCATTGGGATCTCCAATTCTTATTCTGAATAAAAACCTGTTTCTCAATCGGAAATACACAAAAAATGGTTCAAATTTATTGCAGGTGTTAAAATATGAAATGTTTAATTTATTAGATCCACATTTAGTACAGGATTATTAACTTAATAAAAAAACACATGTGAATTTTTCATATACCAAACTTTAAAAAATCGTAAGAAAAAATCCATATTGAATTGCTGACTTTTTATTTCTCAATTTCATAGCTGCATATGTTTACTTTAAAATTTGTGAAAAACAAAAAAAAAAAAAGCCCACTTTTTGAGATATGAGCTTTGAAGTAAACCAAGGTTTTACGCGCCGCCTAGCGGAAAAGAGAAAAGTTATTAATTTTAAACTTACTTATTTCAATTATTCAATTATTTTCCTTTTTACTTGCAAAAATATACGTAAGTCGGATGAAATTTGTGGCACCTATTCACAAAACATTGCCACCATTACCAAAAACTACGTGAAAAAGCCTCAAAATTCAACCGCGCATAACTCCGATTCCGAGTACACAAAAAATAAAAGCAGAAATTACTTTTTTCCTTTTGTCAATGCCAACAACATATCAAAATTTCAGATTTTTTAAAAATCAAAAATTTAAAAATCAACAAAAAAATGTACGTTTTCAAAATAATAGCCCAGATATAAAACAAGCATCAATTTAGTTTAAAAAAAAAAAAAAAAAAATGTTAATGCCATCTTTTTTTCAATTACACCATTTTTTTCTTATGTTACACCGTTAAAAATTATTTCAAAAAATTAACAGTGTACATTTTTAAAAACTTTGTTCTAATACCTATTCAATGACATATTATTTATGAAAATCGATTGAGTAGTTTTTCTACAATCGCTCGTCAAAATGCACTCACATCACAAAATAACAAAAAATTGAGGGGCAACCTGTGAAGACCCCTGGTCGAAAAAAAAAATTCTAAGAGAACCCGTATTTTTTATTTATCAAAGACTATCCATAAACAAAAAATAATCAAAATTAAAAGGGGTCAAGTCAAAACGATGTTGAATCTTCGTGAAATTGCTCTATAACAAAATATTTATAGTTTTCACACATATGCCCCTGATCCGTTTACTTAAAATGGAGATTATTCATTTGTTATTACTGGAATATTGTAATACTTTTTTTTTCCCTGCTCATATAGCTCAGACAATACACGGATAGAAATCTATGTTTTTTATGCTTAATAGGGTATATTCCATGCTTAAACTACGTTGATTTTCAACCGTGTATAAGCCAGGTGTATTACATACTTACAAGAAATACTTGTTCAAAAAATCACTAAAGAGCTTATTATGAATACTATTCAATGAATTTTATAAATGTAGGGTACGTACCACGACTAATTAGGAACAATGAAATAACTTAAAAAATATTGTATACTTATTAGATAACAAAATATGAATATAAAGAAGGATATTTTTCTTAAAATACCATTCCTCTTATTTATAAAATTATGGCGCTTAGGAATAATAAATCATAGAGCCCGGTATTTATATTCCTAGCATTTGATGATGTGTCCAGGATAAACCTCATGGTCATGATATGTCATAAGTTATAATCATATCCTATGTTCATATTTCTTATGTTTTTATTTATCTATCATTCGAATGGTAAATACAAAGTTTGTGTATACATATAATATAACTATAACTATAAATATGTATATAGTATAACTCACATTTCACAGAAAGGTCTAGTAAATTATAAAAAACGTTGTTTTTTTCTATTATTTTTTAAATTATTTTTACTGTCGAAAATTTTATGCATTCTAAAGGAGCCTGTAAACGAGCAACTTTTTACGGCAATGTGTGGCCGGGCAATATTGCCGGGCAATATTGCCCAAATTCAAAAACATTCCCGGCAATTTTTTCGTATTGCCCGGCAATATATTTGTATAGCTCGGCAATATTGCCGGTATTGCAACTAATGGCTGTTGATTTTTTTCATCGATCGAAAATATTAAACATTGCCCGGCAACTATTATTTTTTTTGTTGTTGTTTTTTTATTGAAATTGAATTAAATTCGTTTTGAAGATTTGTAAATAGGTGTCATTAAAAATTTGGTTTAATTAAATGGCAGGTAAAATAAAATATTTGCATTTGGGTATTGTTTTTGGTGTTTTAAAATAAGAAAAAAATGGATTTTATTTCTTTTCAGATATTATGGTTAATTAATAATTGAAGGAAGGTGGATAAAGAATAATTTTTTGTTGTTGTAATGATTGTAATTCTGTTTTGAGAATGATTGAAATTATTTTTGTTTATAAATCGTTTAGTGTTTTGGTATTTTGAATGGAGAATAAATTTGATGGTTTTTTAATAAATTTGTAAGCCTTCTACAATTAGCTGAACATCATTTCAGTTTGATCACTGGATTGTTAATGTATAAAAACTCCAAAGTTTTAATTTGGAGATGTTTTTTGTGACAATTAAGCTTAAGTACATATTGGAAATCACTTGAATTTCGCAATTCGAAATCATTTTTCATTTTTCCCTTGGAAAAACTTCTGTAGAAAAATGCGTGCGTCGTGCCGAAATTCGATCTCACACTCATCGGAGACACCTGTTCAAAGCCTGTGTGTCTTATACACTTAGCCACAGCGGCGATGACGAACCATATTTTAATTTTCATCTTTAGATGATTTCTAAATGAAACAAGAGGATTTGCAACTCCAAGATTAACTCAAAAAGTTTCCTTGAGTTGGTAACGTAAGAATGACCGTCTTGAGAATGACAAACTAAAGGACTTTTGATGATGAAGGACTACGCTTTCAAAAACAATCTAGAGCTTCTCAAGTGCGTTAACTTAAAAATTCGAGTCATTTTAGGTCAGGGCAAGAGAAAAGTAGGTGGGTTCGAGAGTTTCTTATATTAAGTGATTCTTCTTATGAAAATTTTAGAATTTTCATGATTTATAGACTATAAAGGTTTAAAATGAATAAAATCTCTGTTCTTCGAGATTTATATCATTGCCTAGCAGTTAACCTCGCCGCCTATTATTTAGGTTTGTTTAACAAATAACATGGCGGAACGGCGCATTGAATGATCCAGCTCCGTTTAGAGTCAAATTAATTGTACTACTTTAGAGGAGCCAATAACATTGACATGGTCTAAAATTGTGGGTAAGGATATTACCTCGCAAGAAACGAAGTGATTGACTTTACAAGGAAGCAGAGGCTCCCTCATATTGGCTCCATCGCTCTGACGGGGAGCGGCATTGTACTTGCAGATCAAGCAAAATACTTATAGGTATAGAAACTCAGTTGGAAACCAAATATCAGAGAAAGAGCAAAAAAGCTACGGTAGCAATATATACTCATGTATAGAAATCATGGGGAAAAAAGGGTCTTCCACTGCACCTTTCCCAATGACTTTACATCTCTGTACGGTGTGATCATATGGTGAACTGCACTGTCCAGTGCTACAACGCCAATTCAAACGAAGAAGTTTATTCTACATTTTCTACCCCTTAGTCTTTCCATTTCTTGAGATAACACTCGTACTATACCATCATTGCTAGCTTAGTGTCAAATTTGAATTCCAAATTTGGTAAGCCAGAACTGGTGCAGAGCTCAATCTTTTTTGAAGTTCCACTAACGCATCTTCTTACTTTTTCGTTCATTCAAATGCTTTATCCGTCCTTGTTAGCTTATGGAGCTCTTTGCAATATTTGCATATGCTGATACATAACATTGGTAGGAAATGAGCAATCCTAGATAACTGCAATCCTGGACCACTGTTCATGTAAATTCTTGGGTCTTGGCTATTCTTGTTCTGCTGTGATCTTTTTCGGATCTATGTGTTCACCATTGTCTTGTCACTCTACGCCCCAAGTATAATACTTTCTCTCCAAACAGTGTACATTTCTTTGGACTTAATATGAGTCCTGTCCTTACATTCCTTTGGACTTAATTTAAGTCCATGACCCTTACAATTATGTTGTCAAACTACCCAAGACACGTTCCATTAAACTTTCAAATGCTGCTGGGACTCAGTACGAATCGAATTGCAAAACATTAAATTCCAATAACCCATCTACCCATACTACACGCTGTCAATTATCGCTCCCCTCCCTGCACTTCTACCTGCGACTAACCACTTTGCAGATCTACTGTGGACAACATTTGGACCTGCAAATGTTTCCAGGGTATCATCAATTCGAGGTAATGGGTAATTAATTTTTTGTTGCTGCATTCAATTTTCTGTAGTCAATGCAGAAATTGCAGAAATTTTGGGTAGTGAAAATCCGAAATTCTACGCCCACGCCATGCTACCCGAGTAGCGCTAACAGAATCAGGTTGGTGTAGTTGAAAGGGGCAGAGTAAATATTGCTTATACTCAATAATTCTGCACCATGGCGAGTCATTGGCGCCATAAAACCAATGCAACTCAAGCGTCTGTTCTCCATGTTAGAGGCGGCTTTGAGCGGGCGTCTGTTTTGGATTAAGCGATTCGCTATATAAACGCGTAACAAGCGTCTGTTCTGTATGTTAGGGGTGGTTTGGTGCGGGCGTCTGTTTTTGATCAAGCGGCTCGCTTTATAAAAGTGTAAAAAGGTTGTTTCTGGTGACCTTAAGATGCAAAACGAACCCATTCACGAAAATTTGGGTTGGGCGAAGGACTAACACCTCATTTCCGCAAAAAATTATTTATCATGAATGTACACTGTACACGACCTCGGATTATCTCCGACTCATTTAAAGAACGACCTCGGAAACTATACCCGGACTACGATTTAAAAATGGGAACCTAGAACGTGCTAGGCCTTAGAAGACCAGGAGATCTACTAAAACTTACAAACAAAATCGATAGCTACACAGTACACACTAGATATAGTGGCATTACAAGAACTAAGGTGGCCAGGGAGTGGAATCTACGAAACAGCCAGGGGATACACTCTCTACTATTGCGGTCATGAAAACGGAGGAGAATTTGGAGTTGGCTTTCTCATACATTGTCACGTGAATCAACATGTTATCGACTTTTGCCCAAGTAATATGCACAATGAGAATCCGCACGCAAAAATTTTATGTAACGATCATCAATGTGCACCTACTGAAGACAAAGCAGATGACGTTAAAGACCTGTTCTTTCTAGAACTCGAAGAAGTCATCAATAACATCCCATGGCACGATATAAAAATCGTGGTAGGTTACTTCAATGCTCAAATTGGTAGAAGTTCAGAACTTAAAACACATATCGGCCCTAACAGCCTGTATCATACTAGTAACAATAACGGCTTTCGCGCAGCTGAGCTGAGTATGATGTATGATCTAGTAATATCTAGCACTTTCTTCCCTCATGAGAGAATTCAAAAGGCAAAGTGGAAATCAAATGACGGAAGAACGGAGAATCAAATCGATCACGTCATGATTTCTAAGAGACACTCTACAAGTGTAACTATCGTTCGATCATATAGAGGTGCTGACATAGACACCGATCATATGCTTGTCATCTTTAAGTACAAGTGCAAGTTACTATCTACATTTAATAGACAAGCAAAAAAAGACCGTGCGCTGGAATGTCGAAGCATTTAAACACCTGGAAACACTGAATAGATATCAGGAAATTGTAACGCAAAGCATAAAAGAGCATGACATCCCGCTTGAGATGCCATTAAACATAAAAGAAGAATGGCAAACGCTTCAATCAACCATCATATCCGCAGCACAAACTACAATCGAAAAACGGCCACCGAAATCACGTAACGAATGGTTTGATGACGAGTGCCGCGTAAGCGTTGAGCAAAACAAAAACTGCGAGAAAAATGGTTAACAAGGAACACCCGAAGCACCCAAACTGATCATATATGCACCAGAAAAGCTTCAGCAAAACCCCTACGGAAAAAGAAACGCGAGCACATGAAGAGCTGCATCGAAAACATCAACTAACATGCGGTCAATGAAAATTCGAAAGAATGCTTTGCCAGTTCGTGAAATCTGACAAAAGATTTTCACCCAAGATCTACAGCCATCAAAAATGGAAACAACGAGCTTACAAAAAGTGAACATGATGTGCTGGCAGTGTGGCGATCCCACTTTCAAGACCTACTGTATAGGACGAATGAATCTCATCCTATTAGAGCAATTGCTCCGTCAAGTGAGGAGATTTTTGCCCCTTACCCGACAATAGAAGAAGTGGAAGCTGCCATCAAAAAATTAAAAAATGTAAATCACCAGGTATCGATGGATTCCCTGCAGAACTATTTAAAAATGGAGGATGGAGCAGCTCTGGTCTCACGTATATATGATCTGATTCTCGCAATCTGGGACCAAGGAGATCTACCTGCTGGATGGAAAACAGCTCTCATTGTTTCGCTACATAAAAAAGGTGACAGCCTAAAGTCTGCGAATTATCGTGGCATCGCACTGTTGAGCACTGCATATAAAATACTAGCTAATGTCGTACTTGCTCGGCTCTTCCCCTTTACCGAATCTTTCATCGGCGACTATCAGTGTGGTTTTTGCCCCAACCGTTCAACCACAGATCAATGTTTTACCTTAAGGATGGTTCTGGAAAAATGTTGGGAGTACAACATCAGCATTCTCCAGCTCTACGTTGATTTCAAGCAAGCAGCTGATAGCATCATCCGCGACAACCTCTGGTCCGCACTCATATGCCTTGGTATTCCAGCGAAACTTGTTTCTCTGTGCAAGCTCACAACATCGGGATCAAACTGTAGAATAGTAATCGAAGGGTCAGTTTCTGACTCTTTTGATATAACATCAGGTGTTCGACAAGGTGATGCACTCGCGCCCGTACTATTTAATTTGGCGCTGGAGCACGCGATAAGAAAAAGCCGAATCGAGGCACAAAACTGCATATTTAGCAAATCTATTCAAATTCTTGGCTATGCAGATGATTTTGCACTTCTCGGACGTAGACCAAGCGATGCTAAGGATAGTCTCTCTTAGCTTGAAAGAAATGCTAAACGACTTCAACACCGGCAAGATTAAACTTTTAACAACATCGACGAACATACCTCCCGGCAATCTGAATACTGGCGACTATGAAGTAAAACTTGTAGAAAACTTTAAATACCTCGGGTCTGTAATAACACGGTCAAATGACATGCAGGCAGATATCAAAGCCCGTGTCTCTGCCGCATACAGAGCTTTTTACGCATACTTAAAACTTTTGCGATCAAAACATCTTTCACAGTCGTGCAAACTAACACTTTACAAAGCATTAATCTGACCTGCGCTTACCTTTGGAAGTGAAAGCTGGACACTGACTTCCTCAGATTGTAGAATTCGAGAGGATACGAACAATTTATGAAAATCTGAAAATCAGTATAGAATCCGAATGAATCATGAAAGCTCTATGAACTATCCGATTTTAATATAAGGTGTTGTGTTATATAGGAATAACAATATGTGTCAGAACAACACATACGTTGATGCCATTAAAGACCTAGGTCGCACAACAACATGCGTTCGAAGGTTTTAATAAACCCCTTTTTTATTTTTGTGTGGATTGAACGTCCTCGAAACTATCGATTCGGGTAAAGCATTCCATTTGTACGATGAACGAAGAAAGAAGTGCCTTTGCATTTTGTTACTACAATGGTGAGTGATCTCTACAGTTTGACTGTTTGTACAAACCGATTGACGAGTGAAACGGCGAAGGTAACAAAATAATGGTCAGATAATGCAGTTACGTTGACCTCACTCATAAAACGACAAGAAAATTTTTGGGAATTCCCGTGATGACGCATATTAATTACAAAAAGTAAATTTTTATATGAAATCTACCTCAAAAACAAAACCCAATGAAGATCATTGGGGCTTATGATTGAAAACGCACTGAAAACGCAAACGACAATGAAACGTCAAACGTAGTATTTTCGTATGATTGAAAACGCGTGATAAACGTTTTTTTCGAACTCATTTTTTTGGTATGATTGAAAACGTACGGCGTCAGTTTGTTAATTAAAAGTGAAACGTGCGTTTGAGCTTGCGTTTAGAAAAACTAAAAAATAAATAATGTAAGTATTTCTTATAATTTAACTATTTTGAGTGAAAAATTAGAAAATATAATTGTTTTTTAACTTTTAAGAATATTAATTATTTAAAAAAATTTATATTTTAAATTTTTAGGAGAAAAATAACAAACCAAGACCAATATACTGAGCTTGTAAGACGAATCAAAGAAAATAATGATATTGCGCGAAATACTTCTTCAAACCCATCAAATGAAATAGTTTTTTGGGAAGAAACTACACGAGTGCTGAATGGATTGGGACCCCCGGAGAGAACAGCAAAGGAGTGGAGAAAAGTAAGTTAGATATGATACGTGTAATAAACATACATTAACGCTTTGTTTTTTTAAGGTATGGACTGATTACAAGTCCTTCGTTAAAAAAAACTGGTAAATAACAAAGCAGAGGTTAGAGCAACTGGTGGTGGCCCTAACAAATTGATAAAGTTAACGCCAATAGAAGAAGATGTGTCATCCATTTTTGATTTGCCGATGATGATTAGTGGTGAGTTAGGGGAATGCTTCGGAGCAGCTCAAGCAAGTACAAGTAATCCGATCTCTATAACTCAAAACAATGCAACATCAGATAATACTAAACAGTGAAAATGTAGTCACAGAGAAGAACTCACGAAGGTTTGAAACGCCATCTGCGAAAACTTCAACGACAACTTTAATTGAAAAACAAATAAAAATACAGGAGAGCTTAGCAGCCGATATTTCAAAAATTCAAACTAATACAAATGAAATGAAAACTGGTCTCAGAAGAGTGTATAAGGCCATAGAAACCATCAATGAATTAAAAATACAATCGATGAAAGAAAACAAGCGCCATCATTTGAGATTAGAAGAGATTGCTGCGGAAAAATTAAATTTGAATAAAAGATACCTGGAATTTAAAATGAAACACCAATCGAAAGACTAAAAATAAAAGTAAACCAAAATATGATATGCGATTGACCAAGATGTGATTGACAAGATGTGATTAACATTAATACTATTTTTTATCTTATCAAAGATGCCATTTTATTTTTACAGTTATAAAAACATAACAAACGTGATAAAATTATGTTACCTAGGCAAATGTGAATTTGAAATAAATTTTGAATTGAAATTACAAAAAATGAAATATATAAATAATTAGAACTACAAAGTTTTTTTTTCTATAGCCTCTATACTATCCGCCTTCTTATTTCTACAGCTACGTCGTAATAGGAAGAAACATTCGCATCTGAAGTTGTAGAAGTGTCACTCTCGTCCAAATCTTCGGAAATTATTGAATCATCGTTCGTCACACCATAGTGAAGGCAGATGTTGTGCAAAGCACTACAAACATTTATTATTTTAATCACTTTTGATGGTTCGTAGTGTAGGCCTCGCATTTCATTAAGGCATCTAAAACGATTTTTTAGTAGACCAATTGTTCTTTCTACTAAAATTCTTCCAGAACTATGTTTATAGTTAAAACGCCTTTCGGGTGTTCCTTCTGCTCGGTTTCGAAAAGGAGTTAGAAGCCAAGGCTCTAAGGGATAGCCACTATCACCTAAAAATTTTAAATATATAGAAAATACTTATATATAATGTATTGTAATTACCTAAAATTCTTGTATTTCTGTCGCCATTTTCATAAAGATCTTTAAAATGCTGCTTTGCACTACTAACATTCCACACATGGGAATCGTGATTTGCTCCTTGAAAACGTCCATCAACAAATTTAATGTAACGCTTGTGATCGCACATCTGCAAAAACAAAATATTATTAATAACTTATTTCTTTTTAAAATATTTAAAATATAAAAACTTACAATCAGAGCATTCATGCTATAAAATCCTTTGCGATTGTAGAAGAGGTGTTTGTTATGTTTAGGTTTTATTATTTTTATATGTGTACCATCTACGCACATAACAACCCCAGGAATACCACATTTGTCATAAAAATATTGCTTTGCTTCAAATTTTTCTGCATTTGACTGATTCAAATGTATCCATTTTGAACATAACTTTTCCTCCAGTATGTCCAACATTGAAGCAAATATTTTAGAAAACGTAGATTGGGATATATTGACGTTCCCGCCATTTGCAACGCTTTGCTGATAGCTTCCTTGTCCCAAAAAACGTAAGCATGCAGCTAATTTGACGGTTGGTGTCAAAGAACTTGAGCGTTTTGTGACGTTGAGCACTTCTTCAACTTCTTTTAAAACATATTCAAAAGCAATTTTATTCAAACGGAAATTTGTTTGGAAACTAATTAAGGAAGGAAATATTGGTTTATTTCATTTATTTGTATATAAAAGTTATTTCTATACCTTTTTTCGTCCATTTCAAAAATGTTTCGGGCAGTATTTCTTAAATTTTGTTTAACAAGTCTCTCTTGTTTCTCCTGTCCTCCGCTTTCTACCTCATCTTCCAATAAAAATACAGCAACTGTATCCATTTAATAAATTCTGAAAATTATGTGAAATAATTCAATTTCATTGCCATATTTATAAAATATACATTTTATATCACTTACCAAAAACCACTAAAATATCATTATATGTTTTTTATTTTGTTAATATTTTTAATAACAGTTAAAACAAATTCAGAAAAGCTTTTATCACTCACAAGAAATTGAAATTTTGTTTACAAACAATTGATTTTAACAGCACATTTAATTTCGAAAAAAAATTCGAACTAAAATTTTATCACGCGTTTTCAATCATACCAACATTAGGTGAAGGTGAATAAATTCTACCGCGTGATGCGTTTTCCGTGCGTTTTCAATCATAAGCCCCATTGACCATTTTTCCAAACATCTGTTTAAATGAAGAAAATGAATAAAAAAAGAAATAAAATAAAATAAATAAATAGACACAACAATAAATCAACCAATACCATCAATTTTCACTTTGAAACAATAAAAATGTAAAAGGATTTAATTTAGGCGCCAAAATTATTATTTTGCTAAAAATATTTTTAGTCGGTTAATCTTCTTTTAATTTTTTTTCTAGTTTTTGCATCCTTTATAAAAAAATGAAAACAATAGTAAAAGAGTAAGTACATGTATGTATGTAATTAGAAAATCGAAAATACATATACAAAATTTGAAGCTGGTAAATTTGTGAAGTGAAGATTATTATAGTCGGCAATAAATGTCAACCGAGATATATTTTTTCAATAAAAGAGTGATTAATGATTCGAGATAATGAAGATTTCCACATTTGGAAATGCCGTCAATTGTTTCACCAATACATGTAAGATATGTAATGTATGCAAAAACATTCGAAACAGAACGTTTGATATTCATCCGTTTAAATCAAACCAAGCTTTTCTCTGGAGTACCAGTTCATTAGCGAGAGTCAATTTAATATGACGGATATTCACAACTAACGCACAAGCACAAAATTATTTCAAATGCGGCAAATATCCGATTCCAGATTCGATAAAGATTTGTAGGAAGTTGTGACGAAAAATTTGTAGCATGAGCTTTCTAGAACACTGAATCCTAATTCAGAATGCATGAGAGGCCACTAATACTCAAAGTGATATCATAAAGGATTTAGTCAGTTACAGGAAGTTCAGTTACAGGAAATGATGAATATCCTTTATATAAAAGAAGTTCGGCAGCAGATGGCGTAAAGTTAACAACATATAGATATGCGAAACGGGAACATGGAAATAGTTCCATACACATGGATGGTTGTTCCATATCACTTTGCTATCAAGAACATACAGAGCGCACATAAACATGGAATACGGTATCTCCGTGAAATCAGCCAAATACGTTAGTTAGTAAATACGTTAATAAAGGCAGCAACATTTCAGTTTTTAGCGTGCTACAATAAAGCAGCAAGAGCACTGAAGTAGTGGTATGAGTACTTTATTATCCTAAACATGAATGAAGTCCAAATATTTTTCTTTTAGCAGTACATTTAGAAAATAACATACGCATCTATATCACATCTGTAAATATGCAACAAAACGCCTTGAATCTACTGCATACAATTTTAACCACTTTCTTTGCCATATGTCAAGATAACGCGATGCGAATACACTGCCGTATTCGGAAATACCTACGTACCTAACATGGAATCCGAATAAAAAATTATTTATACGAGGTAAAGAAAAAAAAGCGAGTCGACGAATAATCTGCTATATTAATAAAAACTTCGATATGCAGAATGTACCCCATCCCAAACAAGATAAATGTATCTTTTTTCGCATGTTATAAGTAAATGTGCGTTCTAGAAATTGAGAATTGTCAACGACGTTACACATGTCGATTACTGCATTGCATGTCAAACACCGCATTTATTTTAAAACCACCGACACTGGGATGTGTTAATGCATACATCCCACGTGCAGCACATCACCTCCAAACTAAGTTCGCGCTTTGTTTGAAATCATATTGACTCTCCTTCATCTACAAGAACGTTTTGGAAAAAATATAAATCGCATATGGTTGAGGATCGTAGTATTCGCAAACTTCGTTCTCTAAATAAAATATATAAAAAAAATATTTATAAAACCTTGGATGTTTTAAACATTAAAAGAATAATTATTTAATTACTTTAATAATTAAGTCATCAAACCGAAATGCTTTCCATTGCAGTAGGTTTACAAATATACTAAAAAACCATCAAACTTATTCTCCATTCAAAATACCAAAACACTAAACGATTTATAAACAAAAATAATTTCAATCATTCTCAAAACAGAATTACAATCATAACAACAACAAAAAATTATTCTTTACCCACCTTCCATCAATTATTAATTAACCATAATATCTGAAAAGAAATAAAATCCTTTTTTTTTTTTTCTTATTTTAAAACACCAAAAACAATACCCAAATTCAAATATTTTATTTTACCTAGCATTTAATTGAACCAAATTTTTATATGAAACGCATTTACAAATCTTCAAAACGAACTAAATTCAATTTCAATAAAAAAAACCTCAACAAAAATCGAAATAGTTGCCGGGCAATGTTTAAAATTTTCGCTCGATAAGCGATATCAATAGCAACATGCCAGCCATTAGTTGCAATACCGGCCATATTGCCGAAATATACGGATATATTGCCGGGCAATATGAAAATATTGCCGAGAATGTTTTTGAATTTGGGCAATATTGCCCGGCAATGATTGCCAGCCACACATTGCCGTAAAAAGTTGCTCGTTTACATGCTATTTTACAAGTATTTTGTTAAAACATTACCGGGCAATATTGCTGAAAACATTGCCCGGCAATATTTTCGGCAACACATTGCCGAAAATATTGCCGGGCAGTATTTTCAGCAATATTGCCCGGCAATACGTATTTTTAGTTGCTCGTTTACAGGCTCCTTAAAATGCATTCCATGCATATTTTGAAATATAAAACGGTTAATAGGCATGAAAATCATTATTTTGTTATTCATTTGTTGTGACTAGTAATCACAGTTTCGTTTCTTTCAATATTTAAAGCCATGGTTTTATATTCCATGACTAAATATTCATAAAAATGTATGCCTCAAATTTATGGATATTGCAACAATATTATAGAAAGTGCTTATCAGGCATAAACATTAATAATTATCTTATGCAAAACTTATGACATGCACCCAGAAAAATGGGTTTGGAGAAATTATACTTATTGAAGTAATAAAAACGCCAATTTTTATTTATGTATTAAATATTCCTCTTATGGATTATGCAAACTTAATTTTCAACATCTTCATCTATGAGAAGGATTTATTCTTAAGTCAGGATGAAGCATTCAATAAAAAAAACTGCTTATTAAAGTATGATCACTGAATATTTTGAATAATTTTAGAAAAAAATAAAAAGAAGTTTCTGTTATTAATCCTTCAAAATATTTCATTATTCATGACTACGAATACATATCTTATACTTAATATGTTTTATTTATTCCAAATTTTCATAGTTTACCCAATTTTATGATTTTTTTTCCTCCCTCTCTCAGTCAAAGTCAACCACATTCCACATTCAACGGAATTAATTTCGACAGTTCAGTACAAAGGAACTTTGATTAAAAATGGATTAAATATTTAGAATTTACTAATATTTACAATTAACTTATATTTATAATTGTTTGTTTAAATATATAACACACATGGCCAAACTGCGGCTCTTTGAAAGAATGAGTGCGGCTCTCGAAAAGAAATGAAAAAATTTAATAACATTTAAAAATTTATTAAAATTGTAATAAAGTTGTAATTAAATTACCAGTAAATTACCAGCTCTTAATCCAAAATATCGAAAAATGGGATAACTTTCGTTAATTAAAACAAACAAAAAATTAACTATTTCCCCACCTATCAGCAAATTTTTTCAAAGAAAAACACTATCTGGAATAAAAGGATGATCAATGGATTAATGACTGTGTATTATTAACTGATATAATGGAAAACCTAGCATTACAATGACAAAATAAAGTTGTTACTGATCTTATTCAAACGATTCTGAGTTTCATTAAAAAAAATTAGCTTTTTAACGCGATTTAACTACAAAAATGTTAAACCACTTTTCCTCGTCTTGAAAATAAACTCTCTAAAATTGATGATAGAAAACTGAGTGAATACAACAGTAAAACATGAAGGGGCTGACATCTCAATTCTCAAAGCTTTGAAATATCAAAACTTTGGTCTGGGTTAAGAATTTTTATATAGTTTTTGGCAAACGGCTTTTATGAGTACTTGTTTTTAGTTGTGGGCAGTGATGTTTATTCAACATAAAAAAATGTTTAATATACATCGTTTAGAAGTATATTACAGAACTAACACGAAACATCAATACGTTACCGGAATATTATAACAGATCATAGATTAACATAGTTTATAGTGAAATGATGATACACTTAACAAACTACTCAAAAACCTTTCCATTTAACGTTCAGCAATTTCAACTTTTCAAATACAAATAATCCATTATCTAACAATTTCATGTTCAATTACATTTCATATCATACAAATAAATAATTTAATTTTTTTTTCAAATAACCCTTTTATTCTGTCTGATTGAATTGATTTCAAAAAATTATAACAAAAATTAAAAATTCCAACTTTTCCACGATCAAAAATTCCAAAAATATTCTAATATGTAATTTAAACGTTTTTTGAAAATTCTAAAAATATTGTAATAATTATTACAAAATCAAGGATTGAAACTTTTTTCAAAATTCTAAAAATATTGCAAAAATTATAACAAAATCAAACTTTTTCCAGGATGATTCAATCAATCAAGAATAAGTCTAGCAAGATGATATGTTTAGTTGATTCAATTGAAAAACCATTTTTTTTTGTCATACAAAATAATTAATTTTATTCTCTTCCATTTAATTATATCAGCTTCATTTGTATGTTTTTTCGATAATAATAGTATGTATTATTGTATTGTTTTGTAACCTATAGCCTAATGAACTTAACCTATTGCCTAATGAAACTTTTATTCAACTGGTATGATTCCAATTGGTCAAATTATTTTGATTTCATTAAAATTATTTTCAAATTATAATCACATTTGCTTTGATAAGTTTTGTTCAAAAATCAAATTTTGAGTAATTCTCTTATTTCGTTTAGTTGAACTTTTTTGATTGTATGAGAAGGGCGTTTTTTATCATCAGGGTTTTTTTATTAAGAAATTTGATTTATCAATTAAAACAATAAAGATTTATTGTTTTAATTGAAGAAAATGTTTTTATTTTTTATAATACACAATTCTTTTTTATAATAAAATCTTTGTCAGAGAATAAAGTATTGTAATCGATTCGTGAATAATGAATTTTATTCTCTCGCAAATTAAAATTCTCGCTCGTGCCTCGCTCGAATTTTAAACTTTTGCTTGAGAATAAACTACTTCATTATTCACTCATTGATTAAACTACTATTATTTGACAAATGTTTCTAATCGAAAATATTTCCCATTTTATGTTTCTCAACAAAATAAATGAAAATCATTCTTTTGACACACTTGACGTTATTTTTTTGACACTTTTAGTTCAATAATCAAGCTTCTGTTCTCACATACCATTCCCGACCATCAACATTTCTCATTATATTTAAAATGAAGGGTTTTAAGCCAAAAGTATGAATTTTTTTTTGACACGCTCAATGATTTTTTTACACACTACCGATACAGTTATCGAACACATTGACATTTTATCTTTTTAAATTAAGTTGTCCTATTTTTAGAAGCAAAGCTTATTATTAACGATGGATTATTGATTCCTTATTATATTTTGAATAAAAGTTTGAAAAGGGGAAAAGGAATTATTAGAAATTCAGGCACACATTCTTAAAATGCACCACACATCAACATCAATCTATAGTTTTGGAAACGACTGTCTCAATTAAAATACCCCAATTTGAAAAAAGCTGCTTGCAGATTACTGTCCATATTCGGCACTTCATTCAAACTGTTGTGAATCGTTTTTTTCAACAACGAAATTTATAACATCGAAGCAACGTTCACAACTTACAAATAATACCGTTCACAACATACAAGCGAATTACCGCGCTAAAGAACTATGAACTCGATTTCAAATAAGTTAGAAACACACATGCCATCTACCAGCAATCTATAGCTGTCAGTGCCATGTTACAAAATGTAAATATATGTATGTATTCATAATTAAAGTATTTGCTTAAAGACGGTGTATGAAACTTGCAAGGAAATAAAAATTGTATAACAACTTTGATATTTTATTTTTTTTTTTGGCTCTCGTAACGAGAATTTATTGAAATCCGACTCCACGTGTAACGAAGTTTGGTCATCTCTGATATAATATACGTAAATCTTAAAATACCAAGAAAAAAATAAAAATAATAGAATAAGAATAATGAATAATTGTTATGTGTTTTAATAAACCATCATATTATACATAGTTATAGATGAACTGATCGTAAAAGATCGTAAAATTATCACACTAAATATTTAATTTGACATAATTGATAGAATTCGATTGCAGAATTTATGACATAAATGCCATAACTAATGCATATATAAGTTCAACCCATACTTAATAACCACTTCGTTGATTCCAATTTTTGGATTAAATCATTCCTTGCTGGGGTACTATTCATTCAAATTAACGATAAAATTATGGTTAAACTATTCATAATCCGTACATAAACTAACAAATTTTTCATGCATACAAGGAATAAATAATGTTTAGTACAAATTTCATAGATACTACTTAGTATGTAATTATTAGTCTTTGACTAGTCACGGTTGAAAATCACTTAGTTATTGCATAGGCTATCCCTTATAGGAATGTTTCATCCAAATATTTCTCTGGGTGTGCAATCATAGCTTTATTTTTATCCGTGTATCCGTGTACTGCACGAAAAGTGGATAAAACCACAGTCGCAATAGTAGTATATTCTTCAACGATGCCGAAAACAACATATTTTGAAGCAAGAGGACAGTTTATCAGTTTATCCGAGTCCATCCGAAGTTGGTAATGGTCGCGAGATTCAAAATATGATTTTCGGCGAGTAGAAGACTGTACTTTTTCTACTACTTTTTTCAAAATTATTATTAATTATTAAACATTTTCATTTATAATTACATACAATTCAAATTTTAAAACATACAAACATCAAATTAAAATCTTTAAATTTATTCGTGCTATTAAAATATAGATGACTCAATATGAATAAATTATATAATTTCTATGTCATAAAAATAACGTCTTTAGTTAAAAGCCTGATTGTCTGTTCGTACAAAAACATCGCCACTTTATACATATATACATATTTTTATTCTATTTACACTACAAACTTCTATATTTTTATTCTATTTGGTCTATAAAGTCCCTAAAATCATTAAAGTATGCTTATAGTTCACATAATTCTAAAAAATCTTGAACCGGAGCGGGTTCTGGGTTCAGGTTCGGTTCGGGTTCGAAACCCTGCTTTTAACAAAATTAATTAGAGGAGTGGAATTATCATGTAGTCTTTTAACACGATCCACGATGTATGGAAGGATATGTTTTTTGTTGATGGATTTTGTTAATTTGTGATTTTCGGTGGAGACATATCCGCGTACTACAGTCACTGCTACTACATACGATTTAAGGTGGCCAAATCTCTACATATATTGCTAGTTAAGTTATTGGTAATCACAATTTAAATTTGTTCCTGCAAATTATTAAAAAATGTTGCTATTTAACTCTTACTTTATTTTTATTTCCTCCATCCTATCAGGAAGTATTGGCCTTTTTCATTTCTATTACACAACAAAATTTATTAAAAAAGAACACGATGTAAGGTGTCCAAGTTTGTGTAGCATGTAAACATCTTATAGAAAGTGTCGTAAACTTCTCTTCTGTTCTTAGGTGGTTGTGTTCTTAAGGATATTGCCATAATTCAACCTTTTATTTATGTTCTTATTTGTAGGTAGCACGTTTAAGCGAACCGATCGAATGCTCTCTTTGTTGACATTCTTTTTGCTGATACATCGAATGTATAATTTTACTTTTCTCTTAGATATCTTAGTGCCAAACAAACGTGAAACTTTCGTTGCAAAAAATATGTGTCATAATTGCAACCTAGACAATTATTTAACAATAATCAAATCAAGTAATCAAATGAAATTATAAATTGAGAGATTATCGAACAATGTGTTTATTTGAATTAGTGTGGTATCTTTCCAAATATTAAAACAGTTTATTAGCTACCTTCATTTTCTCTTGTATAAGGTTATAAATTTCAATCACCCAAGGTAATATTTTGTTAATGCACAAATTGGCCTATGTGACATGACATTAAAACACTAATCTTTTATTGTTGTCACCTTTAGAACATGCTTATTCACAGATCATAAACAATATCAAACTGGAATTTAGTTTTGATTACATAAATCGTTTGTTTTGCAAAATGTGTAAGTTAGCTTTGCAAAACGAGTGGAATATTTTATATTATCTGGACTTTGGGACTTAATGTTTCTGAAACCCCAAGACAAAGTTCTCCATCAAATTTTCCTTTCTCTTTCTAAGACAAACTGTTGTAATTCCTAAAAGTAGCATATAACATATAGGTAGATTGATCCAATAGCTAGGAAGTATTAGAAAGACAGCTATGTTGAGAAGTTTTTGTCATATAAATCCAGCAAAAATTTTCTTCCAAAAACACAAAACAAAAGATATTGACATTGAACTCATTCATCTGCACTTTGTTAAATAAATATTTAAAAAATGTTAATGAATTTTTCAATGATGATTACTAGAGGTTGTGCTCAAATGCGGTAAGATTATGACGCTTTCTGATTTTTCTCTACTAAATCAACACAAACAAGATATCAAAATTAGTCCTTATAATTATTGAAAATTTTTTATACTCCGCGTTTATTAGATATTTGTATTGAAAATGGCATCAATACAAAACATACATACATTATAACATTGTTTTGAAGAGATTAGTCTTCGTTTGTAAAAAACTATTTATGATAAATTGATTTAATTTTTTTAAAAATGCTTTTCTTTTGTCTTTGTCCAGTTGTAGAATTTACGAATACGAGTGTATATTCCATTTTAAAATTTTGTGCCGTAATATTATGACCTTAAACTCTGGTTAAAGACAATACGATTATGAATAAATGACACAAACAATTTGTTTTCAATTCGTTCAACTTACATTTCACATCATTTCGGGGAAATTCCATGGTGTTTTTGGAAAATTAATTACAAGTGATATTGGGAAATAAAAATTGAATTTCTTAATAAAACAAATTATATACCAATTAATTTCTTAGAGATAAATATCTTGAATAAACTTGTACGTATTAAACTGTTACTCGTGAGTAACATTTGCTTTGTAAAGGTCGTTAAAAGTTACTGTTAAAGAAACTGTTAATGTTTTTCAATAAATCCAAAACCATGACAATAAGATAAATTTGGTTTTTAATCCAGTCATCTTTTAGTTTTTAATCCACTCAGCGAGTGTTGAGTGCCCTAATGGTCAGCACGCTGGACTTCGAATTTGGAGTACACGGATTCGACTCCCATCAAGATCAAAGTGTTTTTAAACAAAACATTAACAACCATCAACCCACCAATTCTCCAATGAACTGATAGTCAACTAATATAGTTAAATAAATATATATAGATAAAACGGTAAAACTATGAACTGATCCATCATATAAATTAAGTCTTCAAGTGATACTCAACCATAAAATTAAGTAATTGGATAAAATTAATACAGGTGAGGGATACTGGTTTGGCAGGCTACGTTCCTATATGAAACAAATCCCTGATAGGAGCTGCCAATATTAAACAACAAACCAAACTCGTGCCGATCTTGGTGAACCAAGCTTTTGCTAGTTAACTTTGGATTCAGTCTGAGTCAGTTTTGAATGGCTAAACTGAACCTAAATTCAGTTTATTATATTACGCATTATTCACCAGTCTAATGCATTGTAAACATATGCAAGCCATATTATGTTTATCTTTATTTTTATATATGTTACTCTTTCCACAACCTCTTTCCACACGGCTTAAAGGAGGTCTGGGAAAAAATTGGTTTGATAGACCTTGCCCACGTCTTATTTGCCGGACTTGGCTCCACCACATCAGTTCAAACTTGATCCAAGCTTGGGCCGTTTGAAAATGTTAAGCCTGGCCCAAACCCCTGTGGCAACGGCTTGGTTCTGGTTTGGTCCCTTTGGCACACGAAAAAATGCAGTCATCTATTCAATTCAATTTTTTAACACGAGTCATAATTATTTCTACCGATTATTCTAGATGAATCACAAAGTTAATATTTTTAGGCAAACTATGTTGTTGCGAGTTAATGAGGTAAATACCTTTGATAAAAAATACTTTAAAATGATGTTTAATATTTTAATATTTGCTTATAAACGCTAAGAAACTGGTCACAGTGGTAGATTGCTGTTTAAATACAATATTTGGCATAGTAATTATTTTATTTGATTTAATTGTTAATGCATTACCATGATACTGATGATGCTTATGAAGATCTTTATTAGCGTTGTAAATATATCTTCTTTTCAGAAAATACGTAATAATAATTAAACACATGTTAGTTGATGTCTTTGTTTATTGTTTCCACTGAGAATTGTTATTCAATAACAAACATTAATCAAAATTTTTAAGTTGATACATAAGTTTATTTTGTTCATTATTTTTAAAAATCGTGAACCATGAATACTGCGAAAGTTTTGCGAAAGGTACTCTTTCAGATATGTATAAAATTATAAAATAACAAAATATGCTAACTATCTAAAAGCTTTGTTATACGTTTGTCAAGTCCAGATTGTAATCGTTTATGATCAACTTGTGATTATAAATATTAACAGCTCCGTATCTTTTTTGTTGGAGGATCTAGGCCGTTTATTGGTCAAATCCTATTTAAAAATACAAATTTAATATTGTTTGGGATGTAATAAAGGTACTTTAGCCTATTAGCCTTGACATTCTGACAGTGTAAAAACCAAACATTCTATAAAACATGTTTTTATTTTTGGCATTTGAATTTTCTATAGGTCTACATTTACATATATAGCAGCATCCTTCTGGTCGGGATTAATTCGTTCTTGCATTTTAACCTTTAAGATTATGAAGATGTACAATTGCGCAGTGGACTATCATCTGCAAACTTATTTCTCGGGTTACTGTCGATTTTTAACAGTTTGTTTATATAAATTTAAAATAAAGAGGACCAAAACTGAGGCTTAGGGTACACCAGCGTTAATTATTTTAGACTTCAGAAAAATAATACTAGTTTGCAAATTTTGAATTTTTTTGTCTCCTTTAATAAAACTCAAGTTTTCTCATGAATTATGACCTACTGAACATATATTAAATAGGTAAGTTCTTGTTTTTTATACACAGTAGAAAAATTTACTGCAATTTTTAATACAAGCTTTGCAATATGCGTTATGTATAGCAAGTTATTATTAAATTGTAAAGCAAATGTTGCATTAAAAATAATTCTAATGCGAAACTACAAAATTTAGTACAACTCTACCATCATAATTTATTTTTTATACTAATGGTAGAAGTTTGAAAACAACTTGCTACGCTTGAAGTTTAAAAATAACTTGCTAATGCAAAGAACATTAAATTTATTTTTAAAGCAACCTTTGCATTGTTTTATGATGGAGACTTCCGTAGGAACTATATGTGTAGCAATTTGCATTACATATTCAGCTTATTTTTAACTGTGTATTGATATAAAAGATATTCGCGAAAAACCAATTTTTTCAGTGAAAAAAATGTTATTCCGGTTTTTAGATCTCATATTTTACAAAACAAACAAATTCAATATATTAATAAAACAAGTGCATAGAAAATATGATAACAAACATTTTGAGCTATTTTTTGTAAAAAATAATAATAATAATTAAAAATAATAATTGAAATAATTGAATATTGATTCAGTTTGCACCAAGGTATTAAAGTTTTCCCCAAAAAAGTCAAAACTCGAAATTTTGAAAATTTGAATTTTTTGCTAAGAATAATTTAAATTCTGCAACATAATTGACTTAATAGTTTTTCATATTTCAACGACGTAAATGTATTTTTTCTTCTGTGTAAATGATATTTGAATAATATTTTTAAATGTGTTTTTTAAATAATAATATAATACCAAAATTATTTAAATGGCATCATAAAGAAGATATAAGTGTAAAAATAGTCCAAATTCATGTTTAGGGTTCCGTACTTCAAAAAAGTAAAAACGGTACCGTTATGTAGAGACTTCGGTGTCCGTACGAATTTCTACATAATCGATTTACTCACAAACTATTGCTATCAACTAGTGCTATCAATTTGAAAATGTGAACAGTTTTTAAATATATTTTCTTACGCCTATTGATAACAAAAAAATTTCAAAAATTTATTTTTATCTATATTTTATGAACATAGATAAGGAGAAAGTAAAACAAAAGTTTTTAATTAATTGAGTTTGATTTAGAAAAATCGAAAAAGATGGAAACATTTAAAAACAAGTCCAGCGGCAGGTATATCCGCTAGAAATAGGTAGATTTCAGGGTCAGACAGTTTTGTGTACAAATAAAATTAGATGTGTCAGATTAGTTTAAATAAAAAATTTAAGTAGCAACAGAATAATTCAAAACAATTATCAAACCAAATTAAATACATTATCCGAAACAACTTTATCAACGCAATTTCGGAACAGTTTTATTTAAGTTGATTAAAACTACTTTTAATAACATATTTAATATAACATATTAAATCCACCAAAGAGTTAATTAACGTTCTCACTACGTCTCACCTATTTTTTTTTTCTTTATCTCTATTTAGGAGCATAGGGCGTCTACTAGACTGGACCATCTGACTCTGTTCGGGGCAATCGCTTTCAGTTCACCCCATGCCGATTTGTTTTGCTTCAGCTAGCACCGTTTTCTTCCACGTCATGGGTGGTCTTCCAACTCTCCTTTTACTTTGTGGATTCCACTCTAGGGACATCCTTGTTATATCTTTAGCTGATTTCCTCAGTGTATGTCCTATCCATCTCCATTTCCTATGTTTTATCTCTTTGTTTCTTCTCAGGCATTTGTTCACAAGCACCTGTAGTTGATTTGTGATCTTCTTTGTGTGTTTCCACGTTTCACACCCATACAGCAGTACTGACTTGACACATGCATTGAACATTCGTAGCTTTGTCTTTCTTGACAGGACGGATGCATTCCAGATCTTGTGAAGCTTTGAACGTATATTGAACGTATTTCTAGCTTTGTTATATACGCTGACTGATATTTTCTTCAGTCCCGCCTGTTTTTGCTACAGTACAACCAAGGTACACAAATTTGTCGACTTCATCCACTTGTGTATTGTTGATGGTAATTGGTGTTATCGTTTTGGTGTTCAATCTCATAGACTTTGTTTTCCTGATATTAATGATGAGACCGACTTCATGTGCAAGGGCTGATAGCTTCTGTATTTTCTGCTGCATGTCCGTATGTGTGTGTGTAAGTAGACAGATATTATCTGCGTAGTCTAGATCATTGAGCCGGCTTGTTGTGTTCCATTGGATTCCATTTGGACTTGCATCATCGAGCTTTCTCATGATACTATCTAGTACTATCAGGAATAGTAGCGGGGATAGTACACAGCCTTGTCTCCCTCCTCGGTGGTTGTAGTATTCATCGCTTTGCTGTCCTTTGTATTGTATTCTGTTTCCAGCATCCCGATACATTTCTTTGATTAGATCAACTATTTTTTTCGGGACGCCCATTTCACCATATCGCGCTTCTGTTAATTGAGTCGAAGGCGCGTTCGAAGTCCACGAAGTGGAGATACAATGGTGAATTCCATTCGTTTGATTGCTTTATGATGATACGGATTGTGTTGATATGATCGGTACAGCTTTTTCCTTGTCTAAAGCCAGCTTGTTAATTTCTTAGTTTCATGTTAATTGATGGAGATATTCTTTCGAGAATGATCATCGCTAGTATTTTCATCACTGTGTTGAGCAGAGATACACCTCTCCAATTTTTGCATTCTCTTAGATCACCTTTCTTTGGGATTGTTATGGTTAAACCTTCTTTCCATTTGGTTGGTATTTTACCTTCGTTCCATACATCAGCTAATAGTGGTGTTAGAGTGTCTCACCTATCTCACCTTCTGTGTCTCACCTATAATACCACATAATTCATAATCAAAAATTATCAAACAACGAAAAAAACAAAACTCAAAATTTTGCGAAAAAAATGAAAACTCAAAAATAAAAATAAAATATGGAGGGGCTGAAATCTCACAGCTCTGAGATATCAAGACTTCGGTCTGGGTAAAGGATTTTGATATAGTTTTCGGCAAAAAACTTTCACGAGGACATGGTTTTTAGTTTTGGGCAGCGATGTATATCAAGCATAACTCTTTGTTAAAGTACAAGTATTTTTTATATCTGTTTAAAAATTTATTACAAAACTAACACGAAACATCAATACGTTGCCGGAAAATTATAATCCAAATTCCAAAAATATTGTTAAATTAAATAAAATCAAACTTTTTCAAAATTCCAAAAATATTCCAAACATTAGAATGAAATTAAATATTTAAACTTTTTCTAAATTCCGATAATATGCCAAAAATTCTTAAAAATTCAAACTTTTCCAAAATTCTAAAAATGTTGCAAAAATTATTACAAAATCAAATATTAAAACTTTTTTCAAAATTCCAAAAATTATAATAAAATCAAAAATTAAAAATTTTTCAAAATTCTAAAAATATTCCAAAAATTCTTACAAAATCAAAAATTAAAACTTTTTCCGAAATTCTAAAAATATTGCAAAAATTATTACAAAATCAAAAATACAAACTTTTTCAAAATTCCAAAAATATTTCAAAAACTATAAGAAATTACATTTACGGCATAAAAACAGCTACATTTTTATTTCCAAAAATTGGCTAAAAAATAAATGAAATTATTTTTTGACACACTTGACAACATTTTTTTGACAAATTTATAATGCCATAATTCTCAATAATAATAATAAAACCGTAGTAGTTTCATTTCAAACAAACAATTTTTTTTCCAAAAAATTAGGTAAAAAAATAAATAAAAATCTTTCTTTTGACACACTTGACAACATTTTTTTGACAAACTTATAATGCAATAATCTAGTTTTTGATCTCACATACCAATTCCGACCATCAAGATTTCTCCAAATTTAATGTTCTTACTCGTAATCACTTAAAATGAACGTTTTTTAAGCCAAAAATATGAAAATTTGCTATTTTTGACACACATAATGATTTTTTTGACACACTTCCGGTACAGTTATCGAACACAGCGTCCTTTCGGACCTGTGGCTTGTGAAATTTTTAAAATCCCTCCAGCCGTTTTCCCTGCAGCGTAGGTAATGACGGACGGCCGGACGGCCTACAGACAGACACACATTTTTTTTTGCTTTTTTAGAATCAGCTGGTCCTAAAACATCGAGAAATGCCAAAAAAGTGGGGGTAAGAATTTGACTTTGAGCTCATGAATGTAATACTTAGGTCTTTCAGACCGAAGTAAAACTGAAAAGAAATCAAAATAACATTTATTTATTATTTCTTAAAGGATTTGTTGTTGAAATTGGAGTGAGAGTGCTGTGCATTATTTTTTTGTGTGTTGTGCATTGTTTTAAATGATGATGTACATTCTCTTTAAATGTCTGATAAGAAAATTCATCGGGAAATATAGAGGAAGGCATTGAGTTTCACAATTTGGCCACTCTATTAAAATAGTCGTTATGGAAGGACACAGTTCTACAACGAGGTGTTTGTACAACAAATGGATGAGATAACTCGGCAGCTCTTGTTTGTCGATTACACTGCGCACATGGTGGAAGGATGTTTTGAATTTTTTTAGAGGAGAATTCGCTAAAGTTATATTTATAGTATATTGTCAATTCAGCCACATTTATTCTGTGCTGGAGCGAATCAAGCTGGTCCGTTAGTTTGGTATTACCAATCAACCGTATTGCTTTTCTCTGTACAGAGTCTAGACATTTTATTGTTAACTGACAAGCACCTCTCCCAAACATGACAGCAGTATTCCATACATGGACGAATAAAGGACTTGAAGATTAGCAAAATTTGATCGGGATTGAGATACTTTTTAGATCGACTCAAGAATCCTAATTTTTGCATTGCAGATTTAGTGAGGTTGAACACATGTTTATTCCATTTCAGGTTATTTTGAATATCCCTATCCCTATCCCCATAAACGCGTATTTGTCCAAGTCTATTTTGTATTTACTAATATTTCTGGCTTTGTTATAGGCGCTATGGGTTTCAGGTGTTTTATTTGAGTTATACGTCTTAAATGCTTTGCGTTTATTCCTCACGGCCTCATCAACATCCCGGGTGAACCAAGGCTCAGTTTTAGGAGTGATTAACTGATTTGGAATAAACCGCCGCATTCCGTCTTTTATGATTTCAGAAATTATTATTGCCGATCTGTTAGGATCTTGATCAACACAACAAATAGTTGTCCTAGGTGTTTCATCATAAAAGTTTCTCAGTCCCTCTGAGTCAGCGCGTTTATAATTCCAACTGCGACGAGGATTTGCTTTAATTTATGTCGGTGATGTTAATTGCACTATTGCTGATATTAGTAAATGGTCCGATGTTCCGAGGGGTTTTTCAAATTTTGTCTTCGTAGTATCTGGTTCATTTGTCAAAAACAGATCCAGCAAAGTATTGTTATGATGTGAATTATCTGGGATTCTAGTGGGACACTCTATCATTTGCGTCAAACCGTGATAATCTGCGAGTATCAGTTCGGCTTGCCTTCCTACGTCGTCAGTGCGCGATGAATACTTAAGCCATTCTTTATTATGAATCTTAAAGTCTCCAAGAATGGTCAGTCTTGCTTTGGGGTAGTCCGTGGTAATCTTGTCTAGCCGAAATTTGATCGAAAAATGGACATCCTGGGGGGAATCGAGGGATCTGTATAATCCTATTATAAACATAGTTTCATCGACACCTGAGATCTTCAGTGCTAGAGAATTATGGTGCTTAGAGTTCAACTCGTAGGCCGTAGTTCTCATGCATGAAAGTGAATTTCGAACAAATACACAGACACCATGCTTGTTATAAAAGGAATGTTCCAATTCGTAACTAGGCATCCTGTATTTATCGAGATCCAATTTCGATGCTTTGCCACTGATAATTGTTTCGGTAAAAAACAATATGTCAGGTTTATTTTTTTCGATGTAGTGATGAACCTTGTTTAGATTCGCATTGAGACCTCTTATGTTGGTGAAGTGAATGTTAAGCTGTTGGTTCACTCTGCTGCCATTTTGTTGAGACCTAGACTTACCCTTTGCCATTGCAGGTATAGTTACTGAAATTCGGCCAGGCCTAAATTTCAGCACTAAACAGTACAAAAAAACTGGGGATCTCTGTCTCAAAAACACGATAGCAGGTTTCATGCAACAGTTGCACGATAAGGGAAAAGCAAAAAAATGGGAATATAAGAGACGCTAACAAAATTGAAGAGTACACATAAAGTGTTAAATTCAAAATTCATACTAATAACTAAAACGGAATTTTACATTTCTTGTTACCAATACAAAACAAATTTATGCTTTAAAATAATAACAACGCAATAAAAAAAAGGAATAACATTAAAGCAATAAAAGGTAAAATTTTTACCTGTCTACCGCCTGGTAACAGTAAATATGAAATAACAAATAATTTTTTAATAAAGAACAATCTCACCAATTATATAATTGTACGTCTTCTATCCTCACTTCACTTTTATTTTAATAAACACACTCTATAAATTTGTCTTATTTTGCCTCTACTTTGTATTTATAAATAATACATGCAAATAAAAATAATATAAAACAAAATACAGTTTAACTGCACTTAAAATGCACAAATTTCTGCTTCTGACTCCAGTTGATGAATGATGATTATGCTAGTATAACGTTAATTCCATTGGAACCGCTTTGGTTAGAAAGCTGAAAATCTCTGAGGTTATAAATGAAAAGTCTATCTAAAAGAAAGTAGGAGTTTAAATAACAGAAACTTAAAAATGATGAAAGCATGGCTGTTTGCATTCGTTTCAACAGCCCCAGGGTCGCAATCTCTGGACGTGGATAGTTTTGTTTTTAAATTTGGGAAAGATTTATGTTGTATCTTAGTGGGCAAAAGTTTTCAAATGTGAGCTCGGTCATTTTTATCTAGATCAAAGACAACAAAGTTTAGTAAATTTTTAAAACATCTGATTTTTCAGGAATCCTAAACGCCAAGGTGACAATCTGACAAAAAATGACAAAAAATGGTTCATATTTTCAATATTTATTAATTTTATTTAAACATTATGTTTGAAACGGATATATATTTATATATTTATTATATTTCTATACATATAAAATATATTTTTATTATATTTTACATATCGATTTAGTTTATATATTAGTAAGTCATGATCAACCTTATCAAAAGCCTTGGAGAAATCAGTGTAAATTGCATCAATTTGTTGTTTTTTTTCTAGGTGATTTCTGATAAATGAAGTAAATTGATCTATAGATTGGAAACTTTAGATTTACCAGCTTCAAAACCGTGTTGGTTTTTGTGCATTAAGTCTTTAAGGCTTTCATACATTTTTTGAATTACCATTTTTTCACATTTTTCGGTTTGTTCAAAACTAAACAAAATAATATAATTTTTTAAAAATAATGAATGAAAAAGCACCTTATTCTTGTTAACTGAGTATTTTTATTTTTTACTATATACGCATTTCGAAAACTATGGTTTCATCATCTGTAGTATATAAAAACTGTTTTATATACTATACTAGTTTTTATATACTACAGATGATGAAAGCATAGCTTTCGAAATGCGTATATAGTAAAAAATAAAAATAATAAAACTCAGTAAACGAGAATAAGGTGCTTTTTCATTCATTATTTTAAAAAAATCATTTTTTCACATATAGTTTTGGTTTGGTAGATAAAATAGCAATACCTCTGTATTTAGAAATATCACATTTATCGCCACTCTTAAATATTGGAGTGATGAACGATGATTTCCAACAGTCTGAAAATGTTCCTGATTGCAAAGAAAGATTGAAAAGTAAAGCAGGTGTTTAGAAATACTATGTGCTGTATTTTTTAAAAATATTGGCGGTATTATATCAGGACCTGCGCTTTTTTTAACATCCAACTTATGAATTTCATTTTGAACTTCTTCTACATTGAACATCACATTTTCTATTTTCGGCCCAAGAAATGGTATATGTGTATACTTTCCTTGATCAAAAGTAATTGGAGCTTGGTAAACACTTTGAAAATGAGCTGCAAACATATTTGCTATTGATTTTGGATCAGCATACCGCAAACCTTTGAAAAACATTGAAGACGGGTACCTTCTATCACTGCGTCTATCCTTAACGAAATTCCAAAATTGCTTAGGTTCGTCAATCATTTTTAAAACATTTTTTTCTCTATGTAACCTTATAGCATTTTGTTCCTCAATATGAAATTGCTCTCTAAAGCCAATAAAAATCATATTATCACTGTCAATTTTCGTACGTTTAAATTTCTGAAAAGCCTTATTTCTTTTATTCCCTAGAATCCTAAGTGTTTTATCAAAGTGAGCAGGACACGTTAGTTAAGAAATGTCTTTTTGTGGCACATATTTATCAATTATTAATTTCAGATTTTCATAAAAATGATTAGCTACATAGTCAACACAATTCGAAGTTAATTCTAATTCTAAATTGCTTAGCTCAACATTAATAGCATCATTGCCTTGTCAAAATCATAAATAATTTTTCAATTTACGTCATTAATATTTTTACAATCATTAAAGGAGTAGGTTAGGCAAAGCGTATGATGATAAATACTTGTTTTAGCAGTAATTGTTAGATGAGCTTTGTCAAGTAATAAGTTAGATGTGACATTAGTGAAAACTACATCTAATACATTATATTTTACATTCTTAAAATTATTTATTTGAAATAAACCTAAAGATAATACATATTTTTATAAGAAAATCATATAATGAGTATCATTAATGTTCGTTGGATCATACAAATTTTCTTGCAACTCATTAGATACCCAATGAATAATTGTCATATTTGCATCTCCGTAAACAAAAATTTCATCATTATTTGTCATATTAGAGTATAACTTATTAATAGCGTTAGCTAATTATAGCTTTAATTATAGCTTTCCTATAATTAAACAACAAGATTATCAGTCATATTCCATTTATAAACCATTTAAATTTTTTAATTCCAGAATATTATTAAATAACCAAAGATAACATTTTTCACAAACTGTAAACATTAAATTCTTATAAATTTATTAAGTTACAAAAATAAAATTGTTTTGACTAAAACAAAATTCGTTTTATCGAAACGCACATTATGCACTTTTCAAATTATTGTTTAAGTTGCCAAATATAAATTGTTTTGAGAATTAAATAAACAAAATTATTTTTTATCGTGATGTATATTTTTTGCATCACTCAAATTATTATTTTAAGATAAATTTTAAAAATAAGAAATTAGATTTATTGTGGCTTTAGAAGTGTTAAGTTCTTTTTCTAATTCAAGCTACGAAAATGTCATTTTAATATACAGTAAAACCTATGTGAAAGGGAAACTTTTCTAAGTAGTGACTGAAAATGTTTTCAGTCACTAGGACTGAAAGTAAATAAGTTTCGGTGGTCGCCTAGAGGTGGTGGTTATTTTAAAGAATTGAATATTTGAGATTGAATCTCAATTACTGTTTCTGTTGTTGTTTCGGTTGCTGTGTTTATTTCTGTCAATATCGCAGTATTTTGAAGGAATTGAATATTTTGATCGAATCGAATCGAAACTAATCATTATATCAATTGTGTGTAATTAATTAATTAAACTAATAATGAGTGTATTTTTTTTCTATATCGGAGAAATCGGAGCGATAAAATAAAATTTGTATCAGATATATCTTATTATTTTTCCCTCCGATAGTTAACTGTCAGATATAAAATATATTCTCTGAGTTCTTTCCGCCAAAAAAAAATAAAAAATAATTTATTAAAAAAATAAATAAATTTTATTAAAAAATTTATTTATATTTGTTTTTAATACATACATTCAATTTTTTAAATTTATACTTTAAACGATGACTTCCAGTCGGTAAAAAAATTATCTGTAATATCTGTAAAAGTTTTTAGAGAAAATATATGAATTATTTTCATTATTCATATTGTCAAATTCATCTACTAAAATCTTACAAACCGACATATCTAAATTTGACTGTGTAAAAAATAAACAAGATCGCATTTTTACCAGTGTAAAATAATGAATTATAAGGCGTGCTATACACCTGAGCTAAACTATGCCAAATATACGAACTATGTTTTTAAAAAAGTAATGTTTTAATGCGAATAAAGCTTTTTAAAAAAATGTAATGTTTCCGTTTTTATTTTCTTTTTTAAATGTTTTGATTCCGTAATGTTTTTTTTTCTGTAATTACGTTATATACATTATTTTTTTGAAATATAGTTCGCATATTTCGCATAGATTAGCTCAGGTGTATAGCACGCCTTACTGTATTCGCCTGTTATTATTCCATCTGTAGGTGAACACAATAATAACATTATTTTACACTGCTAAAAATGTGATCTTGTTTACTTTTTACACAGTCAAATTTAGATATGTCGTTTTGTAAGTTTTTAGTAGATGAATTTGTAAATATTATCGTTTATATTTAGAAGCGTAGAAAAAATAGCGTTTTCTACGCGTGGTAAAAACGTTTTTGCGTTCCTGAACTTATTCCACTCGACGCTATCGCGTCTCGCTATCGCGTCTCCACTCTCACAAACCGTTCAGTCACGCAAAAAGAGACGTTTTCACCACTTGTATAAAAATCTACTATTCTTTTTAAACATTTAAATAAATTTTTGAATTCAATTAAAATAAAATAATTGTTGTTTTAAAAGTTTTATTAGCTTAAAATCTAATTCGAGCTGTATATTTGATATAAGAAAGATGTATTTCTGTTTTAAACTGATCACTGAGTAACTCATCAGTAGTTCTATGGTGATTGGCTTTATAAATTTTAAAATTATAATGGGCGTTATGTTTGCGTTAATTATAAGTCGAATCAAGAGACGTGGTAGTGTCTCGCGCGCCATGTTTTGAAAGACACTACTAGTATATATACTGTGCACCGGATAGGTTTTAAAGGTTAAAATTTTCATTTCGAATAATTTGCAATTTTTCTACAACTGTATTCAAAGTTATCAATAAAAGTATATATTATTTAACTATATGTTTCTCATTAGTAAAAAGAAAGGCAGCATTCATGCTTTTTTATGAAAGTTTATAAAATCAAAATTTTGCTTTCCCAAACTTTTAGTAAAATTAAAATATTATTACAAATTTTTATACCACGTTGGCAGCATTGATAATATGTAGTAATTTAGTATCATTTTGGCGAATTTTCAAAAGCCAACCAAATGTACAGAATTGAAAAACACAAAATTATACGAATTGAAATTTATTATCCATCAATATTGGTAATATTTAACAACAGTTAAAAAACTTAAACACGAAACCAGATTAGTTTGCAAATGTATAGCTGTTTTCGATAAAAATATTTGTTATGTATGTCTCCAGAAAACCCATCAAATGTTTTATTAATATATTAAATGGAAGTTGGTAATTATAAAGATATTAGAAAAAATATAAAACTATATTTAGAATATGCTTTCAGTAAAAAGACCTATTGTTGATGTGTTAAGAAAACGAAGCTGTGAAAACATGTGTTTGGTCTATTATGTAAATTTGTTAACTGAGAGAACCCAACAAATGTTATATCGATAGTAAATTTTAATTTTTATTTCATTTTATTTTAGAACGTTGGTAGTTATTTTAAAGTGATGAGATTAAAAATAATCTAGTAGGCTTTAAAATTTTGTGTTTTTTTATGCTTGATAAGATATAAAGAAAAGAATTTGAAAAAATTTTATTATTATTTTAAGGTTAAATAATAATTTAAAAAAATAGAACAAAGCCCTTATGGTGAGGACTTGATTGTTTATTATCCATTATTCACAACGACTTTCTCCCTGAAAATGAAAATCTTGAAATACATATATGTATTTACGTATATTTATGTGTTAAAATAAGGCGAAAATGACAAATAAGTGCCGATTTCGAGATTGAGGTTATATATAACCGTAAAAACTGAATTTTTTTAAAACTTTCAGTTAATCATAGACTATAAAGTTTATGGAAGACACCAATGGTACTTGGCTGAACATAATCAATAATTTTTAAAAAAAAATTGTTTGATTGCGAAACACTTAATTTCACATCTTTTTTTGCACAATTTTGTTTTGTTTATTATTTATTTAGAGTAAATAACAATCGATTTAACCTTTTATGCTATCCTCAAGAACTTTTATAAAACTGTTATGTTAATTTTTTAAATTTATTAGTCAAAGACTATAGTTTTTATGAGTGTTTCCGTTGTATGTAATAATTTTATTAATTTTCGAATACATTGCTTTAGACTTATTTTCGAATATTTCTTTTATTTTCATGAGTTGTTCATGTCATGAGTTGAGACCTGTTTATATAAAAACGATACTTTTATTTTTTAAAATATTGCATCTAGATTGATAAAAAATCGAGAGTAAAGTTCTCTGTAGAAAACATTTTATATGGATAATAATAATTTGATTCTCCCATATTATATTATAACTTTACAAAAAACAGTCAAATCGTCGCAAAAACAACCAAAAGGCTGTAAAAAAGCCACGCCATGTTTTTTTATAGCTTGAAACTATCAAGCTATCAACTACCACAAATTAAATTCTTGGATCTTATTCTTGACAAAAACTTCTCAAATCATTAAGCACTAGTTACAAAATTTCTTAATGGCATTTTGTTTTCTAAACATCCAGCTATATTATATCATTTAAGTAAGACTCTAGAACTACTTATCATAATTCTAAAATATATAATAAATATGCACATATATTCAAATTTATTTAAAACAGAGGAAATATAATTTATTTTTTTTTTTTATAAAAACAGCTCGGTTTCACTTACATATTTCTTGAACAAAAACCTTGGTGCGACCTTTTCTCATTTAATTTAATAATGTCATTCGTAAGGTCTATTGTAAGACTGTGAAAAGCCGATGAATTCAACAGTGGACTTCTAATTATATTAATTAAGTCAGTATCATAAATTCTACAAATTTCCTAAGGTATAGTAATCTATTTGAAATTCCCTTTATATTATTACGGTATGCTTAATTTTATATTAGACATGATTTACTCTAAGAATATCTAGCAAATGACATCTATAACAATATAATGATGACTATGAAATAACATTATCAATAAATTTCTTTTCGTACTGAATTTTAACATTCATTGAGATTCATTTAAGATTGCTATTTAATCAATGGTTATTGCAATATAATGTTTATACTATTATTACTATGGGTCAACTATAGTCACTATACGGTTGGCTTTATTGTCATATTAAGAAAAGGTCGCACCAAGGTTTTTGTTCAAGAAATATGTAAGTGAAAGCGAGCGGTTTTTATAGAAAAAAAAAATTATATTTCCTCTGTTTAAATAAATTTTAATATATGTGCATATTTATTATATATTTTAGAATTTTCACAGCCTTTTGGTTGTTTTTGCGACGATAAATCTTACGGAAAACCATATGGGATATTTGTTAGATCTTTTTATTGAGGTATGGGCCTCTGTCTTATTAATTCATATATTTGAAAGTAAAGTATATTAACACACTCCTCCGTCTCTAAACCATCAAAAAGAGAGCGCCAGATTTTTGGAGACAAATCGTCTACAAATAAATAATAACTTATATCAATTAAGTCAGTATTTACAATACTTTGGTTTTTTGGATACCTTTGTTTGTTAAGATTTAGGGCCGGTTGTACAATAGCAGTTTCGCTAAAGCTTAGTAGAACCCGATATGAGCTTAGGTTAGGTTACAAGTTAGGTTAGTTTCTTGAACCGCACTTGAACCAACAAAATTAGGCGCCAACTTGAACCCTGGCTTAAGCTCATACTCGCGACTAAACCGCAATTGTTCAACGCGTAACTGAACCGATGTGAATTATACATATGTACAGTTAAATTGATTTAAATTTGTAAAGTGCCTAAAATTGATTAATGCAATAGAAGCACGGTTTTTAAATTCTATGGGATTAATAATGGTAGTATTGGATTTGTTCCACTTAATGCCTGGTAAGTTAGTATCACAAAAAAAAAGAAATAAATACTGAGAGTTGACTTAGAAACGTATAGATAACGAATCAGGAGTATTCTTCAAAATATTTTGTATGCTAAACATGTCTAACTAATTAATTAAAAAAAAATCTTAGTATACACAACGGTGTTGTTTGGCAAAAAATTTTTACCGTGAATCAAAATTTAACTAAAAAAACTACAAATCAATAAAAACGGATCTCACCATCTCTCTTAGATCTCTTAAGTCCACCATCTCTCTTATATCCCTTAAGTTCACGTCTCAACTTCATAATATCAAAAGTCTTAAAGATCGTATAAAAATTGTTCATTTTACGTACGTGGTGATAAAGCAAATTAGAACTTGCCGTAACAAGTGTATACAATTATGATTGAAATGATTTTTTTTAATGGCTGAATCACTTCCCGAGCAGAAATTTGACAGAGCTTAAATAAGATCCTGATCTGGGTCAGACATTGGTAGAGCAGCGTGATTGAGCCCTGATCAACGCTTTTTCCCTATCAGGTCCTGATTGAGATTACCGGATCGGACCCTGATTGGGATAATCAGATCAGACCCTGAATATGATAATCGTGTCAGGCCTTGATTGGGATATCCGGTTAAGAACCTGATATATATTTAGATATTTTATACATAAATTAATTAAAATAAAATTAAAATTTACAACTGAAAAAATAAAAACATATACCACGTTAATCACTATTATTATAGTCTTACAACCGAGAAGCGAAAACTAAAACATACATGAAACGATTTTAACTACACTCTAAAAAAAATAGTGTAAATTTACTCTTGTAATAGGAGGTAACTGAATGCCTCGTATTATAATGGTAAATTTACAACAGTGCGTAAAATAAAAATATTTACACATTTTGTCGTAATTCATCATTTTGTTAACGAATGTATTATTACACAAAAAACATTAGTTGTTAGGCATATTCGATGTATGTTTAACTATATTTTGATGGAAATCTACAACAAATTACCTAAATATACACACAAAACCACAAAAAATTGTGTAAATTTACATCGAGTTGTTTAAATTTAAAATCTTTTTGACAGATTTTTACACCCTAAAAGAAGTATATTGCCACGAAGCTACTCGATTTTAATCCACTACTATCTGTGTAAAATACCTCAATCAAAGATTATTGATAGTCTATGAAGGGCACTGGGCAGCTGAAAATGGTTATGGTTTTATATAAGGAAGTAATTCGAATGGTAGTATTATTGTTTAACATCTAGTGTATGAAATGAATGTTTTTGGACCACCTGTAATTAGTAAAATGTTGTTTGAAGAAAGCATTGGTTCTAATAAATAAACATAAAATAAATTTTTTTGTTTAATTTTGTATATAATAAAAGTAACAATAAAATATTTTAAACTACTATAAATTATAAAATTAATAAGTTACCATTTTTTAATTTAATTTATTTTTAAATTTTTTTTTTGAATCAATGCCTTTCAACACACTTTTAAAAATGAAACAAAGAAAGTATATATATATAAAATATTACAATGGGCATAAACTATACGGTTTATTTTTACAACGAATGTTGTGTTTTTACAATGCAAATATTTAAATTTACGTAGTTGGGCGGATACAGAACACAAACAAAATGAATAATACAACTTTATATGTACTAAAAGCACAAGTTAATTTAAAAAGACATAAGTTATCGTAATATTACACATTTGTTCGAATTTTTAAGCTTATGATTTTTGGATACGAACTTTTGGTTTAAGATTATACCACGGTTGGAAAATTACACCAAAAAAGACGCTAACTTATAGTTATTATCACCGTGACTTTACGCCTCATTATTTCTATTTTTTGGAGTGTATATATTTCTAAAATGGATAATGCTCTAGTGAATTTTAACCAATTAAAATTTCAGCTAGGGGTCAAATACGATTAAAGTATGATTGTCTCGTTAAACTGAAATTTTTAAATTTATTCAAATTCAATTTATATTAAAAATTTATTACATAAATTTTATTGTAATGAAAAGTTATACATATTCTGATTTTATTTATGTTGAGTTTGAACACTTATATGTCTGGCACTTTCCACCTTTCAAAGTAATTAAATTGTTAAGAGTTTACAGAATTCTCGGTTTGTTTGTAAAAAATAAAAACAAAGACTCTGGCCGAGTACCCGAATAAACAATAAAAATACAAAGTACATAACTCAATTAATAGTATCAATAAACAAATTTATTAAACGTTAAACAAATATAGTAAATGACTTATAAACTTTTGAAGTACATTAGTGTGTGTATTAAATATAAACGTTTAGAAAACAATTAACCCAAGAAGAAGGTCTCTTAGAGACAGAAAATATTCGGTGTTAAAAATAAATAAAGTTTTTGAAGTGAAAAAAGACGTTGTTTTACTAATTATTATACATCAGTATATTTATGTTATTGATGCCTATTTAATGATTGTTATAAAAGAAATTAAAAATAATGTATACCATACCATATTAGTAAAAAGAATAATTATTTTATTTAACTACAACAAAAACAAACAAAAACTTTGTATTTCCATACAGAATAATTGAATAATTTCACTTTTAATGAGTCAAAACATCATAAAAGTGTTACACATGTTACATGACATACCTATATAAAGTTATATAACATTTACGTTTCGGAAATAAAAATATTTTGTTTCATTTGTTTTATTATTATTACTGATTTTCATATCTGGATTGTTTATCTTAGGGATGTAGTTCTTAAAGGAGAGTCTATAACTAACAGTGCCGTTACTACGGTACGGCCCACCCGGCCCTGGGCCGGGGGCCCACCATAAAACACTCATAAAAATATGAAAATGAACACTTCAAATAATAAATTTAAAAAACAACAATGCAATATTTTTTACTGGGCAATTTCAAAAATTGCCCATGCCAATTTCAAAAATTCATTTTTTTGTAACTAAGTTGCAAAGTCTACGCTTTTTCGTGCGTCAGTTTAGTAATTAAATGAGCTTTATTAAAGCATTAATCTAGTACATTGGTCAGATTCATTAAAGTACTAATTGTAGTTGTTTAATATTTTATTAAAGCATTAATAATAATGGTTTAATGATTCATTAAAGTATAAGTACTTTAATGAATCATTAAACCATTATTATTAATGCTTTAATAAACTATTAAACAACTACAATTAGTACTTTAATGAATCTGACCAAATTTACTAGAGGAATGCTTGAATAAAGCTATCAAATTCGTGAATGATTTCATATCCACGCTGGCGTTCAAATAAACCATAGTTCTTAGCTTAGAGTACTCGCACCACGATGTTGAAGGTTTCATGGATCCTAGTTTTCTTACAAAATAGGCCAGCATGACCATGTCATTGATTGTTGTAGTTTTTGATTCTTTGAACCACTAATCAAAATTTTTGTATGAAGTTTCGTACGCCAATTTCACCAATTTTTCCGGTACGATTGTAGAAATAGCTTCATTTGCTGCTTTTTCTATATCTGACGATACAAAATCATCATCACTTGAACTCATCTTGATATTTTTCACAATTGGCTGTATGAAAACTAAAAGAAAACTAAGGCTACATACTCCTTATAAGATCAAATTGGTTTGCTCAAAACGTACTAGATACAAATGCAATATGTTTAGTTGTATTTTTTATAAAAGTTTAATTTTGCAGCTTCGTTACAAAAAATCTTGTATGAAACACGTTGCTAAATTAGTTGTTTTAAGCACTCGATGTATTGTCAACCTCGGCTTCGCCTCGGTTGCCAATTTCACATCTCGTGCTTAAAACAACCTAATTTAGCAACTTGTTTCATAAATAGCTATTAAATAATCACAAAAAGACATTATAATTTATATCAGAAAATCTTTGAATATTGAATATATTAGAAAATATTTCCCGTTATATCTCTTATTGAGGATAACACTTATTATTCAAAAGAATTTAATTAATATGTTTCCAAACATAGAAAGAGCATTCAAATTTTTTTAACCATTAAGGTCACTAATTGTTCAGAAGAACAGTCTTTTTAGGCGATGAAATACATAAAAAATGATTGGCATGCTGTTTCGCAGGAGCGACTGAATTCCCTTGCGTTGATGTGCATAGAAAGTGATTTATTAAAATCTATAGAATTTGAAGATGTTGTAGATAAATTTGTTGATAAAAGAGTGAGGAGAAAAAATATTTAAATAAAATAAACATTATCGCTACGCTTATAAATAAAGTTTTTGCGTAGACATTTTGTTGACGTAGAAGCAATGATTTCAAAAAGTGGTAATGAGAAATGCTACCATATAATTTTTAATTTTTCTTTTTAAATATATGAATGAAAAATAATCAGAACTCTAGCTGATCAGTTGGGATATATGAAAAATTAGCGATCAAATAAGTTTTCAAGTAAGCTTCGCTAATTTTTCATATATCCGAACTGATCAGCTAGAGTTCTGATTATTTTTCATTCATATATTTAAAAAGAAAAATTAAAAATTATATGGTAGCATTTCTCATTACCACTTTTTGAAATCATTGCTTCTACGTCAACAAAATGTCTACGCAAAAACTTTATTTATAAGCGTAGCGAAGCACGCCGGGCCCTCCTAGTTTTCAATTAAAATAGAACGTGAGCCATGCGGTATAACTGGAAGAATTTGGCGAAAGTCACCGCTCAGTAAAAGAGTTTTACCTGCAAACAGTTTATTTTTATTTTCTTCGTTTGGAGTCAAATCTCTTAACAAACGATCAATTAATTTTAAAGCATGAATAGAACACATTGAAATTTCATCTATAATAATGATTGATGCATTATTAATATATGTGCCATGTACACTGTTTGGAGTTATATTTGGCATTGAATTCTCTAATAATGGAATTGGTAATTTGAAAACATTATGCAAAGTTCGCCCCCCAATCAAAAGAGTTGATGCAATACCACTGAAGGCAGTTACAATACACGAAAGATTTAATGAATTAAATTTATGAATGATTGCCGTTTGAACAAAAGTTTTGCCACAACCTGCATGAGCTGTCAAGAAAAAAACATTACTTCCAGTATCATGGAATTGAGCTTCACGCAAAACAATATCAATCACACTACGTTGCTCATTATTTGCATTTTCATACATTCTATCGAAAACTATAGCTTCTTCTTCAATATCAAAATGACCTACATCGCCAATCTGTAAGTTATATTGTGGAATCGGAAGACCAAGATCACCACATGAAGTATTATGTGTAAGAAGAATTTCATTAATTTCAATCAAGGCTCGATTAATTGACACATCTTCATCGTAATTTCGTAAAAAGTCTTCAATCATACTATTTCTAAATTCAATCCATAAAGCTAAAGCATTCGGAGGAACATTCAAACCACAGATAAATGCAAATAATTGACGAAACTGTTTTGGTGATTGAATTTCTGAAGCTTCAAGTAAACATTCACGCCATTCATTATCATTTGTTGCAATACCTCGAGCTTCACATGCTGCAACAAAAGTAGGGTACTCAACACCTTCATACATACGTAGATCAGAAAAAGATTTTGGACCACGAACATGCAACAGAAGTAAACGCATATTTTTTTTTTTTTTATTCAAAGTTAGGCATGTTTAGTGTTAATTATAATAAATTATAAATTAACGTCTCTGAATATCTGAAGATACCATGCCAACTAGGGATAAGAATGGAATGCAAATTAAGATTCTCTGAGAAATTTATGAACGTTAACTTTAAAGCCTTGAGGATTAAATTCATCAGGGAAAACCCAGGAAGGTAAGGCATTCCAAAGATGAGAGACTCTGTTGAAAAAGTCACATTGGAAGGCTACAGTTCTACACCTAATTATTTGAACTGTAAAGGGATGCGCTGCTACGTTTGCTCTGGTGTGACGCGAAAGGTTTGCTAATTTAGGTAAAATCGATTTGATCTCTTCAGAAGCTCGTTCATCCATAATATATTTATAAAATATAGTCAAATCAGCAACATTTCTTCTGTGCTGCAAGGAATCAAGACCGTTAGTAAGACTTGGGTTACCAATGAGTTTAATAGCTCTACGCTGTACAGAATCAAGGCAGTTGAGACTACTCAAGTAAGCTCCACCCCATATGTGAGAACAGTATTCCATGCAGGGACGTATAAAAGATTTATAAACTAAAAGAAGTTGTTCGCTATCGAAAAACTTACGACATCGCCCTAAAAATAAAATATGAAACAATAAGAATAAGAATAAGATATGAAACAATTCTATATCTTTTGGAGAAACCATATATAATCGAGCAACAACTTTATCAGCCCCACGTTGTCTTCTTTTCCACGATTTACTTTGATCATGCCAAACATAATGTAATGGTAATTCTGTATACAAAAACTCATTAGCTAAATTATCAATGGAATTCAAATGGAAAAATGCTAACAATTTTGTTCTTGATACATTTGCGACTGCACCAGCCACATTACCATTCCTGATATAAACATTTTGTCTATTAGGCAAATGACAATCAAGTCGAATAATTGTATGAGATTGAAAATGCATTGGAAATTCAAATATGCGCCAAGCAGCTTCAGTCGAACCAACATACCGTCCATTCAAAAAATCTTGAATTTCATTTCCCACAATCGCATCATCATTATTCACTGCATTCTCTCCATTCACTCTCAATTCAACATTGGCAGAATCATACCCTTTATATACATACTTGTAAACATATTTCACACTTTTAACAGTCGTAGATATTTCAACGTTAATATGACAATTGAATTTTGCAAGAAGATAAGGATTATATGGAACAACATATCTATTATCAAGAGATGCACCACGTACATCAACACTCATACCATTATCACGTCGACGATACAAAGGATAAATTCCGACGACTCGTTGTACCACTCACATCCAAACGTTTACGACGTAGTCTTGGCATCGAAATAAATAAATATATCAATATATCAAAAATATGAAATAACTCAAATATCAAAATATCTCAAAAATCTTTATATCAATAAAAAACAAAATAATCGAAAAATATCGAAAACCGTCCTTCTTGAAAGATAAAAGACGACTAAAATATAAAATAAATACGACGACTGAAATGAATATAAAATAAATATAAAAATTTTCGTTTTTGTTATTCGTTGTTCGGTTCGATAGCTAATATATAAAAAAGAAAAATTTTAAAGCATTGTTTTAAAGCAAAAAGAAAATTGTTTTTGCATGTATGTAAACTTATAATGCATATGTATAGAAAAAGTTTTCCGTATATAATAACTTTTTTATTTATGATCCGAAAAATCCCAAAAATCTTTAAAATCTAAGTTACACTAATATCAGTTAGCAGTGAAAATTTCAAATGAATCAAAATTCGAATAAAAAAGCCTAATGCTCCACAAAGTTTTAATCTAGCGTATTAATATATAAGAAGATAATAAACCTCAAAAACCCGTAAGTAATTATGCTTTTTAATTTAATTTAGACTGGGTTCCAATTAGCTGCTAAATTGTACGAAACTGCTAAATCTAAATTTAGTTTTACAAAATTATCGAATTTTAATTCAAATTAATATAATCAAGTTGTCAGATATTGTTTAACGTATGAATTTCTTCCAAATTATTTAGAAACAAAATATAATTTAGTCAAATAAAATAGTTGACTAAATTGATTTAGCACGTTTAGTACAATTAAGCATCAATTGGAACGCAGTCTTATTGTTAATTTTCGAAAAGGCCCCCTAGAAATAGTGGGCCAGGGGCCCCCAAATACATTGGGACGCCACTGATAACTAATCATTCACGCTATAAATTAAAGCTAGCCATGCGCGCTTTATATAATCTTTCCTTCGATTGAACAACACTGCTCGTTCTAAATTGATGAATCCAGGAGTTCTTTCTAATCGCTTAGTATTTCTGCAATTAGAATAGCGGTCTCATTTGAATAATCAATGGATTTATTCATATTAAATAATCAAAAGCTAGCACTTATTTAAATTACAGGTGCTTTCATTTGCGATAAGTTATAAATGAGGACAGCGGTTCTGTGAAACATATTCATGATCTAAATGTAAAATCATAACCAAAAGCATATTCTCTGTCAATGTTTATCTAATAAATTAGGAATAATATTATAAGATTAAAAAAAATTAAATTAATTAAATTAATTTATTATACATATTTGTTTACTATTACTATCACTGTACATCATATTTTGCTAAACATCACTTAACAATTTCATCATGTTTTCATTATAATTTACAATAAAAATGAAATGGAAATAATTTTATTGACATAACTTTTTAAACTTAATAACTGATTAAGTTACTTAACTGATTTAATTAAGTTTAAAGAAACAATGACCGATGTCTCCAGGTCTTGATAAGTTCTCGATAGCTTTATCTAGAACAGAAATAAATGTATCAGTTGTATTGTATTGTGGTTTCAGTATCGGATGTAAATATGTCGTATTGTAAGAGATTCTAAAAATAACCTTAAAAGCTTGAAAGGACTTCTAAACCCTTCCACAGCTTACATTCTACTCTAGACAGCTTACATAGTCTTAAAAATATTAAACCATTTTTCTGACTTTTCTAAACTACAAGGTTTCAAGCCATAAAATAAAACTACGTGTCAAGATCTCGGCAGAGATGGTCACCGAAGCAGAATTAGTGAATTAGATACAAAGTCAGACGAGTAGCAATAATAACTGACACTATAACATCAATAACGAAAGAAAAATTATGACCTTACAGCTCCAGAAGGCTAGATTTGGGGTTTACTCAATGTGTTTGAAACGGCTGAACATATTACTCTTTAAATATTATTTTATGTTTGTTTTTATTTTCTTAATTCCTTTTGTATTAGTTTTAAACTTCTTACAATTGAAAAATATGAAGGGGCTGAAATTTCAAGGTCTGACTTCGCTCTGGGTTGAGGATTTTAATATAGATTTCGGCAAAAAACTTTCATGATGACGTTGTTTTTAGTTTTGGGCAGCGATGTATATCAAACATAACTCTTTGTTAAAGGACAAGTATTTTTTTATCCTTGTTTAGAAATTTATTACAAAGCTAATAGTACGGGAGGTGGCGTTACATTTGTATGAGTCATTTTCTACCGACTGAATTTCATTTTGGGAGTTGTTCAATGTTCATATATTAACAAAATGAGCGTCAGTCGTCGGACCTGTGGTGGGGCTAAAGGTGGCAGCATGCGAAAGTCGGTAAAAAAAAGTTTGGTGCTAGTATTTTCATACCGCTCCAAAATTTGTGAGATGATATTTTAGATTATTTTTAACAAAAAAACAATCGTCAGCTGTATTGAAGAGGGTAGGTTATACGTCAGTCACGTATATGAACCATTCTGAAAACATGTAAATATAAATTCATTTTATACCTTACGCAATTCATGCAGCTGAATTTTCATACTTTTAAAATCATAAAGAAAACCGACAGCTGTACTTTTAACGGGGGAAAGACCATCAGCCAGTGTCATAACATATTGCGCGCTCAGGGCATGTCAGTTCATCATAGTGACTTTGCAAATAAACTGACGATCTTTACACTTACAAACGTGCAGCTGACGACCATTTTTATTTATTTTATAAAATAAAATTACTTTATTTTACAAAATAAATAAAATATAAATATTTATTATGTAATATAATTACTTTATTCTAATAAAAAGTAATTTTATTTTATAAAATAAATAAAAATGGTCGTCAGCGGGTGGGTGGGTGAGTTTTCTGCATAGGATCTTGATGAAACTTTGGCAAATGATACAAGTTCACTTGGAGATGGAAGATCTAGATTCATTTTAAATTTGGACAAAATGGCGGGGGGTCTCCCGAACACCTCTAAGCTTAAATCTTGAATAACTTCTGATCCCGGGCTATGATCTTATTGAAACTTAGTATATAAGGTTTTAGTACTGTTTCCAATATTTTAATTTGGTACTTGAAATGATGACATTTTCCCATTGAATGAAACTTTCAGTGAAACTTTTGATTAATGAATAAGAATAGACAATCAAAAGGAAATTAACCAATCAAAAACGTTTACTTGGCTTCCAGATTTTTCTGAGTAATGATCATGCACATACAAAAACGACATGCACTGTAAAACTCGTGTTTAGAAACCACGTTCGCGCTAGTAATACACTCTAGGTTTTGTAACAAATGCACAAAATTTATTAAATATTTATTTAATTGTTGATTATACACTCTAAAAAAAATAGTGTAAATTTACTCTTGTAATAGGAGGTAACTGAATGCCTCGTATTATAATGGTAAATTTACAACAGTGCGTAAAATAAAAATATTTACACATTTTGTCGTAATTCATCATTTTGTTAACGAATGTATTATTACACAAAAAACATTAGTTGTTAGGCATATTCGATGTATGTTTAACTATATTTTGATGGAAATCTACAACAAATTACCTAAATATACACACAAAACCACAAAAAATTGTGTAAATTTACATCGAGTTGTTTAAATTTAAAATCTTTTTGACAGATTTTTACACCCTAAAAGAAGTATATTGCCACGAAGCTACTCGATTTTAATCCACTACTATCTGTGTAAAATACCTCAATCAAAGATTATTGATAGTCTATGAAGGGCACTGGGCAGCTGAAAATGGTTATGGTTTTATATAAGGAAGTAATTCGAATGGTAGTATTATTGTTTAACATCTAGTGTATGAAATGAATGTTTTTGGACCACCTGTAATTAGTAAAATGTTGTTTGAAGAAAGCATTGGTTCTAATAAATAAACATAAAATAAATTTTTTTGTTTAATTTTGTATATAATAAAAGTAACAATAAAATATTTTAAACTACTATAAATTATAAAATTAATAAGTTACCATTTTTTAATTTAATTTATTTTTAAATTTTTTTTTGAATCAATGCCTTTCAACACACTTTTAAAAATGAAACAAAGAAAGTATATATATATAAAATATTACAATGGGCATAAACTATACGGTTTATTTTTACAACGAATGTTGTGTTTTTACAATGCAAATATTTAAATTTACGTAGTTGGGCGGATACAGAACACAAACAAAATGAATAATACAACTTTATATGTACTAAAAGCACAAGTTAATTTAAAAAGACATAAGTTATCGTAATATTACACATTTGTTCGAATTTTTAAGCTTATGATTTTTAGATACGAACTTTTGGTTTAAGATTATACCACGGTTGGAAAATTACACCAAAAAAGACGCTAACTTATAGTTATTATCACCGTGACTTTACGCCTCATTATTTCTATTTTTTAGAGTGTATAATTTATTTAACAAATTTATAAACAAATTTAAGATATTTAAATATAAACTAAAGTTAGTCATTTTCGTTGTAATATTGTATTCTAAAAGTAGGGGAGGCGAGCGACATAAAATTGCAAGCACTTTATAAAGGCTGATTTTTTAATATTATGTCACATATGTTGAGAAGAGAAATAGTCTTCCCTTCAGTCAGCAGGATTCGTTAGCGTTTGGAGTGGGTGGGGCTCCAATGTTGTAAAAAAAACCGTGTATCTTGCCACTACTTTATAAAACCTGAAAATTGTTTACAACAACTACAGCGATTCATATTAGAATACTATTTCATGCTCAAGACTAAAAGGAATTCGTTTAATATACTTTATTAAAATCTCTATATGATTCTATTAATTTTGTTATTTAAGTTTAATATTATATATTTTAATAGTCGTTCGAGTAGATCAGCTTCAATGTACATGCAATAAAATGAATATCCATTGAAAAAAGCAACTTCATTCAATATATGTTAATATTTATTGAGCGCGCCGTATTACAGAACGGCAACCTTTTATTTGCGACTGACGGCATCTGGTACAGAAATAAACTGACTGACTACATTTTTTGTAATTATAATAATATTCTTCACCTGTATATTAAACTAACACTCTTTGCCTTTTCATCCGGCTTTGATACAATTACTAAGTACTATCCATCATAATCAAACCTCTTCTAATCTATTCTGTGAACACCTGCTGCTTAACTATAATTCTACAAAAAAAAAACCACAGTGAAGTTTTTTTTTTTTTTTTAATAAAATGTGTTGTGTAGTAGGAATTACAATATGTGTCACAATAACACATAAAAACCTTTTAAGACCCCACAACAACATACGTTCAAAGGTGTTGATGGACGTAAATCTTCTTTTTTTTTGTTTTTTTATATTTTTTGTTAAAGAATGGATAACTAAACAAAAAATCTTATCACTGACAAAATATGACATAGGCCAATATTTTATGATAGAATAGAGAAAGTAAAAGTAAATTTTTACAAAAATTTGCTGAAACAAAACAAAAATGTAATTGCCAATAATCCAGCCGGTTGCATATTCCTTGATCCTGTGACGCACCGTCTTTCTTGAAGATTAAAGCCCACACAAAGTTATATGAAGGCTTGTTTTCTCAAGGAAGCAATAGCGTCTCATCATCAAGGATTATTTCACAGCTAAGATTGGGGGTGCTACCGTTGACTGACTACAGTTCATCCGCCACCACCCCTAAGATATCACCTTGGCTAGTGATATCTCACTGCTATTGCCAGTGGTATGTGATATCTCACGTTAGCTTCTATGTCAATAGCAGGGACTGGAGTGCGCGGGGTTATCACACCCGTAGATCAAAAATGAAAAATGCGTGTACATACTATAAATGATGTCCATGCGTGTACAATGTACATACTATAAATTTTTATACGATCAATCACGAATGGCTGGAAATAATAATATGTATTAAGAAAATAATGAAATAGCAGCTTTTGTTTTTCTTAATTTTATTTACAGAAAATGAAACTATGCAAAAATAATTATGGAAAACAAACTATCTGTCATATAAATAATTAATTTTCTTATTAATATCGAAATGAAATAAATTATAAATTTGAACGAAATGGCTAAAAGACTACGTTATCGAAAAATTTAAATGCCGGAAATGGAATTTATATGAATAAAACGGAATAATTTTTATTTAGAAGGGTTTTTTGTGAACAATTAAGCTTATGTACATATTGGAAATCACTTGAATTTTGCAATTCGAAATAACTTTTCATTTTTCTTTAAAATTCCTTTAGAAAAATTTTTTGTGTTTCGTGCCAGGGTTCGAACTCACATTCATCAGAGACGCATGTTCAAATCCCGTCAGTCGTACACAACTTAGCCACAGCGGCGATGATGTACCATATTTTAATTTTTATGTTAAGATAATTTCTAAATTGAAACTTCATCATTTTTCATATTTACTTAAGTTGAATCTTTCATCTTTGATTACATATTGGAAATTGCATTTCTTTGAGATTTTTTGTATTAAATTTCTAAATATTACGATGTATGAATTCATAGGATGAGAGAATATTTCGCCAACACTTAAGTCAACATTCTAATCAACATCCTAAGTCACGATTGTAAAGTCATTATGGCACGAAACACAAAAAAAAATTCTAAAGGAATTTTAGAGAAAATGAAAAGTTATTTCGCATTGCAAAATTCAAGTGATTTCCAATATGTATTTAAGCTCAGTTGTTCACAAAAACCCATCCAAAATAAAAATTCCCCTGAAGTTGTCTATATTTCCTAACAAAAAATATAGCAATGAATTGACCATGCGTCAGATATTAAGTTTCGCATTGATTGGCTAGAATCAATAATGACTTTACTACACTCGTGACTTAGGATGTTGATTAGAATGTTGACTTAAGTGTTGACGAAATATTCTCTCATCCTATGAATACATACATCGTAATATTTAAAAATTTAATACAAAAATATGGAGGGGCTGAAATCTCACAGCTCTGAGATATCAAGACTTCAGTCTGGGTTAAGGATTTGTATATAGTTTTCAGCAAAATACTTTTATGAGGACATGGATTTTAGTTTTGGGCAGCGATGTATATCAAACATACCTCTTTGTTAAAGTACAAGTATTTTTTATCTCTGTTTCAAAATTTAAAAATTGACTAAAAAAATAAATGAAATCGTTTTTTGACACACTTGACATTATTTTTTGACAAACTTATAATGCCATAATTCTCTATAATAATAATAAAATATCATGTCATACAAACTATTAATTTTATTTTTTTCCAAAACAATTGGGTAAAAAATAAATAAAAACCTTTCTTTTGACACACTTGACAACATTTTTTTGACAAACTTATAATGCCATAATTCTCAATAACAATAATAAAACTTCATTTCAAACAAACAATTAATTTTATTTTTTTTCCAAAAAATTAGGTAAAAAATAAATAAAAATCTTTCTTTTGACACACTTGACAACATTTTTTTGGCAAACTTATAATGCAATAATCTAGTTTTTGATCTCACATACCAATCCCTACCATCAAGATTTCTCCTAATTTAATTTGTCTACTCGTAATCACTTAAAACGAACGTTTTTTAAGTCAAAAATATGAAAATTTGCTATTTTTGACACACATAATGATTTTTTTTCCGGCACAGTTATCGAACACAGCGTCCTTTCGGACCTGTCTCTTGTGAATACCTATTTTTAGAAAAAAATATTTTTGGAATCCCTCCAGCCGTTTTCCCTGCAGCGTAGGTAATGAGGGACGGACAGACGGCCGGACGGCCGGCCGACAGACAGACATACATTTTTTTTGCTTTTTTAGAATCAGTAGGTCCTAAAACATCGAGAAATGCCAAAAAAAGTGAGGGTAAGAATTTCACTTTTGGCTCATGAATGTAATACTTAGGTCTTCCAGACCGAAGTAAAATCCCAAATAAATAATTTTTATGTTCTATAAAAATAATAAACAAAAACAAAAAAAAATAAATATAAGGTACGCGTTTAAAAATGTATATTATAACACAAACTGGTTTTCGTCCCAATAATATCAAATGTTTGTAAAAAATTGTGTTTTAAAAAATTGAACTTTAATGTTATTTAAAAAAAATGAAAAAAAAAAACAATAAAAAATGTACTACGTCATCAGCGTTACGGCCGTATAGAGGGATAGACTCACGGCTATTATATTATAGAAGATATCAGATTTTAGAAAGTACTTGCACGATGTACCGTTTTTTTACAACTTCAACGCGTGACTGACGCGATCGGTTACAGGATTTGAGTGACTGACGATCATAAAACTTATTTTGAATTAATATTCTGCTCTCAAACCAATTTTCAGGTTTTATAAAGTAGTTGTAAGAAACATGGTTTTTTACAACATTGGAGCCCCACCCACTCCAAACGCTAATGAATCCAGCTGACTGACGGAAGATTATTTCTCCACTCAACATATGTGACATAATATTAAAAAATCAGCCTTTATAAAGTGCTTGCAATTTTATGTCGCTCAGCTCTCGGACTATAAATTATAGGTAAATTGCAGTTCGCATAAATTCAAATTATATTTGATTTCATAAATCGACCAACCGTGTAAAGTGTCACAAAATCTTGATTTAGTCAAACAAATAGTTAATAGATAATGTAATGTTATAATATAAATAAATTTGAAAAATACAAACATAGCAATCCGGCTACAAACAATCTATTAACCTATATATCAATATATTGTTCAAACTTTTGTTATTGCAGTAAATAAATTATTGATTTCTACTTTGTTGAAGTTTGGGTTGCGTTTACACCTCAATGATGTTGAAGTTACGTGTATGTCAATTTATTCCGATTGACATTTGGATTTTTCCGCCAAAAGTTATAGTTAACTTATACATACTCATCATCATCGAAAGACGCATTCTTTTGTTGCTTCAACTTAAATTATATTTTCATGTTTAAATATAGAATAAATAAAGTATATTTATTCTAAACTTTGTGTTTTTGTTGATGGGAAGTGTTGTTACAATTTTGACTAATAAAATTGTAAAACTCTTACAGGTTAGTGACCCAGCACCTAATTTCTTGTTCACTGCATCGTGTTACTAATAAAATTGTAAAACTCTTACAGGTGAGTGACCCAGCACCTAATTTCTTGTTCACTGCATCGTGTTACTAATAAAATTGTAAAACTCTTACAGGTTATGTGTCCAGTTGGAATTAAAATGTCTGATAACGTAGAGAAATCGATAGGTATCACTAGCTTACAAATTTTGATCTTTTTTTGTCTCCCTAAATAAAACCCAAATTTTCTAATGGAATTGGACTTCTTGAGCACGAATATCATATTCATTTTTTTAGGTTAGCTCTAGTTTTTAAGATATTCACAAAAAACCATTTTTTTCGGTGATCAAAAATGTTGTTTCGGTTTTTGGGTCTCATATTTTACAAAACAAACAAATTATATATATTAATGAAACATGTGCATAGCAAATATGCCAACAAACATTTTGAGCAATATTTTGTAAAAATCCATTAAGGATTCTGGAAGTTACAGTCGAAAAAAGTTGAAAAAATACGAAAAATTCATATTTGTTTAAAAAAATTTCCATTTTCAACACCATAAATTTTGAACAAATAAAGACATTCCTTTTTTTAATTTCTTGGAACCTATAGAAATTTCAATTTTCTTTCTTTTAAGCTAAAAAACACGAGTATTGGTGCAGTTTGCACCAAGTTATTCAAGTTTTTCCAAAGAAAGTCAAAACTCAAAATTTGGAACTATAAGAATAATTTAAATTCTGCAACATAAATGATTTATATATAAGTTGTTTTCGTAGTAGATCTACCTCCTCCTACCTCGGAATTATTTTAGGAGTTGAAAAATATCAGTTAGTTGATTATGAAATGTCTTTTTTTGACAAAAGTTGTATTTTATTTGTATATGATTTTTCTCGAAATTGGGATTTTTTGTGAAGGTTTTTGACATGATCGAGCTCCTCCCACCGCGGATTTATTTTAGGAGTTGGAAAATATCAGTTAGTTGAATATGAAATGTCTGTTTTTGATAAAAGTTGTATTTTATTTGTATATGATTTTTCTCGAAATTGAGATCTTTATTGTGAAGTTTTTGACATGGTTTAGCTCCTCCCACCTCGGACTTATTTAAGGAGTTGGAAAATATCAGTTAGTTGATTATGAAATGTCTTTTTTTGACAAAAGTTGTATTTTATTTGTATATGATTTTTCTCGAAATTGGGATTTTTTGTGAAGGTTTTTGACATGATCGAGCTCCTCCCACCGCGGATTTATTTTAGGAGTTGGAAAATATCAGTTAGTAATGAAGATATGCAGTTCTTATAAATGGGGTGAATAATTTAGCAGTATGTATTATGTAACTTCCACAAATAAAACAAAATGAATTTGGGCTATTTTTACACTTGAAACTTCTTAACGACGCCACTTAAATAATATTGGCTTTACACTTTACTAACAATTTATGTTGCTCTACAAGGCAGCGATCACTATTGATCTATTGATTTTTAAAAACAATACACTATTTAAAATTTATATTTGTAATATTTTTTCTTTTTTACTTGAATGTTTGGAATTAAATTTATCCTCAGAGAGATTATTTTTGCAACTAATCATACGACAATTATTTACTTATAAAGAAACCTCATTAAACTAATTAAACAAAACTTGGGAAAACCGAAAATTTGTTAAAAAGGAGAAGTAATTGCTTTCATCATAAACGTAAGGAGTAACACAAGGTGGGCGGTGATAGAAAAAAATTTACATTATCAAAAAACAAAATAAAGAGAAAAAAGAAAAGAAACAAACCTTATAGGTATTAATAGACATAAATAGTGGCTTAATTTGATGGTGCTTGAACTAACCTAAATAGTTCTGATGTTATGATGTTTTGCCTCCTCACAATTCATTTTTTGTTTATATTTTTCTGTATACGTCTCATATCGATCCAATTCGCAACTTTGAAAACAAAAATGGAAATTATACTTCACTATCTTAAACTAATTCTTTACTGATCTTTGAGAACGACTGAACATGTAAAATTATTATTTATGGCACAATAAATTAAGTAAAAAATTATTTTTTCCAAATTTTGAGTTTTGACTTTCATTGGAAAAACTTGAGTAACTTGGTGCAAACTGCACCAATACTCGTGTCTTTTAGCTTATACGAAAAGAAATTGAAGCTACGGAAAGCTCCAAGCAATTAAAAAAAAGTAGTGTCTTTATTTGTTCAAAATTTATGACGTTGAAAATGGAAAAATTTAAAAATATATGAATTTTTCGTATTTTTTCAACTTTTTTCGACTGTAACTTCCAGAATCCTTAATGGATTTTTACAAAATATTGCTCAAAATGTTTGTTGGCATATTTGCTATGCACATGTTTCATTAATATATTTTAAGTTTGTTTGTTTTGTAAAATATGAGACCCAAAAACCGAAACAACATTTTTGATCACCAAAAAATTGGTTTTTCGTGAATATCTCAAAAACAAGAGCTAACCTAAAAAAATGAATATTATATTCGTGTACAGGAGGTTCAAATCTATAAGAAAATTTGGGTTTTATTTCGGGAGATTTTTCTTGTAAACTAGTGATATTCAGCAATTTGTTGGCGCAAATTACAGTAGCTGGTCGTATCGTATGCAGTTTTTGTTGGGTGAAAAAGATTTGTATGATCATGCTCAGTCCAAAAAACCAGCTGAATCGGATGCGGAAGCACTGAAAACTTGGCCTAAAAATGAAGCAAAAGCAAAGAATTTACTAATCAGGTGTTTAAGTGATAATTTACTTGAATTGACTCGTGATTGTAATAATTCAAATGCAATTTGGGAAAAGCTAAAATCAACATATAATCGAAAAAGTGTTGCACGTCGATCATTTTTGACACAAGAATTATTTAACTTGAAAGTTGAAGAAGGAGAAAATTTGACAACATTTTTTATGCGATTTGATAAAGCAATTCGTGAACTTAAGGATGCTGCACTGAAAAAAACATGTCCTATTTCCAATCGAAATGCAATTGTCTCAACCTCACCGTGCGGTCACATATGGCGAATCAAACTACAAAATTGTTTCAACAACTCTACAATTATAAATCGATGAAGTTGAGACAATCACACGAAATATTTATGTGAAAATAAAATATAGTTCAATTAATATCAAATACTTAAACTTTAAAATGAAAAATTCATGATATAAGACCAAAGAAAAATTTTTTCAGGGAAATAGTTATTATCTTTATTCAACTACTGTTATATTGGATATAACACTTTATATTTTAAATAAACCTCATCCTGTTGTTAGGAAAATGTTATCGTGTAGTTGTCCCAATCACAGTGAAATTGATTGCAAATAATTTTTCTTTGTATGAATAATAAACTGCCAACTTCCAGATGAGGTTGTCATGAAATTCAATTTTTTTTTTCGGTGTGGAGAAACGATGGAAGATATTTCAGTTATTGTTAGATTAATGTTAGTTATGCCTAAAAAAGATTCTGGTGCACATGCAATAGCAGCCCCAAATAAGAAACGGGGTGCTTATGGTAGTCAAAAGAAAGCTAAACAAAAGAGACTATGCTTTACTTGTAATTCTGATCAACATTTACAAAGAGATTGTCCAAAGTATAAACAACAAAAAAAATACTCAAGCTGGAGGTCATGTTGTTGTTAAAGATACAGATACGAAATCGTCTTTTAGTATGATATCAGTTCGTGATGGTGCAAGAAGAGATAGTATCATGTTTGTGTTAGATTCAGGAAGCTCAGAATATTTAGTTAATAATGAAGAATTATATTAATGAATGTACAACAAGTAAAACCATTTAATATTTCAATTGCTAAAAATAATGAAGCAATATCAACCAACATTTGTGGAAGTATTGTTGGATTAACTTCTACCAATATAGGGGAGAATGAAGTACGTATTGGTAAAGTTTATTTTGTACCAGAGTTGAGACATAACTTAATGTCAGCTCAGAAACTTGTCAAAAATGGTAATATAGTAGCATTTTATGAAGATTATGCAACAATTGATAAAAAAGGTGAAATATATGCAATAGCAAAACAAATTGGTGGTGTTTATTGGTTGAATGTTGAAATGATGGATCATGCACATGCAGGTTTAGCATTAACAGTAGAACAAACAAATGTTTTGTGGTATCGTAGACTTGGTCATCTTAATATGCGTAGTTTTTGTGAGTTGATTAATAAATAAATGGTTACTGGTATTAATGAAAAGTTGTCTGATGCACTTAAATTTTGTGAAAGTTGTGTTAAAGCTCAAATGTCAAAACTTCCATATAGTGGTACACGCAAACCAACCACTAAACCCCTTGAAGTAGTACATTCAGATGTATGCGGTCCTATTGACCCACCTTCAGTTGAAAGCGAAAAATATTTTGTTACTTTTATTGACAATTATACTCATTTTACTATGTTGTATGTACCTGATGAACACGAAAGGTGAGACCTTTTCTAAATTGAAAGAATATTTTACTTATGCTACAGGTAACTTTGGTACACAACTTAAGACATTACATGTTGATAATGGAAGGGAGTATACATCAAATGAATTCAAAAAGTTTGCAAAAGAAAATGGTGTAATAATTGAGTATTGTCCACTACATACACCACAGTTGAACGGAGTATCTGAACGTATGAATAGAACTTTGGCAGAAAGATGTAGAGCACTTTTGATCGAAGCTGGTTTAGAGAAGAAAATGTGGCGTATATTTAGTTAATTGAAGTCCAACTGCAGCATTAAATAAAATTACACCGGATGAAGCCTGGTTTGGATCAAAACCAGATTTGTCTAAGTTAAGAATATTTGGATGTAAAGCATTTGCAATTACAGATGGTCACTTGAAAAAACTAGATGATCGTAGTAAAGAATATGTATTTGTTGGTTATGGTCAAACAGGTTGGCGTTTGATGGATAAAACAAATAGTAAAATTACTCAATCAAGAAATGTAATTTTCGATGAACTGTCTATGTTAAATCAAAAAGTTGATGTTGAAGTGGAACCTGATTCTAGTGAACCGCATGATGAAGAAACATAATCAAATGATAGAAATGAATCTTATGATTCTGATGAACCACATTCAACAGATGAATCAATTTTTACTGGATTTGATACAGCAAATGACAATACACATAATTTTGATGAAACATAAATAGGCGAAGAAAATAGTGAAATTGTACCTCCTGTAACGGATACAAATTCAAGTCGTCAAAAGAGAGATATGAGACCACCTCCTTATCTTCAAGATTATGTTTGTAATATGGCAATGATGGTAGAAATGATCTTGAATGATACACCATCAAGCTATGAAGAGATTTCAGAAAGACATGATTCAAAAGAATGGTTAAAAGCAGTTGGTGATGAAATTCAAGTTTTAAAAGAGAAACCAACTGATGGTGTAGTATTACCTGAAAATCATGTTTTAAAATTACAAAGATCATTGTATGGATTAAAACAGGCACCAAAGTGCTGGAACAAGAGATTTCATGATTTTGTGTTGACAATGAAATTCAAACAATCGAAGGCTGATTATTGTTTGTATATTTAGTTGTATATGTAGATGATATTCTTTTATGTTCAAGTAGTCCAAAATTGCTAGAATTTATTCGAGATAAATTGTTTAAAGAATTTAAAATGAAGGATCTTGGAATAGTAAAACATTTTATGGGTATAAAGATTACATATCAAAGTGATGTTTTAAAGATTGACCAAAGTCAATATGCAGAGAAATTGTTAAATAGTTTTGGAATGAAGGATTGTAATCCCGCTCCAACACCACTTGTTGAAGGAATATGTTTGAAGAAAAATGTTGACGAACCTTTAACAAAAGAACCTTTTAGAGAATTAATTGGTTCATTAATGTACTTGATGTTGGGAACACGTCCTGATTTGTGTTTCTCATTATCATATTTAAGTAGAAACCAGGAAAAAGCCACTGATGAACATTGGTCACATGCAAAAAGAGTCTTGAGATATTTAAAAGTAACAATGGATATGGGATTGGTGTTTTTTGTGATAAAAAGAAACCCATTATATCAGCATATGTAGATTCAGATTTTGCTAGTGATGTTGAAACACGTAAATCTACAACAGGATTTAGTATCATGATATTTGGAAATATAGTTGCTTGGGGTAGTAAGAAACAAAGTTTAGTTGCTCAATCGACATGTGAAGCAGAGTTTATTGCTGCAGCTTATGCAACATCAGAAGTATTATGGATGATGAAAGTCATTAATGATTTGAAAATGGATATTGAAATTCCAATCAAAATTTTTGAAGATAATGATGGGTGCATTCAGATGTACCAGAAACCAGAAACCAAAAGGAGCAAGCATGTTGATGTGAAGTTTCATTTTCGTTTTTTTTTGGGAACATTGTATTGGAAAAGATAGAGTCCTCTTTGCAAACAGCAGACATTATGACAAAGGCGTTGGGTAAACAGCTATTTAAAAGGCACAGAAAGTCCCTGGGAATAAATTGAGAGGGGCTGTTGAAGTTTGGGATGCATTTACATCTCAATGATGTTGAAGTTACGTGCATGTCAATTTATTCCGATTGACATTTGGATTTTTTCGCCAAAAGTTATAGTTAATATATACTCATCATCATCGTAAGACGCATTCTTTTGTTGCTTTAACTTAAATTATATTTTCATGTTTAAATATAGAATAAATAAAGTATATTTATTCCAAACTGTGTGTTTTTGTTGATGGGAAGTTTTGTTACAATTTTGACTAATAAAATTGTAAAACTCTTACAGGTTAGTGACCCAGCACATAATTTCTTGTTCACTGCATCGTGTTACTAATAAAATTGTAAAACTCTTACATACTTTAAATTGCTGTATGTAATGTGTTATTGACATACAGCTTTATACCAATTTGAAATTTCAAATCTCATTTAAAGATAGCGTTTTTAGTTTATGATTAAAATATACTGTCAACTCAAAAATATTTTGTTTACTTGTTTTGATGTTTAACATATTTCACGTGTTACACATATTTTTGCATGCAACAAATACTATTTAGACCAGTCTAGTTATCTTAAAAATAGGCAAAAAATGGAAAAAATTAGTAACAGGATGAAAACTATTGGATAAATAAGAAAATATTGCTCAAATGATAGGAAACATAAATTAAACGTGATCCGAGTTACGGGGGTGAAATAGGGTGAACTTTTAGGAGTAGAAAATGGTTTTTCATGATTTTCTGCGAAATTAGAGCATGTATCAAAAAAAGTTCAACGCAAAAGTTTTAGGTAATAAAAAGGTCTATAGGCCGGTATAAAGGCTATTTTTTCACATAATCTATAATTTGCCGTACAAATAGAAAAAACTTATCTTTTTACACACACTCTAATCACAATATTTATTTTTACGTTTAATTTTGATTTTAAACCAAAAAAGTGACCTCATTTTCACATGAAAATTCTCCTGAATGGGAAACAGTTTTTTCAAAAAAACATTAATCATTATGTTTGTTGAAACGTCTCCTTTTAGATGGTGTAAAAAAATAAACATTAACATAACATAAACACGGAAACATTTTCAAAGAAATGCAAAAAACTGAATAAACTTGATTTTAAAGAGTTATTTTCAATGATTGTTTAAAAATATTCATTATATGTTACATTTGTTACATTAAAATTTACTGTTGAAATCTTTAAGAAATATAAATTTTTCCAATGTTCATTTTTTTACACCATCTAAAACTAGTCGTTTCAACAAAAATAAAGATTACTGATTTTTTTTGAAAAAATTGTTTCCAGCACAGGAGAATTTTCGTGTGAAAATGAGGTCACTTTTTTGGTTTAAAATCAAAATCAAACTTAAAAAGAAATATTGTGATTCCAAAAAATTACAGCGTTTATGTACACTGTACAGTTTCTTCGATTTTTCGGGGAACAAATCGCTAATAACCGTCTCTTTAATTTCAAGTAAACACGGCCGTCTTTAAATCTATGTCTGTAAAATCCAATTTCTAGTTTTATTTACATATTTTACCAAAAACTTGATATCGTTTTTTTAAATGACATGTAAACTAGCTTGATATTTTTCTAGTTTTGAGCCTTACTCCCAGGATACTTTAAATTTTGAACAATTTAGAGAAAAGTAGCAAAACATTAATAACCGAATCTTATCAAATTGCAAATTTGCAAAAAAATTCATTATATACTTTGGTTGAGAAGGGCATTGTAGACTCGTCTGTCAATAGTAGCTCACTACTCAACCATGTTATATAAAATGTACCATGCTCTGTTTTTATTTTTCATTTACTGTAAGAAAATGATATTAATTGATCTTTAATTTGAATGATAAATCAGTAAAATAAATATAAACGTTAAGTAAAAACCTAAATTCTCCTAGACAACGCTGGCGTGATGACATCATCCAAGACCTTCGTGATATAGGATGTCGAAACTGGGGTCAACTGGTCATGGAACGAGATAATTGGAAGCTGATTGCACAGACGGCAAAATCCCTCCATGGGATGTAAACGCCAGAGAGAGAGAGAAGTAAAAACCAGAGTAAACAGTTTTATTTTATTCGAGCGCTCGGCATTTCACTCTTCTTAAAAATATTCACCAGATAAAATTTTTATATTTTTAATATCATTCTTGCTCTTAGAATGAACATTTTTTTTTCGTTGTACATATCACTCCTGTGGAGACGATCATATTTTTATTTATTTTTTCATTTCATATACACAAATTGAAAGTAAGTACTTTTATACTTTATTGTATTCACTGACGGCACTTTGCAAAATATGATTAATAATTTAATTGAAATAAACACTTGTTATTATTTTGTAAACAATTATTATTATTTTGTTAAACTTAACAAATATACTGTTTGCAAAACAATAACAAGTGTTTATTTGAATTAAATTATTAAGTACCTTTAGGTCATCCGTTTTATTTATTTTTACAAAAACTTCAATAATGGAATAAAACATTCAAACAGAAAAATAACGGAGGAAAGCATCAAATTTGAAGCAAAAATTAAATTAATTCGTATTAGTATTTGAGAGAAAATATTTATTTCGTATTAGGAGCGAGAACGATTCTGTTTTATTTTCACTCCTGTTTTAAGTTATTTGCTCTGAAAGAGCGGAGTAAAGGAGAGATAAAAGGAGCGTTTTAAACTCTGGTAAAAACATGTTCACAAGTAAATAAAATTAAAGAACTGCGCAAATGCACTCATCACGGTAGATAGACCTTTTTTACCATTTTTTATACAGAACTTTCACTTTAAAAATCAATTAAGCGGGGTTGAGTAGAAGTCGGGTTAATATTAGTAAGGCCAGGTGCGTTGTAATTATTCCAGGAGGATTCCCAGGCATCCAAGATATTAAAATCAGATGCCACCAGGTTGCTGGCAGTTTTATGGGGAGGTTGAATATACTGCCGGTCCCGGCCAGCTTGTGTAGTATATTATTTCTCGTTTTAAGTTTTTTTTAAGTGGAGTTTAAAAAAAATCTAAATCTAAAGTTCTAAGTGGAGTTTAAAAAAAATAGTTCTATCGAGAGTAATGCCCAGATACTTTGGTTGTTGATTATATTTAACGACAGTGCCGTTAAATAACACTGATAGCTCATGTTTTGCCATTTTGTTGTTTAAGTGGAAGCATAAGCTCTCGGTTTTACTTTGTAATTTTTGTATATAAAGTTTATGTAATTATAACGCGATAGTTAGATATAAAGAGTTTAGCGTAACTTCAATTTTATTTAAATTAGATTGAATATATAATTGTTGATTCAATAATTAGTAGATAAAACATTTCATTAATATATTGCGTTTATTTCTCATTTCTCATTTCACATAAACAAATTTTTTCTTCATTGTAATCACAAACAAAAAATTTTAATTAACAAAAAAAAAATGTCCAATCATGCAACAAAATCAATTTATATCGTAATTTTTTACTCAACGTGGTCACCCGTAATGTCACGTCGGGGTCACCAATGACAGTTGTATAACTTCATTGTTTAATTCACTTTTATGAACTTATAGTTTGTATGTTATATTACATTACAAATATTATTTATTTATAAAGTTCCTACACATTTATTCTTAATGATGAAAATTAATTCAATTAATTCAAATACAAGAAAAGTTTTTATATAAAGCGCTGTGTTCTACTAGATTTTAAAATATTAATTTTAAGATAATTATTTTTTCGAATTAACGAGCAAGCGAATGTTTCGATTCTAAAATTCGATATATAAAAAAAGTGAAGTTTTTATTTTTCCTCACCTTTGCCGCCAACCAAAAATGGTAAAGAAAATCCATTGAAGTAAATTTGATTTTCGATTTCGAATTGATTGAATTAATCCTATGGTGCGAGAACATGATAAAGTTTCAGCAAGGTTTACAGATGGTTCATGTTATGAGTACAAGTGATCGTGTGATCGTTTATGTTTGTAGAGATTAATTATTTAAATTTAAATAGATTAACCTCTACAATCTATACATTTATTTTTAAGCAATTGAAAATTTAACTTCAATTTTGATTTACTATTACCCGAAGCTAAAACTTGACTTGAATTTTTTTTATTGGACGAAGTCCCAAAACTAAAACTTTTATTCAACAAATAAAAGGATTTCAATTTTTTTTTTGGATGAAGTCCAAAACTTAACTAAGCAATTGTAACCAAATTGCTACATAAAACAGCTTGGTTACCAAGAAAAAATTCTCTAGTTAGTCTTTTCATCCTTGTGTATTTATTTCATTTAGTGAAAAACAAAAAAAAAAATCAAAAAAGCAAAACTCACATTGCATGAAAATCAATTCAACAATGCAAAGCATCTATATCAAAACAAATAAAAAAGTCTATAGTGAATTATATGAGAAACATAAAAAACTACATTTGTCTCATATAAAAAAGAAAGTACCGAAAACAGCTTAACAATATAACATCAACAAGAGAGTAGAATAAAGAATCGGAGCAACAATGTGATTTTGTTTGATTTTGCTTGATTCTTTTATTTCCCTTTCCAAACTGTGAAACTGCATATTCTATTTATTAAATAATAACATCATCAGCTGCTGTCGGTTTTGCTAATTTTGATTGAATCTTTCATTATTTTAATCAAAGGTATAAAGAGAGAGAAGAGTTGTACTTAAATTTAATAACATATATAAATGCATCAACAGTTAAGATATGAGATAGATGTATAAATATGATTAATTAAATTTGCATTACAAATTATATAACCACCCACAAACATAAATGTTTAAATACATGTTAAATACAGTTAAAATACAACAAAACATGGGCAAAATAAAGTAAAGAAAAACAAAAAAAACCTCAAGGTAAAAAAGGAAAACTTATTAACTCTAAATTTTAAATAAACGAAAGGGCATTGGTTCTTCATTTGTGTTTATTATCTTCTTCCTATTTTTGTGTATGTACAGACTTTCCCAGTCTATTGGGTTCTGGGTGTGTGTAATAAGTTCAATCTCACCAATCGTACAATTTCTGTTGTTCATTGCATGGTATCTATTAAAATATATTTTAATATGCTAAAATACACATAATTGGACATTTGTAACAGTTTTAACAGATATACAATGGTTTTTAAATTTTAACAGTAATGAATATTATAGATTGCAGAAATTACAACAATGGACAACATACTTTGGGTTGGCACATAACTTTGTTAACCACAAATGCTCTCATAATCCGAAACGATATATCCAATCCGTACCTGACCAGCGAAATACTGTTGTAAGTTGGCGGTCCTAACTCAAATTTTGCCATTCGTTACAAACACTATAAATTCAATTGACCATTAATTTTTTTTAATTGCTTTAAAATATTTTTATTTTAGTAAACATAACATTGAACTACATTTTTGATAATTACCTAATGCAATGTGACCCTTTTCTTCGTTTTTATAATAATAAAACGTTCGAATTTTAACTTTATGTACATTATATAATTAATAAATAGTACATTATGATGCTAGGACGTAAAGCTAAAGATTTTGGACGTATGTGGAGTTTGCAAATCGAAGCGCTAGCCGAGATTTGCACCCACATTAAGTCCAAAATAGCTTACGTCCGTGCATCATATACTATTTTTTATTCGCCGCAAGCAAAATATTTAAAAAAAAATGCTTATTCTAAATTGAAATTATAAATTTGCATAAATTTTGAAATAAAAATATGTGGAACAAGTAACCTTTGACAAAATATTTGTTATCTTTTTTAAATTATTGTATAACCATGACAACAAATGATAACAACTATTTTAATTGGATAATGAAATTTTGAATTTAAGGGTTGCCTTAATAAAAAATTCTATTTTTCATAGAATTTAAACAAATACAAATGCTTTTTACTCTTTTGGACGTATGTTAACATTTTAAACATAGTCTACATCAGGCAACACAACATCTCAACCGGATCAAATCAACCGATTATTTGTCATATAGAATAATACAACACTCATAGTTTTTTACTAAAGCATACATGTTAATTCTTGTTTGTAAGTTGATAACAATAAAGTATTGTGTTTGAATATAAAACTAAACTTTTTATTTACAACATCAAAAGGTTATGGGCCCAGTCACCTAGAAAATAAAAAAACAAAAATATTAAACCAAAAAGTTTAGTGTCAGGGGAAATAAAAATAAAACGTGTATGTGGTATTATAACCTCAAATTCTGGTCTTAAAACATTTTTTTTCAAAAAAAAAGAAAATGGATAGAAAGGAACAAAGTCTAATCAAATTAACTGGATCAAATAATTGGACAGTGTGGAAGTTCCAAATGATTATAATACTAAAAACCAGAAAACTTTGGGAAATAGTTAATGGAAAAGAAAAACCATCGGATGAAAAATTACTGGCAGCATGGGAGGAGAATGACATGAAAACACAAGAACTCATAGTAACCAGAGTGGAAGAAAAGGTGTTAACACACTTATTATCATCCCAGAGCAGTGCTGAAATGTGGCAGAAACTACATGCTGTGTATGAACCGAAATCCAGCGTAAGTGTCCACTTACTACAACAAAAATTCTACAATCTAAAATTTGAAGAGCCCATGTCACTGTACATTTCAAAGGTTGAAGATCTGGCAAATCAACTCAAAAATATGAAGGAAGAACTATCGGAAAATATGATAATCACAAAATTGCTGATACATTTACCAGAGAAATACAAGCATTTTGTATCGGCATGGGAATCAGTTCCGGCAGGAGACCAAAAATTAAAAGAGCTAATCGCCAGATTACTTGTGGAAGAAGAACGACAGTTAAATGGTACGGAAAACTCATCAACAGATGTAGCTTTTTTTAATAGAAACACGAACTATAAATTTAAAAAACAGTATAACAGCCATCAAAAACAAAAAGGTTTGTGTCACTACTGCAAAAAGCCAGGACACTATATCAAAAATTGCAGATATAGGATTGAACGGGAATCAAATCAAAAAACCAAAGGTAATTTTGAGAAACCGAATGCATTAATAAGTTTTGCTCTTTACAGTAATCAAAAACTTATGGAAAATGTGTGGTATATGGATAGTGGGGCGAGCCACCATATGACATGCAATGAAAAGTGGTTTTCCATGCTTACAGCGACAGATTTAGAAATCACAATTGGTGATGGGAGAAAAATTAGAGCAGTCGGTAAAGGAAACATTCCTGTACTAGCATATAATGGATCAAGATGGGAAGAAAAGGAAATAGTGGATGTGTTGTTTGTTCCTGAATTACAAACTAATCTGTTTTCGTTAGGAGCTGTCTTAAAAAAGGGTTATAAGATCGATGGGTCGGCTGATATATGCAAAATTGTAGATGGAAATGGAAGTATTCAAGTAACAGCAGTTGCAGAAGGCAACATATATAAAATGAATTTTAAGGAAAACAGTTCTGTTGCAATGATTTGTGAAAGTTTATCCTCGTGGCACGAAAGATTGGGTCATCAGAATTTAATACATTGTAAAAAGACTTTGGATAAATACAACATTCAAGTGAGAGATATAGATTATAATTTTTGTGATTTCTGTAAAAAAGGTAAAATGCATAGATCAACGTTCAAAATAAGCAAAAATAGTTCAACAGAATTATGCGAGCTTGTACATGTAGATCTAAATGGACCAATGGAAGTACCGAGTATTGGTGGCAGCAGATATTTTCTAATCTTTAAAGACGATTACTCTCATTTCAGATTTGTTTATTTTATTAAGGATAAAAATGAAGTTCCTGAAAAACTGTGTGAATTTATTAAAACTGCAGAAAATGATACGGGCAAAAGTATTAAAGTTATAAGATCGGACAACGGAACCGAAATATGCAATAATAAAATAGAACAAATACTAAGAAATAAAGGTATCAGACATCAAAAAACCATAGCATACAATCCAGAACAAAACGGAAAAATAGAGAGAGAAATGAGAACAATTGTGGAAAGTGCTAGAACAATGCTGTTAGCTGCCAAGTTTGAAAAAAATTTATGGGCTGAATGTGTGAATACAGCGACGTATATAATCAATAGAACGGGTACAAGTACAGTTGAGGGAATGTCACCATATGAGTTATGGTTTGGTAAAACACCAGATATAAGCTATTTTAAAACAATTGGTACAGATGTTTTCGCCCATGTTCCTGATCAAAAAAGAAAAAAATGGGATGCTAAAGCACAAGAAGCAATACTAGTTGGTTATATGGAAAATACAAAAGGCTACAGAGTCCTTCTAAAGGAAACACAAAAAATCATTATGGCTATAAATGTTGTTTTTAGACCAGTCGAAAAAACAATGGAACCGTTGCGAGAAAACATTGAAACAGATATGACCAAAGTATCGGAAGATTGGGGTTCATTTATGGAAGAAGGCGATGAAAATAGTGATGAATTCAATAAAAGTTTAGAAAACGAAAATGTTGCAAGGGAAATTTGTGAGGTGGAACAAAGAATGAATGAAGGCATCACAAACGTATACAACTTAGAAACGTCATCAGTAGAAGAGGAGGAACAAGATAATGGACTTACACAAAATCAAGAGTCACCAAATACATCCTCAAAAAGAATTTTAAAACCTCCAAGTTATTTAAGGGACTACGAACTGTATGCAGCATATTCTGCGATGTCGAACCAAGATCCAATAACCTATGAAGAAGCATACAAAGATTCGAAATGGAAAAATGCAATTGAGGAGGAACTAGAATCTCATCGTAAAATAGGTACTTGGGAAAAATGTAATTTGCCGTCTGAAAACATAGCAATTGATACAAAGTGGGTATTCAAAACCAAAGAAAATGGGCAGAAAAAAGCAAGACTCGTAGCTAAAGGATATCAGGAACAAATTGCTGAAGCAGTTTATGCACCAGTAGCTCGTATGTCTTCCGTAAGAATAATAGTTTCGCTTGCTTTACAAAATAATTGGGAGATTCGACAGTTAGACGTTCCGACAGCATTTCTTAATGGAGAAATAAATGGTGAAGTGTACATAAAATTACCAAAAGAGTTAAACATAGAAGAAAATTCAGTCTACAAATTGAAAAGATCCTTGTATGGGTTAAAAGAAGCACCGAAGTGTTGGAATGAAACATTTAATACATTTGCTTTAAAGAGGGGTTTCATAAGATGCAAAAGTGATTTCTGCTTATACGTCAGACAGGGATGCTTCATGTTGCTTTGGGTAGATGATATATTGTTGACAGGTGAGAATACTAAAGAAGTAATCAAGTATTTAAAAGATGAATTCAAAACAAGGGATTTGGGTACTCTAAATAATTTTATCGGAATTAAATTCGAACAAAGTAATGAAATCATTAAGATGTCACAAACGAAGCAAATTGAAAAAGCATTAAAAGTGTTCAATCTAGAAGATTGTAGAGGCGCTAAAACTCCGATGGAAACAAATTTTAGGGTTCCAGAAAACGAAGAAATCATAGATGTGCCATACCGTGAAATAATTGGTAGCTTAATATATATTTCAACTGGAAGTAGACCGGATATAACATTTGCTGTATCATATCTAAGCAGATTTCTGGATAAGCCAACTCAAACTACCTGGAACGCAGCTAAACGAGTTCTTCGATATCTAAAGGAAACCAAACACTTGTGTTTATATTTCAAGAAAGACTTTGATTTGAAAGAAAAAATAGTTGGATACTCTGATTCAGATTGGGGTGGTGATCACGTAGATAGGAAAAGTACTTCAGGAGGGGTAGTTTTATACAATGGAAATCCAGTCGTATGGATATCAAAAAAACAACAAAGTGTTTCATTATCTTCTACAGAAGCCGAATATATCGCGGCAGCAACAGTTTGTTCTGAAATTATGTCTGTAAAGGCAGTTTGTAAAGACCTAAACGATGAAAATATTCCTAAATTGTTAATTGATAACAGAGGCGCTATTTGTATAGCAAGTAATTTTGAAAATAGTAGAAGGAGCAAGCATATCGAGATCAAATATCACTACATTAAAGATTTGGTACATCAAAAGCTTATATGCTTGGAATATGTTGCCTCGAACGAAAACTTGTCAGATATAATGACAAAACCACTTAATACTGTGAAGTTCAACAATTTACGAAGTGGTCTTTGTATTAAGTAAAACAATTTACAAAAATATATATATATTTCAATTTATAAACAAGTTAAAATTGAGAGGGGGTGTTAACATTTTAAACATAGTCTACATCAGGCAACACAACATCTCAACCGGATCAAATCAACCGATTATTTGTCATATAGAATAATACAACACTCATAGTTTTTTACTAAAGCATACATGTTAATTCTTGTTTGTAAGTTGATAACAATAAAGTATTGTGTTTGAATATAAAACTAAACTTTTTATTTACAACATCAAAAACGTAGCTATGACAACAAAATAAATAGTTAAAAAGTGACACTTTAAGGCCGCAAATCACAGTAATAAAGTAACACTTTAATATATAGGCGAATAAAAACGAATTTTTTACGCTTATTTTAAAACAAAATATTTGAAAATTAATTAACAAAACAAAAAATGGTCATATTTGTTTTCTTTTCAGATGTTAATCGAAAAATTAAAAAAAATCTATAAAATTAATTTTTTATTTTGTAATTTTTGTTCTTATAATAAACATTATTTTGGAAATTAGCATAAATTAGCATTTTCATAGAAATTGAAGGAATATCACTAAATACAATGCGTTTTGTGGTTGTAAATAAATTAGCTAAGTAATTACAGTGGTATTTAGAAAAATAATAACTATTTGTTGAAATTATGTTATATTGTTGTGATGGAATCTTGACGGTGGAAGTGATAACCCAAAGGAAAAAAAAGTGATAATATGAAGATTAAATACATAAACAGAATTGTGTATTCACTTATGTTGACGTTTGCTATTTGATGAAATAAACTCACAGTAGATGTCTATAACAAATAGGCATATGTAAGGATTTATATGTATGTTTTTTAAAAATATTTTTTTCATAAAATAAACAATAAACTTTTTGTACAAAACGCCGACAACTAACTATTTTGTTCGTATTTCTAGAAGAAATTACAATAATAAACAATAGTTTCAACTTAACAAATATAGTATAAAGGTTAAGAATGGATAAAAAATTTTGAATCCTCGATTTGATTCTACCTTAATAGGCATACATATTTTATCATTTTTTAAGTGGACCTTTGTTCGATCAGAACATTAAGAAATTACGATCTTTTCCGATCATTGAATAAATAATTGAAATTATTTTTATTCTTGAGGGTTGTTAAGAGTTTTGGAGTTTAGAAAACCTACAAAAACCTTATTGTGATTATGTCATTCTTTTGTTAAATCAAATATTCTTGCAAAGAGTTATGAATGTTTATATAAAGTTTAACATAAATAAGATGCGTTAAATATCCAGTGTTAGAGTGTTTATACAGTAAAAGGTTTTGGGTGGCAAGGTGAAGAATTTAGTTCGACCTACGATTACCTGCTGACTGTGCAAAAATACACTACATTTGTGGGTTTTATTAAAAGTAGCAGGGATAAGGTTGATTCTCTGAAAAGTTGAGCTGTATATAGTAAAGTCATATATCTTGTTTGGAACAAGAATTATCCAAAAAGTCGAAATTTTAACCCGACCATTTTTGAACGACTTCATACTTAGCAGTACATATAGTATAAATGAAAGAAACAATTATGTGTGATTATAGATATTTTTTAAAGTGTTTATAATAAGAACAGGGTTGTCCAAAATATTTCTGGAAATTTAAATTCAGGGTAGGTTTGAAGTAAAATTGCAAGAGAACGACTCACCCAATATTAATGTTTCATGTGCGTTTGAGAAAGGTAATTAACTTGTCTATCGAAAAAAAATATACAGTAAATAAAATGAGCAGCAAGCATTTTATTAGTATCAATTTCGAGAAGAATGACCAATGCAGCATAGAGAGTCAATATCCAAATCTCGTTTTTCGATTAATCTCTGTCTTATTTAACGTAGGTCGTAGAGCAATAATATCCATTCCATTCCATTCCGTTTTGCTATTTCTAATTTTAATAAACTTTTTTTTAGGAAGAGGATGTTAACCTCCAACGCGAAGGTGTATTGAACGCAGCAAGTACCAAATCCGGAATTGGACTTGTTTATCCAACGTAGGAGCAACACGAATATATGAACTTACGGCGTCACTAGTGAACAATGCTTAAAAAATAATAAAAGTTTGACGGGCTACACTTCAAAATTTTGTAAAAAATGTGTTTTGTTTTAATTTTGTTATTTGTTAGTAGAATAATTAAAAATGTTCGAGATGACACTGATCATCCGGTAAGCACTTTAACTATTTGCTTGTTAAATGTGCAACCGAAATTGATAATCATTTTTCGGCAAACGGCTGTAAAGCTTAACTTTACTGTCGCTAGGGAGAAGGTTCAAGTCTTACTTAGTTGACGTCATTTTCTTTTTACGGCGGCAGTGTATTAATTTCATTTTTTTACGGCGGGAGAAAAAGTCGCTATTTCTTTCCATATTTTTATGATAATTTTTTTTTTTTTAATAAAACCTGTTGTGTAGTAGGGATTACAATATGTGTCACAATAACACATAAAAACCTTTTAAGACCAGGGTCCAACAACAACATACGTTCAAAGATGTTGATGGACGTAAATCTTTCTTTTTTTGTTTTTTTATATTTTTTGTCAAAGAATGGATAACTAAACAAAAAATCCTATCACTGACAAAATATGACATACGCCAATATTTTATGATAGAATAGAGAAAATAAAAGTAAATTAAAAAGTAAATAGCAAATTTTTACAAAAATTTGCTGAAACAAAACAAATATGTAGTTGCCAATAATCCAGCCGGTTGCATATTCCTTGATCCTGTGACGCACTATCTTTCTTCAAGATTAAAGCCCACACATAGTTATATAAAGGCTCGTTTCCTCAAGGAAGCAATAGCGTCCCTTCATCAAGGATTATTTCACAGCTAAGCTAATTGAGGGTGCTACCGTTGACTGAATACAGTTCATCCGCCACCACCCCTAAAATGTCACCTTGGCTAGTGATATCTCACTGCTATTGCCAGTGGTATGTGATATCTCACGTTAACTCGTATGTCAATAGCAGGGACTGGAGTACGCGGGGTTGTCACACCCGTAGATCAAAAATAAAAAAAAAATTCAAAACAATAAAAACTGATCACTCCATGCGGAGAATTGGTGTTTTTTTCAAACAAATTGTATAACTATGACAACAAAAAATAACAAATAGTTTGATTGGATTATGAAATATTTAATTGAAAGGCTGCTTTGGTAAAAAAATTTATTTATTCAAATTTAAATGTTTTTTTTTTTGAAGTAACTATGACGATAAAAAATCGTATTTGCTTAGAAAAATTTTGATGTATTAATTTCATATTTATAAAAAATTTAAACGTTTGCCGAAAAGTAGTGTATTTAATTCGGAGCTATAGTGACTTTTTGTGTTGCGTATATAATTGTCAAACTATAGACTTAATACAAAAAGTAGCACTTTAACTTCTTATTAAATAATAAACTATTATTTCATATAAATTTTCTTTCATAATAGTATATTATGCAACAATCATGTAATGATGGTTATTAATACACGAACATTAGGCGGGATACGAAACGAGCAGAAGGCGAGTTTCGTTTGGTTTATGCTTGTGTATTAATAACTATTACATAAGAGTTAAATACGCTATTTTTTCTACACCCGATAAATAATGAAGAACTATAAATATTATATTTATATTTGTATTGAACACAATAACAGTAATTACTCGTATTTCTATAAAAAATGGGGGGAAATAGAGCGGATCTAAATTTCGAGACTTTCATGATTTTTGGCTTGAAGACTTATTTTCAAAGATTCATAACTTCGGTTCTGGTAAAGATAGAAACTTTTTTTCTGTTTTATTTTAAAGTTAAAAGATGGAATTAAAAAAAAATGTTATATATAAAAATGATTAACAAATTCCTATTGTTATAAACAAATACAATTTTAAAATCGAGTTTTAGTCACTATCTACCTAACAAAATTAAAGAGTGTTTAGTATAAAAATCGTATTCTTCATTCAATATTCTATAAAAATAGTATATTGCATATTTGAAGCGGAAAGTGAATCTTTTGTGCTCGGAGGCGAAATTGAAGTAATCGCCTCCGGGCACAAAAGTCACTTAACACTTGAAACATGCATACTATTTTTCCTCCGCCCGCTTCAAATTGATCAAAATCTAGATAAAGATTTACATTCAATCTCTGTAAAGAATTATTTTTATTTCTATTATATTAGCCTTGCTACATCGTTTCAAAGGAAATTTTGCGTTCCATTTTGTTTTATCAATAAATATTGTTAGTGGAGTCATATTAGCATTTTATATTGATGTAAGAGCAAAGTTGAATTTTTTTTTGTTTTATGTTAAGGACATAAAAGTAAGTGGGCATGTAATTATTTAGCAAATTTGGAGGTCCGGAAAAGCCTCAAAAATGGCATAAACTGGTTTTTTGGTGTTTTTTGAGTAAGTCGCTTCACTAGTTTTGAAATATTTCGGGCTCTAATGATCATAAAAAAAAAATGAGAAATGTTTGTGATTAAATTTCAAATCCATCTAGGGGAGTTAGATACTTTAAAAGTGTAACCTAACCTCAAAAAAACGAATCGCGTGACTTTTTTTTTTTTTTATTAAATTTATGATAAGGGGCGGAAAAATCGTCGAATTTTCATGAAAATTTCAGGAAACATGTATTTTAATAGTTTTAATATGGGATTTAATTTTTATGAAAAAATTTTAATTTTTTCGGCCACAATTGGCATTTTTCGTTAAATTTGGGAAATGGTGCCATTTTATGAGAAGTCATCCAAAATAAAATTTTTTTTTTTAATCTATACTTTTTTTTATCTACTTTAACCTAAGTATAATTAAAATTATGTTGCCTTAATTTAAATGCCTATTTTTGGGCATGAAAAAAAAACATTAATTTTTGCATTTTTTTGACATTTTACCATATACACGGTATTATTTATGCTATTATCATGTATTTTGCATAAAAGTGAAATATGCAATTCAAATTAATAAAAAGGGGTGGGTGGGTGAGTTTTCTGCATAGGATCTTGATTAAACTTTGACAAATGATACAAGTTCACTTGAAAATGGAAGATCTGGATTCATTTCAAATTTGGACAAAATGGCGGGGGGTCTCCCGAACACCTCTAAGTTTAAATCTTGAATAACTTCTGATCCCGGGCTATGATCTTATTCAAACTTAGTATATACAGTTTTAGTACTGTTTCCAATATTTCTGCATACCAACTTCCGGTTTGTCACTTCCGGTTAAAAAGTTTTTTTTTCAGGTGTTTATCCCTACTGTAGCCTACAATTACCGATCGATTTTCATGAAACGTTGCGAAAAGCTTTTAAATAACATGAGAAAGATTTTATCAGCTTTTGGAGCACATTGGATAAAGGGTTGGGGGGTCCACCATACAACAGGTGGTTTTTTCCACAAAGTTTTTATGTTTGTTGGGAGCATAAAACATTCATTCGTGAATGAATTTTGATGACACTTTGGAAAAAGACGCAAACATGTATGACAAAGAACTGATTAGTTTTTGAGCGATAGTGAACAAAGTGGTGGGGCGTCCCTGGAGCACCTGTTTTTTTGAAAGCTCTATAACTTCTGTACCTGATAAGCGAATTGGATGAAACTTGGTACATGAGTATGTAGTACGGTTCACAATAGTTCTGCATCCCAACTTCCGGCTTTTCACTTCCGGTAAAAAAATTTTTTTTGTACTTTTTTGAAGTTTTTTCAGTGTCTTTATGCACACTACAGCCTACAATAATGAAGTGGTTATGATGAAACTTATGAAATAGGGTTCCAATTAGTGTGAAAAGATAATGATCATGTTTTAGGACACATTGATCAAAGTGGTGGGGGGTCTACCATACAAATGCTGACTTTTCACACTTTGTTTTTTAAGTTTGTTGGGAGCATACAGACTTCATTCATTAATTTATTTTAATGACACTTTGGAAAAAGATGGAGACTTAAGTAACAAAGAACTGATTAGTTTTTGGATAATATTGGAATAAGTGGTGGGGATCCTCCCGAACACTTGTTTAATGTGTCAGACTTTTTTCACTGTTTGTTGGGAGCACACAGCATTCGTTCGTGAACGAATTTTGATGACACTTTGGAAAAAGATGCAAACATGTATGGCAAAGAACTGATTAGTTTTTGAGCGATAGTGAACAAAGTGGTGGGGGGTCCCTGGAGCACCTTTTTTTTTAAAGCTCTATAACTTCTGTACCTGATAAGCGAATTGGATGAAACTTGGTACATGAGTATGTAGTACGGTTCACAATAGTTCTGCATCCCATTTTCCGGTTTTTCACTTCCGGTAAAAAAATTTTTTTTGAACTTTTTTGAAGTTTTGTCAGTGTCTTTATGCACACTACAGCCTACAATAATGAAGTGATTATGATGAAACTTATGGAATAGGGTTCCAATTAGTGTGAAAAGATAATTATCATGTTTTAGGACACATTGATCAAAGTGGTGGGGGGTCTATCATACAAATGCTGACTTTTCACACTTTGTTTTTTAAGTTTGTTGGGAGCATACAGACTTCGTTCATTAATTTATTTTAATGACACTTTGGAAAAAGATGGAGACTTTAGTAACAAAGAACTGATTAGTTTTTGGATAATATTGGAATAAGTGGTGGGGGTCCTCCCGAACACCTGTTTAATGTGTCACACTTTTTTCAATTTTTGTTGGGAGCACACAGCATTCGTTCGTGAACGTGGAAAAAGATGCAAACATCTATGGCAAAAAACTGATTAGTTTTTGAGCGATAGTGAACAAAGTAGTGGGGGGTCCCTGGAGCACCTGTTTTTTTGAAAGATCTATAGCTTCTGTATCTGAGAAGCGAATTGGATGAAACTTGGTACACGAGTATGTAGTACGGTTTAAAATAGTTCTGCATCCCAACTTCCGTTTTTTTACTTCCGGTAAAAAATTTTTTTTTGTACTTTTTTGAAGTTTTTTCAGTGTCTTTATGCACACTACAGCCTACAATAATGAAGTGATTATGATGAAACTTATGGAATAGGGTTCCAATTAGTGTGAAAAGATAATTATCATGTTTTAGGACACATTATGTTTTTTTTTGAAGTAACTATGACGATAAAAAATCGTATTTGCTTAGAAAAATTTTGATGTATTAATTTCATATTTATAAAAAATTTAAACGTTTGCCGAAAAGTAGTGTATTTAATTCGGAGCTATAGTGACTTTTTGTGTTGCGTATATAATTGTCAAACTATAGACTTAATACAAAAAGTAGCACTTTAACTTCTTATTAAATAATAAACTATTATTTCATATAAATTTTCTTTCATAATAGTATATTATGCAACAATCATGTAATGATGGTTATTAATACACGAACATTAGGCGGGATACGAAACGAGCAGAAGGCGAGTTTCGTTTGGTTTATGCTTGTGTATTAATAACCATTACATAAGAGTTAAATACGCTATTTTTTCTACACCCGATAAATAATGAAGAGCTATAAATATTATATTTATATTTGTATTGAACACAATAACAGTAATTACTCGTATTTCTATAAAAAATGGGGGGAAATAGAGCGGATCTAAATTTCGAGACTTTCATGATTTTTGGCTTGGAGACTTATTTTCAAAGATTCATAACTTCGGTTCTGGTAAAGATAGAAACTTTTTTTCTGTTTTATTTTAAAGTTAAAAGATGGAATTAAAAAAAAATGTTATATATAAAAATGATTAACAAATTCCTATTGTTATAAACAAATACAATTTTAAAATCGAGTTTTAGTCACTATCTACCTAACAAAATTAAAGAGTGTTTAGTATAAAAATCGTATTCTTCATTCAATATTCTATAAAAATAGTATATTGCATATTTGAAGCGGAAAGTGAATCTTTTGTGCTCGGAGGCAAAATTGAAGTAATCGCCTCCGGGCACAAAAGTCACTTAACACTTGAAACATGCATACTATTTTTCCTCCGCCCGCTTCAAATTGATCAAAATCTAGATAAAGATTTACATTCAATCTCTGTAAAGAATTATTTTTATTTCTATTATATTAGCCTTGCTACATCGTTTCAAAGGAAATTTTGCGTTCCATTTTGTTTTATCAATAAATATTGTTAGTGGAGTCATATTAGCATTTTATATTGATGTAAGAGCAAAGTTGAATTTTTTTTTGTTTTATGTTAAGGACATAAAAGTAAGTGGGCATGTAATTATTTAGCAAATTTGGAGGTCCGGAAAAGCCTCAAAAATGGCAAAAACTGGTTTTTTGGTGTTTTTTGAGTAAGTCGCTTCACTATTTTTGAAATATTTCGGGCTCTAATGATCATAAAAAAAAAAATGAGAAATGTTTGTGATTAAATTTCAAATCCATCTAGGGGAGTTAGATACTTTAAAAGTGTAACCTAACCTCAAAAAAACGAATCGCGTGACTTTTTTTTTTTTTTTTATTAAATTTATGATAAGGGGCGGAAAAATCGTCGAATTTTCATGAAAATTTCAGGAAACATGTATTTTAATAGTTTTAATATGGGATTTAATTTTTATGAAAAAATTTTAATTTTTTCGGCCACAATTGGCATTTTTCGTTAAATTTGGGAAATGGTGCCATTTTATGAGAAGTCATCCTAAATAAAATTTTTTTTTTAATCTATACTTTTTTTATCTACTTTAACCTAAGTATAATTAAAATTATGTTGCCTTAATTTAAATGCCTATTTTTGGGCATGAAAAAAAAACATTATTTTTGCATTTTTTTGACATTTTACCATATACACGGTATTATTTATGCTATTATCATGTATTTTGCATAAAAGTGAAATATGCAATTCAAATTAATAAAAAGGGGTGGGTGGGTGAGTTTTCTGCATAGGATCTTGATGAAACTTTGACAAATGATACAGGTTCACTTGAAAATGGAAGATCTGGATTCATTTCAAATTTGGACAAAATGGCGGGGGGTCTCCCGAACACCTCTAAGTTTAAATCTTGAATAACTTCTGATCCCGGGCTATGATCTTATTCAAACTTAGTATATAAAGTTTTAGTACTGTTTCCAATATTTCTGCATACCAACTTTCGGTTTGTCACTTCCGGTTAAAAAGTTTTTTTTTCAGGTGTTTATCCCTACTGTAGCCTACAATTACCGATCGATTTTCATGAAACGTTGCGAAAAGCTTTTAAATAACATGAGAAAGATTTTATCAGCTTTTGGAGCACATTGGATAAAGGGTTGGGGGGTCCACCATACAACTGGTGGTTTTTTCCACAAAGTTTTTATGTTTGTTGGGAGCATAAAACATTCATTCGTGAATGAATTTTGATGACACTTTGGAAAAAGACGCAAACATGTATGACAAAGAAATGATTAGTTTTTGAGCGATAGTGAACAAAGTGGTGGGGCGTCCCTGGAGCACCTGTTTTTTTGAAAGCTCTATAACTTCTGTACCTGATAAGCGAATTGGATGAAACTTGGTACATGAGTATGTAGTACGGTTCACAATAGTTCTGCATCCCAACTTCCGGTTTTTCACTTCCGGTAAAAAAATTTTTTTTGTACTTTTTTGAAGTTTTTTCAGTGTCTTTATGCACACTACAGCCTACAATAATGAAGTGGTTATGATGAAACTTATGGAATAGGGTTCCAATTAGTGTGAAAAGATAATGATCATGTTTTGGGACACATTGATCAAAGTGGTGGGGGGTCTACCATACAAATGCTGATTTTTCACACTTTGTTTTTTAAGTTTGTTGGGAGCATACAGACTTCGTTCATTAATTTATTTTAATGACACTTTGGAAAAAGATGGAGACTTTAGTAACAAAGAACTGATTAGTTTTTGGATAATATTGGAATAAGTGGTGGGGGTCCTCCCGAACACTTGTTTAATGTGTCACACTTTTTTCACTGTTTGTTGGGAGCACACAGCATTCGTTCGTGAACGAATTTTGATGACACTTTGGAAAAAGATGCAAACATGTATGGCAAAGAACTGATTAGTTTTTGAGCGATAGTGAACAAAGTGGTGGGGGGTCCCTGGAGCACCTTTTTTTTTTAAAGCTCTATAACTTCTGTACCTGATAAGCGAATTGGATGAAACTTGGTACATGAGTATGTAGTACGGTTCACAATAGTTCTGCATACCAACTTCCGGCTTTTCACTTCCGGTAAAAAAATTTTTTTGAACTTTTTTGAAGTTTTGTCAGTGTCTTTATGCACACTACAGCCTACAATGTTGAAGTGATTATGATGAAACTTATGGAATAGGGTTCCAATTAGTGTGAAAAGATAATTATCATGTTTTAGGACACATTGATCAAAGTGGTGGGGGGTCTATCATACAAATGCTGACTTTTCACACTTTGTTTTTTAAGTTTGTTGGGAGCATACAGACTTCGTTCATTAATTTATTTTAATGACACTTTGGAAAAAGATGGAGACTTTAGTAACAAAGAACTGATTAGTTTTTGGATAATATTGGAATAAGTGGTGGGGGTCCTCCCGAACACCTGTTTAATGTGTCACACTTTTTTCAATTTTTGTTGGGAGCACACGGCATTCGTTCGTGAACGTGGAAAAAGATGCAAACATGTATGGCAAAGAACTGATTAGTTTTTGAGCGATAGTGAACAAAGTGGTGGTGATTTTTTTTGTACTTTTTTGAAGTTTTTTCAGTGTCTTTATGCACACTACAGCCTACAATAATGAAGTGATTATGATGAAACTTATGGAATAGGGTTCCAATTAGTGTGAAAAGATAATTATCATGTTTTAGGACACATTGATCAAAGTGGCGGGGGTCTACCATACAACTGCTGACTTTTCACACTTTGTTTTTAAAGTTTGTTGGGAGCATACAGACTTCATTCATTAATCAATTCTAACAACACTTTGGAAAAAGATGGATACTTAAATGACAAGGAACTGATTAGTTTTTGGACAATATTGGGATAAGTGGTACGGGGTCTCCCGAACACCTGTTTACTGTGTCATCATTTTTTCAATGTTTGTTGGGAGCACACAGCATTCGTTCGTGAACCAATTTTGATGACACTTTGGAAAAATGCAAACATGTATGGCAAAGAACTGATTAGTTTTTGAGCGATAGTGAACAAAGTGGTGGGGGGGTGTCCCATAAACCTGTTTTTTTTAAAGCTCAATAACATCTGTACCTGATAATCGAATTGGATGAAACTTTGTACATAAGCATTTAGTATAATTTACAAAAATTCTGCATCCCAACTTCCGGTTTTTTACTTCCGGCAAAAAATTTTTTTTTTAATTGTTGGCAGTTTTTTCAGTATCTTTATGCACACTACAGCCTACAATAATGAAGTGATTATGATGAAACTCATGGAAAGGTTTCAATTAGTGTAAGAGGATAATTATCATCTTTTAGGACACATTGATCAAAGTGGCGGGGGATCTACCATACAACTGCTGACTTTTCACACTTGGTTTTTAAAGTTTGTTGGGAGCATACAGATTTCATTCATTAATCAATTTTAATGGCACTTTGAAAAAAGATAAAGACTTTATTGACAAAGAATTGACTAGTTTTTGGATAATATTGGGATAAGTGGTGGGGTCCTCATGAACACCTATTTATTGTTTCAATGTTGGAAGCATACAACATTGGTTCGTTAAGTAATTTTGATTACACTTTGCAAAAAGATGCAAATATGTATGGCAAGGAACTGATTAGTTTTTTTAGCGATAGTGAACAAAGTGGTAGGGGGTCCTCCAAGCACCTGTTATTTTGGAAGCTCAATAACTTCTGTACCTGATAATCGAGTTGGATGAAATTTGGTACATACACATTAAGTACGGTTTACAACAGTTCTGCATCCTAAGTTCTGCTTTGTCACTTCCGATAAAATTTTTTTTACTTTTTCTCGTACAACAGAATTTATGTTTGTTGGGATACTACTGCCTGCTATAATATTTTTATTATTAGAACTACGAAGTCCATAATATTGGTAAGCTTTTAATTAAAGTAATTTATGGATATTAGCTCATTATATATCCAGAACACTATGTTTCCAGAGCTGTGGTGAAGTTAGCCTATGCATCAGCGTCGCAATATTTTTTTTATTAATATGACTCCACTATGTATAAATAGTAAATACGTAAATTTGCAATATAATAAAGTTTATTAAAACTATGGATGGCAGTTATGAAAATGAAATAGATTCCACTCCGCCACACATCGTAGAAGCCGCGGAGAGTGTAATTTTAAATTTATTACCAGAAAAATCAAAAAAAAAAGTATGAAAAAGAATATGACTTGTTCGATAAATGGTGCAAAATGAATAAAGTTGGATCATCTTATTCAGAAAATGTCATGCTTGCTTATATATCCGAAATTGTCAAGACCAAGAAATCATCAACGGCGTGGTCTATATATTCGATGCTTAAAACCACTGTATCCACCAAACATAATATTGACATTTCAAAATTTAACCGATTAATTGCCTTTCTAAAAAAGCAATCAAAAGGTTATAAACCCAAAAAATCAAAGATCTTCAGAAGAGAAGAAATTAATAGGTTTCTGTTAAATGCTCCGGATAAATCTTACCTGATGTTGAAGGTAATATATTATTATTATTATTATTTATTATTATTATTATTATTTCATTTATTTTTCAGTTTACCAACATACAATAATTTAAAAAGTATTCTAAAACTTAACTAGATTACATTTTTTTTTATAGTTTCAAATATTGCATATGTAAAATTAAACTAAAAAATAATAATATACTCCAGATTTTTAAAAAAAAAATGTATTGGAGCAATCTTCAAAATTTTAAGCTTAAAATAATTTGGTGTAAAATTCAATAAAAATATTACATATTTTTGTTTTGTATATAATGTTAATTAATCTATTTAATTGGTGAAAAATGTGATAGAAGGTTTGTTGAAATTATACGAAAGAAGACAGCAAAAAGTATCAAAATATATCACTAAGAATCATCAAATGAATAAAAAAAGAAAAAAAAGAAAAAAAATAATATATCACTTCACAACCTCAAAAAGTTTTTCACAATCATCAAGTTCCAACAACCACATCTTTAGTTCAACCAGAAATTTGTTTAGATGTAAATTATCTCTTAAATTGTTAGGCAATCGATTAAAAAGTGTGGGGCCCGTGTGCAAGAAAAATTTTCGAAAGTGTTCTTTGGACGATTTTGCAACAATGCATTTATCTTTAATACGTAGATTATGCTCATTTCTCTTAACACACAAATGCCCACTCTTCTTATAAAATAATTTTAATACTTTATATACGTATAAATTCCGAAGAGGTAGAATTTTCAATTGTCTAAAAAGAGGTAGAGATGTGGCTTGTCTATTTCGTCTTAACATGATACGAACAAAATGTTTTTGGCAAGTAATTAAGGGTTTTAAAGTGGAATAATATATTCCACCCCAACATGATAAACCGTATTGTATTTTCGAGTCAACCAAACCAAAATAAACTTTTCTCAAAACTGGCAATGGGCAAAACGATCTCAAGATATAAAACATTCTTATTAAAACAAGAAATGTCTTCTTCAAATATGCTATATGAGATTTCCAATTCAATTTACAATCAACGTGTAAGCCTAAATATTTATATTCATTGACTACAGCTATCTCGAAACATTCGTCAGCACACATAGAAGTTGTACAATTAGCGGCATGATAGTAGAGATTTTGTCGTATATTACAACGAGCCATTAGATCAAAATGCATTATCTTTGTTTTTGGGCTCAGGATCATTGAGTGTTTGCTGAACCATAAGCTAAGTAATTTAAGATCGTGTTCTATATTATTGTCATTAATAATATGCGAAACAGAATCATATACAATGGTCATATCATCAGCAAAAGCTACAACAAAACCCTTTAGTCCGCTCATAAAAATAGAGTTTAAATATATTAGGAACAAAATCGGTCTAAGGACCGATCCCTGAGGTACACCAGCATTAATGTATTCATATGAGCTATAACATTCATTTATTTTAACGCACTGTTTTCTTTTTGTTAAATATGATTCAAACCAGCAATACGCACTTCCTCTGATGCCCAAATTCCATAATTTTTTCAGAAGAACTTTATGATTCACGGTATCAAAAGCTTTGGAGATATCGATGAATAGCCCTGATACTTTTTTGTTTTTATTGACACCTTCATAAACTTTACTCAAAAATTTTATTAGAGCATCTTCCGTAGATAATTTAGCTTGAAAACCAAATTGATTTTTAGACAGAATATTAAATTTCGTAAGGAAGTTTAACAAACGTGTTTTAACTGCCTTTTCAAATATTTTAGAAAATGTGTTTAGAAGTGAAATAGGCCTATAGCTACTGGGATCCTCCTTATCACCTATTTTGAATAGCGGTATAACCGTGGCGATTTTAAGATCGTCTGGGAAAACTCCAGTTTTAATTGAAAAGTTGAATAAATAGCTTAAGATTTTTGATATTTGCGGATAAATTTTTTTTATTAAATTGGAGCTTATTCCATCTATACCACATGAACCTTTGTTTTTTATACCTCTGACAATTGAAGATATTTCGTCCTCAGTAATTTCATAAAAATGAAAACTATTTGGCAAATAGGGTACAGATTGTGGATCAATATTAGGATCATTCAATATTGATAAGCCCGAGTTATTAACTGAGTTAGTTGAAACATTTGTGAAGAACTTATTGAAGGTATTTGATACTACTACTGGTTCATTTTGCAAACAATTATCTACTCTAAGAGAAATACTGGGTTTAGCGTTCCCAGATTTGCCAATTATTTCATTTACGATATTCCACTGAGCCTTTCCATTACCCGCATGCTTTTCAAATCGTCTCCTATAATATTCTTCTTTCACGACCGCAATCTTTTCTTTTATCGCAGTAGAAAGTTTAGCATAATACTTTTTAAGACTTTTGTTGTGTGGATGACTCTTTAATCTATTTCCTATTTTATTTTTGTGGTCTATTTCTTTGGCTAATTTGATGTTCATCCATGGTTTGAGCATCTTTATTTTGGGGTCACGATTGGAAATGATAGTACTATCTTCTATATTTTTTTTCAAGGTCTCCATAAATTTCTCATAGGCACAGTTTGGGGAAGATTGATTATAAACCGTAAGCCAGCTTTCGTTTTCCAGCAGCATTGACAGTTTAACAAAATCATATTCTATTTTATTACTCTGTACACAAGACTTTTTAGGAATAATCTTACCGTTATAAATTATTTCAACGAATATGAGATGGTGGTCACTTAATACTAGATTTAGAGAATTTGCTTTGATACTCATATCATGTTTCGGATTGGATCGAGCAAATACATGATCTATGCATGTGGACGAATTATTTTGAACCCTAGTCGGTGTGTTAATGTATGATGTTAAACCATTAGAAGACATTATAAGATTATAATCGTAGCTCATTTGGTCGTCTAAAATATTTATATTTATATCACCCAAAACAAATAGATTTTTCGAATTGACGGTACCAAACAAACTTTCTAGCTCAGTGAGGAAAATATTAACGGAAACGAACTGAAGTCGATATATACAAAGAAAAACATAATCAATGTCATTAATATTTACATTTACCTGAATACAATCCGCGGAATTGAGTTTGGGATAAGATACTTCATGTTTTAAAGAATCAATTATGTACATACCGACTCCCCCGGCCTTATACCTGTCATTACAGTTTGCATGAAATATGTAATTTGAGAGCTTAAAGTTGTTTACTTCGCTGCTATTGATCCAAATTTCTGATAGGAACAAGATGTGTGGTTGTGATTCAAAATTGTTAATATGTGTTATAAAATTATCAAAATTACTTCTTAAACTTCGTATATTTTGATGAATGATAGAAAATGATATGCTGTCTTCTTCATTAATGTTATAAGTTACACCAGAATCCATTGTTAATACTACCTAAGTTACTATACAAAACAAAAAAAAATTAAACTCAATAATTTAAATATCACAAATAGAGATTACGTATACATACTTGATATTGATTAAAATAAAATATAAAATTAATATGCAGAAGAAAAATAGAAAACAAGGTTAATTTGTAATAAATATATACAATACTTTAAATTTTCCCGATGTCCCCCATATTGCTGATGGTTTTTGACACAGTGTCCTCTTTAGTTTTTTTGACGAAAAACCTGCCATTGCGGAACCATATACTATAAAGATCTTTTTGTTTTTGTAATTGACGCAAACGATTTAATAAATCCAAATTGTATTTAGTCAATCTATCATTCACATATAATTTACAGTTGTTATCATCTGAATTGCTGGAGTGCGGTAGAAATTGACGTAAAGAAAGCGGTCCATTAGCACGAATCTTTTTGATGAAAATATCCTTACAGCCCAGGTCTTTGAATTTAATAAAAAGCATTTGCTTTCGATCACCAGTACTCCGCATGTAAAATGAAACAATATCAGCATTTTGTAACTTACACATTTGCTTAACAACATCAACTAATTTACTAGCAGGAATATTTGTACTATATGGAAAACCAGATATAATTACATCATTATTGTATTCCTTTTGCTTAAGGTATTCCAATTCATTTTTCAAATTCATCATATCTAACTGTAGAGAGTCGATTTCATTTTTATTCTGTTGAATGCGATTTTTATTAATTACATTGTCATCAATAAGGCTTTTCATGTCGACCATAATTGAATCTATTTTTTTATTTGTAGTTTCACTGCTTTTGTAGATAGATAATATAGCAGTTAATATGTCCTTATTAGTTGGGTTTTCAAGGTTAAACAAAAAATCAGACGATCTCGGAAGATCGCGTGAGCTCTGCTGCCGTGCGGTTGGACCACCCGAGGTTTTAATATTATCTGTGTTAGCCATTGTGAATTATTAAAATACAATTTCTACAACCACTTGAAATCAACACCCACTAATCACAAATTTAAGACAAAACCTATTAATATAAATATTGAGTTTAACTTGAGTCAACTTTATAATTTCACAATCAAGTAGGTTATGAATGCTAGTAACGTTTCTGACAGCATACGATAACTGTTTTTATATGCTGATAGTTTTTGCACATGAAATTTATTTAGAAAATTAATTAATTATTTATTTATGAAATTCAATTAATTACTTCATTTAGATTTATTTTACAGAACACAATATCACAACATAAGAATAAACTGCTAGTATAACGTTTCTGACAGCATAGGATAACTGTTTTTATATACTGATTAATGCATTTTAAATATTTTTCATTATATATTTTATTTGATAGTTGTATTTAAGTTTTATATTTAGTTTTTACACATGAAATTTATTTAGGACAGTGCCTTCAGATTAATTATTTAATTTAAATTTATTTCACCAACATCAAATATACGTCTTCATTCTTTCGCCATATTGATTGAATTGAGAATTGAATTGAATTATATTTATAAATAAGATAAAATATTATAAATTATTCTGAAAATTTTAGGTTGCTTTAGTGTTTGGTATTTCTGAAGCTTGTCATCGGGACAAACTAACTAAAATGACAATAGATGACATAGAAGACAATGGAACTATCCTAATAGTGAAAATCCCCAATAGAGCAATTCCACGTCACCGCAACATCGATATTCCCGACCCCCTCTGATTTCGATAAAATTTCATATCTGTATTGGCTAATGACAAAATAAAATACCCTTTCTTTCAAAAAATTAAATTTCGCTCTAGGGATGACATAGGGTGGCGGCAAAGTTTAAGGGGTTTGCGAAACATGAGTATCTTTGAATATCAATTGCTAACGATTGACTAAACCGACTTAAGTCATTTATAGCTCATTGAAAAGGTAATTGATAGGACTTATAAATTACTTAAAATTTTTTAACATTTTTTAAAAAGTGTGTTAAACTTAAAAAAAAATTTCAAAGATAGCACTGTTGGGGGTCTCTCTTACCACTTTTTTTTCCCAGAAAAAAAATGTTCAATTAGTTCGTAATCTAAAACGAAAGTTTCCCAGGTACATAATTTCTCGTTTTAAAAATAAAATTTTAACAAAATATTCAGTTCCGTTTTTTTTTCAATTTTTTTTTACCAATGCAGTGAATCATCTATTTAACTCAACCCACCGGAATTCTTGTTTTATAATAATTTAATGACCATTTAACTATTTTAAGGATACAAATTAAGTATTTGAGGGTGTGAATGCTTTATACATGATTTATCTTTTCATCCATTTATACCTGTTCGAAATTAATTTTAAAGGCATGGACAAATCAAGTACCGTACTCTGTTACCAGTTAATGATAATACCTGTCATAAAATGAGAGCGCAGTAATGAAAATAATAGTCTTTAGAGATATTTTGAGCGTATAGCATCATTACTAAATTCATTTGTCAATTTTGTTAAAAAAATATTTGAGTTGTGTTAGCAAAGAAGCTTTAAAGTGTTTTAATAGTAAAAATAATTTTTTTTAAAACATTAGTAAAAATCATTGTTTAAAACCATTTGGTATCGGCAACTAATTTTACGCGTTAATTTTACGCATTCATCAGGCCGAAGACTTGCAAATTTTGAAAATCCTACTTTTAATTCTGGAAACTTGCTCTTAAACTCAACGTATGCTTCATTTAACATGCATAGCGTGAACTAACGTGAACACATAGCGTGTGGACTAATGGGTTTATATTAAATGTCGTTTTTCACAAAAGTTGTATTTATTGAAAATAAGCATTTAGAAAAAATGGAGAGGTTTTCTTAGACGGTTTTTGCACAAAAAGGAACTGTTGTGGGGGGAAATAGCAGGTAATATCATATGAAAAGTTCTTTTTGGCAAAAGTGGTTACTATCGAAAAGAAGCATTCAAACTTAAAATTTTTAAATATCAGTTCATGTCTGTTTTAATTATTGAAAAGAAGCATTTAGTTAACGAAAAAGTTTTCGTTCTTAGAAACTCTTAGATATTGGTAGATAATACCGGCAACTCTTAGATATTGAAAGATAATAGCGGCAACGTTTTGATTTTTCTTTTCAGTTTTGTAATAAACTTTTTAACATAGATAAAATACTTGCACTTTTACAAATTTTTTTACGTTTAATATACAACGCTGCTCATAACTAACAACAATGTCCTCATAAAAACCATTTGCCGAAAACTATATAAAAAGCCTTAAAACTGCCCGAAGTCTTGTTATCTCAAAGGGATTTCAATCCCTTCAAATTGCTTCATTACATTGCGCAAATAGTTTGGAACTAACATATACTGGGATCAGAAATTTTAATAAAAATGGCAAGGACAAATAAGAAATGTATATCTTAAAGAAGGATATTTTCATCACAAAGGAAAACGGAGAACAGGTTTGAAATATGCATACATACACATTTATTCATTTTTATATCACGGCCTTAAATTACTTTCATTCAAAGTTTAAAGTTCTTGAAATAAAAGAAAATATAAATATCTTTCTAATATATTTGGAATAATTTATATAAATTTTTATCGCAATTTTCAACAACATGTACGTAGATAAAAAAGAACAATTTATGTTTCCATTATTCACATAACCAATTATCATCTGGATAATAGTATGTTAAATTGACACAAAATAATGCATTTTTTTTAAGTTCAACTGTTTGAAAATAAAAGAGCATTAACTAAATGAGCATCAACCTCTACTATTACCTATAAATTCGAGTTCAATGTTAAAGTAATTAAGAATGATCTCTAAAACTGTTTTTATAGTAAAAACGAAATACAAATTTTACAAACGAATGGTATCATTAATTACAACATTTTTATAGAAAACGGCTAGTCATCATCGAGAACTTTGTAGTTAATTCATAAAATCAAAGTATTTCAAATGGTGATCAAAAAGTTTTATTGAGTTTTGATTGACTTTTTTTTCTCATATAACATGGTCAAAACAATAGTTTTAATTAAGACTTTTAAATTCCTTATAACTTTTAGTTTTAAACTTTACCAATTCTTCAAAGCTTTTAAAGTAAAATTCAACCGTATCGAAAATAAAAAAGAACCTTACAAATGCTATAAAGTTGTGAAAGCAAAGACATAAACCATAAAATATTTAACAAGCTTTTATATTATTTTACAAAATCATTTACATTATTTTTGTTTTTTTTTCTAATAATGTACAGTTTTAAAGAATAACATTAAAAGAACTAATGTAAATTTGCGAATATGTTTCGGATTTTTTGTATTTAAAATGTTGGGATTTTCATATATTATTTATAGAAGTTAATTTACCCGCTTTAATTGATTTGTAATTTTTTTTCTATTTTTGATCTACGGGTGCTAAGCTCCGCGAACAGTCATGACATACGACATACTATTGACATACGAGTTAACGCAAGTTATCACCTTCAGTGAGAGTGCACTGGGAGCGCTGACGGATGAACTGTAAAACAACCGTAGCACCCTTAATCTTAGCTGTAGAATATTTCTTGATGATGGTACGCTATTGTTTGCTCGAAGAAACTAACTTTCATTTAATTCTTTATCTGGCTCTTTACTTTTATCTGGACTCTAATTTACTTTTAACTCTTTATCAAAACAAATTTGCTTTTACTATCTTATTTTATTTTTATCTTATCTATCCTATCATAAAATTTTGGAATATGTAAAATGTTATATGTAATAGTAGTCCAGTGCAATTAGGTTTATACCTCGGAACCAAACTATAATGAATGGATTTAGATATTTCCGGATTTTTTGAATTTCTTATACTAGAAAGGAAAAAGTTAAGCTACTGAAACCATCCGCTAATGTTTTTTTTAAGAGCTGTCCCATGAAAATAATGCTACTTCTAGTAAAGTACATTCTTTTAACAGCAATATGTAATTTTTTTTCCCGAGAATAACTACGTTTCTTTTTAAAATATAGATAAATTTTCATAAATTTTGTATAAATATAACCTTAACAACTAAAACAGCTATTATTTTATTAAAATAAATATTTAAAAATGCCGAAAATTTTTAATACGCAAACTTTTTAGTTTATGGAATTAGAAATCCAAAAAAAATCATTCAAATCCATCCAATATAACTGGGTTCCTTTATTTTTAATTTATAATGACTAATTGCACTGGACAATAGAGTTTATTGTTTAGTTATCTAACCAACTTTAACAAGAAATTTAAAAAAACGTGTGCGTTCATCAGCAGTCTAGAACCTTGGTTCTCAAACTTTTTGAAGTCGGGGAACACTAAACTCTGATATTTTTTTAGGCGGAACATATATACAATACAGCATAAACTTTAAAACGGGTTGCTAACCTCTTAAAAACCCAAGGGCAATAAAAACAGAATAATGTTCGCAAAAACACTCCATTATTATAGAGCAAAAAGGAAACGGAATCGTGTCGCAGAGTGTTATCGGCAACCCTCTGCTTCCAAGTGCTAATTTTAGAAAATAATATGTGGGTAGTTCTACAAATATGGGAATTTTGGATGGCTCGACTTATTTCGTATATTAATATAAAAAAAAATGTTTTTTCAAATGAAATTTGTAAACCTTAACTATGTCTAGCAGGTCACCCAAAATAAACTCGTTTCGAAATATATTTCTTACAAAAAAAATGATGCAAAACTTAAAATTATCAGTGCCCTGGCGTGTCCATCTTTGAAAGTCAAAGCTCTGGTAAACTAAATAATCAATGATTCTAAGTGTGTAGAGACAAATTTACACTGCAGTTATAATTTTGAATAATAATGCGTTAGCAATGTGTAAATAATCATAAAATTACTCTATATTTCATATAAGATATATCCTATTAAAGTTTGTCCCCCGAATTTTTATCATTCTCCAGCCCAATCAAAACACATTGAAAATAAAGGAAATTCATGTTTCGATCAAGTTATCGCTCGTCACAGGAGTTAATTAAAGTTCAATAAATATAATGTTGCAAGTGTTTTTCTTAGTCCGAGGTTTTATTAATCAAAACAGACATTATTGGTAGCAAGATCGTGTTTTGTTCAGTCAAATTATCAGTCCCCTGGCAAGTATTTTCGTAAAAAGTATTTTAATTACAGGTAATTTTACAGTTATATACGTCGTGAATATGTAGTACCTTGGTATAGAATTCGTTTATTTTTTTATAAGACGTAATTTTGTCATTTTTAAGAGACATACTGATAAATTATCAGTCCCCTGGTCTCAGTCTCCTGGAAGTTTTAAAAGCGAAATTTGACTTAGATAAATATATATTTCGTATTTTGAGATAATATTGACATAATTTTGAGTTAATTTAGGAGTAAGAAGGATATTTTTTTAATTTTGACTCATGTATTTTTTTTTACTGGCCACATTCAGAAAAGTTGAAAGTACGTCATCAACTTTAACTAAACTACTTATACTAAAACTACTTATACAGAACTTATACGCAAAAAACATGTCGTGCCGTAATTAGCTCCATTTTCTTCCTTTGTGTGTAGAACTACCCATGTATATAAATAAAATATGCAATATATTGATTGATGCAAATATATTTATTGAAAGCACAATTAAAATTACAATACTTTTAAAAAAAACTCAAACTTAATGCGATCCATGAGCTTGAATATCTTTACAGATCTCAGCGATATTGGGACTAAATTCTATAGTCTCTCGCGTTTGCTTGTCTTTATATTGACCATAGTTGAAAATCCTGCTTTGCAAAGTTATGACGTGGAAAATAACAATAATATGTTCAGGGATTTTTTGATTATACTCGGGTATTCATCTTTAACAGAGATCCAAAAATTTTCAGGAGTGTTTTCATGGAACTGTAATTTTAATCCACGATCTGAAGAAGGCGACGTCAATTCTTCTTCTTCATTTAAAGTAAAACTAGAAAATTCGGAAGACATAAACGGAAGACATAATCTTATTCAATCATATTGTTCATATTGTGTGAAACAAAAACTTCATACATTTTCTATTTATTTATGTGTAAAAGGAGAATTTTAATAACTGCAATAATATTTTATGTTTACAAGACGTAATTTTAACCCGAAAGATACAGAGCTGAGAAACGTGTAAATTTTACGTACGTGTATATTTTACATTGAATTGATTTTTATTTTCAAACAAGTTTTAATTGAATTGATTATTTAATTTTTTCGCGGAACTCTTGAAAGTACATCGCGGAACACCAGTGTTCTGCGGAACACGCTTTGAGAACCACTGGTCTAGAACGCTTAGAAAATTTATTACTTCACAGTTACAGAATTTGGCTGCTGAGATCTAGCATCCATAGTATATGGTTTCTGGTATATGGTATCTGGTATATATTATCTAGTATCTAGTATCTAGTGTATAGTATCTAGTATCTAGTATAGAGTGACCATTCGTACTAAATTTATCAGTACAGTACTGATTTCCTAACTTCTGTACTGATAGACATATGCGGTACTGATTTTTACTGATTTCTAAAATTATGTACTTACTGAAAGTACTGATTTTTAAGAAAATTGTAAATTTTAATTTAGGTTCCAATTTAAATACGGAATTAAAACTATACGTGTCATCGTTTGGTATGAACTTATAATAAAAATTACTTGCAAGGAAATACTTTTATTTTTAAATTGTGGCAGTTTACCTACGGCCGATATATGTCAAATTCTAACCCTGTGTTTTCCCAAGCATCGTAGTGGAAAGTAGTATTTTACAAACTACTGGTGTTGGTCTCAACAGAATTTCCTTAAAACTACTAAAAAAATGAAAACAAGATTTCTCTACTTCTGTTTACACATTAACCTTTCGACTTAGAAGAGACATAGGTTATAGGTGAGACAAAGGATAGCCCATATTTTAACTCTTAAAAAAAATGGTGTACTGATTTCACTTAGAAAAAAAATGGTCACCCTAATCTAGTATCTAGTATCTAGTATCTAGGATCTAGTATCTAGGATATAGTATCTAGTATCTAGTATCTAGTATCTAGCATCTAGTATCTACTATCTAGTGTCTAGCACCTAGTTTCTAGTATCTAGTATCTAGTATCTAGTATCTCGTATCTAGCATCTAGTATCTAGTATCTAGAATCTAGTATCTAATATCTAGTATCTAGTATCTAGTATCTAGTATCTAGTATCTAGTATCTAGTATCTAGTATCTAGTGTCTAGCATCTAGTATCTAACATCTAGTATCTAATATCTAGTATCTAGTATCTATTATCTAGTATCTAGTATCTAGTAGCTAGTATCTAGTATCTAGTATCTAGTATGTAGTATCTAGTGTCTAGTATCTAGTATCTAGTATTTAGTATCTAGTATCTAGTATCTAGTACCTAGTATCTAGTATCTAGTATTTAGTATCTAGTATGCAGTATCTAGGATCTAGCATCTAGTTTCTAGTATCTAATATCTAGTATCTAGTATCTAACATCTAGTATCTAGTATCTAGTATCTAGTATCTAGTATCTAGTTTCTAATATCTAGTATCTAGTATCTAGTATCTAGTATCTAGTATCTAGTATCTAGTATCTAGTATCTAGTATCTAGTATCTAGTATCTAGTATCTAGTATCTAGTATCTATTATCTATTATCTATTATCTATTATCTATTATCTATTATCTATTATCTATTATCTATTATCTATTATCTATTATCTATTATCTATTATCTATTATCTATTATCTATTATCTATTATCTATTATCTATTATCTATTATCTATTATCTATTATCTATTATCTATTATCTATTATCTATCAATTATTATCTATTATCTATAATCTATTATCTATTATCTATTATCTATTATCTATTATCTATTATCTATTATCTATTATCTATTATCTATTATCTATTATCTATTATCTATTATCTATTATCTATTATCTATTATCTATTATCTATTATCTATTATCTATTATCTATTATCTATTATCTATTATCTATTATCTATTATCTATTATCTAGTATCTAGTATCTAGTATCTAGTATCTAGTATCTAGTATCTAGTATCTAGAATCTAGTATCTAGTATCTAGTATCTGGTATCTAGTATCGTATCTAGTATCTAGTATCTAACATCTAGCATCTAGTATCTAGTACCAATTACCTAGTATCTAGTATATAATATCTAGTATCTAGTATCTAGTATCTAGTATCTAGTATCTAGTATCTAGTATCTAGTGTCTAGTATCTAGTACCTAGTATCTAGTATCTAACATCTAGTATCTAGTATCTGGTATCTGGTATCTGTTATCTAGTATCTGATATCTGGTATCTGGCATTTTTTTTTTTTTTTAAATAAAAAGTGTTTTGTAATAGGGTTTAGAATATGTGTCACAACAACACTTAAACACCTTTTAAGACCTAGGTCCCACAACCATTGGCGTTCTAAGGTGTTGATGAACGCTTTTTTTAAACCTCTGCGGGTTGAAGCAACGTGAGACTAAGGATTCCGGCAAAGTATTCCATTTGTATACAGTTCGGACAAAGAATTGTCTTTCTGCGATCTGCCAGTATGACAGCGCGGGATCTCGACCATTTCACTGCTTGCCCCAAGTAACATTTTGTATATATTATGGTCACAAACTATTGTTGTTTTATTTGCGGAACACATACTGTACTCAAAATAGGTTGTGGTATTTATACTTCTACAAAATATTGTTTCTGATTGTACACAGTAAAGCTACAGTGTAGTAGTAAACTTATAGCTTCGAATGTAACGTTTCTGATTATGTACTATGTAACTGTATTATTACTTCTCCAAAATGACTTTTTGTGTAAAGTCTATGAGAGCTTATAGCTACATTGTAAATATACTAAACGTTGGCCTTGTAAATGTATTTTTACATTTACAGATTAATTACAAAACTTTATTTTATTGAGAACTTATATACTTACCGTATATTTACGGGACATTTACATTAGGAATTTTTTATTTTATTTTTTATTTTTATTTTTATTTTATTTTGGACAGCAAGCAGAAAAAATCCAATAACATGCTGTCACAATATATAATAATATACTTAAAGCTAAATATTGTTTATTGAAATACTTAAAAAATAAATAATGCACTCAAAAAATTTTGAAATACTGAAAAATAAACAATACATTCAAATTAGAATTTCAAGATTAAATCTAAATTATCTTTAATTCAGCAAGTTAGTGATTAATTTTTTATAACATAGAAAAGATGTCAAATTTTGAAATTTAAATATTTAAATACAATTCAATTTTGTTTTATTACTTTTATTTTATTATTCTATGTTTATTTTTGATGATCTTAACCATAGTTAATACCATACTTAACACCTAGTTCAAATAGAATTCCTAAACCTTCTCTTATCTTCTTTCATTTGATTAACATTAAACGAAACTTTAAACTCAACGAAATTGAGCATTGCAGAACTTTTTAAATACCAAATCTGATACATTGAACATATCAATTTCAGAAAAATAGTCATTATGGCTAGACTGAAACCTGTACAGAGGCGATGAAAAACCGAGATTTGTACGAGAGGCAGATGGCAAAAATAAATAATTTGTGCGTGTTCTGTAAGCAGGCGCATAAAAGTTTATTGATGATAAAACAGAAGTAATTAATTTAGAATAATGTGAATTCATCTAACAGAATTCTTCTGTTCTCTAACTTTAACATATTCAATTTACTCAGTCTTACTTCATAAGATAACGGGGTTGAAAACGGAAAACTCCTAAAACAAACAAATTTGGTAAATTTTCTTTGAATTCTTTCAATTCTATAACACTGTGTATCGTAGAATGGGTGCCAAATTTGGCAACCATACTCCAAGATTGTTCTAACCAAGCTACTAAAAAGAGTCACCAATACTTGCGGATTTCGGAATTCTTTACTTCTACGCCAGACAAATCCAAGCAATTTACAGGCTTTCATACAAATTAAGTCAATATGATCATCAAAACGCAGCTTCGAATCAAATATTATTCCAAGGTCCTTAACTTTGTTGACTTTATTTAAAAGTAAATTATTTATTTTATAATCAAACATACATTTAGTTACTTTCTTAGTGAATATAATGGACGAGCATTTAGTTATGTTTAGTTCCAGATTATTTAGATCACACCAATTTTGAATTTTTATAAGATTGCCTTGTAATTTTAAACAGTCAAGTGAGTTAAATACCCTGGAGAATATTTTTAAATCGTCAGCATACAACAGATGAGGACAATCAATAATTTGTGAAAGATCGTTAATGAAAATTAGGAACAACAATTGTATTAAGATATTTAGCCATTTTAAATGTAGGGCTATTGGAAGAGTTTATTATCACCTTGATGCCTGGTTTGTGTATCTTTGGTGTTGCTCTCGATCTTGGGGTTTGTGCAGTGAACGTTGTTAGCTGACGTTTTTTCTTTTTATCAATATAATTTCTATCAAATAGGTGGATAGCCATCATGTTGTTCCGCTTTTGTAAATTTGTAGTTGGATCCTTGGTTATCTTTCTATATTTACTTTCATCACTCAGGTAATCAATTAATTTAGTGTCATAGATTAAACGATCCATTAGTATTGTGACATTGCCCTTGTCAGCAGCTGTGATTACGATGTCAGGATTATTCTTTAGGAAGACTTTGGTGTTATTATACGCCTCATGTATCATCTTCTGTTGTCTGTTTAGTTTTCTTTACATTAGGAATGTATTTATACTGTCACATAATTTATACAGTTTTCTTAAGTCAAAATTTTTTGTTTAATAAAAGATGTCTGTTTTCATCGTGCGATGATAAAGAAATTTATAGCCAGCTTTCAGTGATAGACGACTCAATATATTGGGCATTAGTTAATCGAATCTTAAGTCTTAATTAGTTTAAGAGTTACTTGTGATTTTAAAGTTTCGTGGATTTAATTTCTAACCAAAGGATCCCCGAAAATTATTGCAAACACTTCAAAATATAAATATTATTTTGACGGGTAGTGGAAAGCTTTGGTATTATGAGCTAATACGTTGGTTGAAGTTTTCGAATTTGGATCACTTAATTAATATTTCAGTTACCTTTAACATTGACGGCCTTCCCATTTTTAATAGCAAAAAGAATTTTGGTCGATTTTATGTATAACCGATCATTCGGAATTCGGAGACCATTTGCATTTTATTGTGGTCCAACAATGCCAAGCTTAGAGCACTATGAGGCAAAACTTCGTAAGATAATTACAAGATACATTTAAACTTATTATATTTAGATCTGGCCGAATCGCAATGCCAGGATTACATTAACTAAATTATTGACATATGTAAATGTAAATAATTGTGTAGGTTCAAATGTACATAGTCTCCCACCCCCGTTTATGTAAAAAGAAATTTGGACATATACCAAAGTTAAGTGCATGAGGATTGCTTGTACCAGATAAAAAATAAATGTCACTTTTGTTTATTTCACATATCAACATATCAATTTCAGAAAAATAGTCATTATGGCTAGACTGAAACCTGTACAGAGGCGATGAAAAACCGAGATTTGTACGAGAGGCAGATGGCAAAAATAAATAATTTGTGCGTGTTCTGTAAGCAGGCGCATAAAAGTTTATTGATGATAAAACAGAAGTAATTAATTTAGAATAATGTGAATTCATCTAACAGAATTCTTCTGTTCTCTAACTTTAACATATTCAATTTACTCAGTCTTACTTCATAAGATAACGGGGTTGAAAACGGAAAACTCCTAAAACAAACAAATTTGGTAAATTTTCTTTGAATTCTTTCAATTCTATAACACTGTGTATCGTAGAATGGGTGCCAAATTTGGCAACCATACTCCAAGATTGTTCTAACCAAGCTACTAAAAAGAGTCACCAATACTTGCGGATTTCGGAATTCTTTACTTCTACGCCAGACAAATCCAAGCAATTTACAGGCTTTCATACAAATTAAGTCAATATGATCATCAAAACGCAGCTTCGAATCAAATATTATTCCAAGGTCCTTAACTTTGTTGACTTTATTTAAAAGTAAATTATTTATTTTATAATCAAACATACATTTAGTTACTTTCTTAGTGAATATAATGGACGAGCATTTAGTTATGTTTAGTTCCAGATTATTTAGATCACACCAATTTTGAATTTTTATAAGATTGCCTTGTAATTTTAAACAGTCAAGTGAGTTAAATACCCTGGAGAATATTTTTAAATCGTCAGCATACAACAGATGAGGACAATCAATAATTTGTGAAAGATCGTTAATGAAAATTAGGAACAACAATTGTATTAAGATATTTAGCCATTTTAAATGTAGGGCTATTGGAAGAGTTTATTATCACCTTGATGCCTGGTTTGTGTATCTTTGGTGTTGCTCTCGATCTTGGGGTTTGTGCAGTGAACGTTGTTAGCTGACGTTTTTTCTTTTTATCAATATAATTTCTATCAAATAGGTGGATAGCCATCATGTTGTTCCGCTTTTGTAAATTTGTAGTTGGATCCTTGGTTATCTTTCTATATTTACTTTCATCACTCAGGTAATCAATTAATTTAGTGTCATAGATTAAACGATCCATTAGTATTGTGACATTGCCCTTGTCAGCAGCTGTGATTACGATGTCAGGATTATTCTTTAGGAAGACTTTGGTGTTATTATACGCCTCATGTATCATCTTCTGTTGTCTGTTTAGTTTTCTTTACATTAGGAATGTATTTATACTGTCACATAATTTATACAGTTTTCTTAAGTCAAAATTTTTTGTTTAATAAAAGATGTCTGTTTTCATCGTGCGATGATAAAGAAATTTATAGCCAGCTTTCAGTGATAGACGACTCAATATATTGGGCATTAGTTAATCGAATCTTAAGTCTTAATTAGTTTAAGAGTTACTTGTGATTTTAAAGTTTCGTGGATTTAATTTCTAACCAAAGGATCCCCGAAAATTATTGCAAACACTTCAAAATATAAATATTATTTTGACGGGTAGTGGAAAGCTTTGGTATTATGAGCTAATACGTTGGTTGAAGTTTTCGAATTTGGATCACTTAATTAATATTTCAGTTACCTTTAACATTGACGGCCTTCCCATTTTTAATAGCAAAAAGAATTTTGGTCGATTTTATGTATAACCGATCATTCGGAATTCGGAGACCATTTGCATTTTATTGTGGTCCAACAATGCCAAGCTTAGAGCACTATGAGGCAAAACTTCGTAAGATAATTACAAGATACATTTAAACTTATTATATTTAGATCTGGCCGAATCGCAATGCCAGGATTACATTAACTAAATTATTGACATATGTAAATGTAAATAATTGTGTAGGTTCAAATGTACATAGTCTCCCACCCCCGTTTATGTAAAAAGAAATTTGGACATATACCAAAGTTAAGTGCATGAGGATTGCTTGTACCAGATAAAAAATAAATGTCACTTTTGTTTATTTCACAAATGTCAAAAGTTGTAAAAGGATTTATATAAAGCTTTTACAAAACATATACAAGTACATATTTGTAAAAGGAAGGTGTAAATGTAAATGCACAACAACGAGGCTAATACTAAACGTTTACATAATTTATACATGTAAACTCTTTGTATTGGAAGTTGCAGTTGTATGATTATGTTTACAGATCAAACACATAGCGTTTACATTACGTTAACATGTTAACATTTTAAATATGGAAGTGTAAATGTAAATAAAATGTAAATGTATATTTGTATTACCGTCTTTGTTTCTTATTGGTGGTTTCTGGCCACAAATAAAAAATCCAAGCTATAGATCAAAATATAATTTTTTTATTTAAATATTTCGGTCCTTATTTGGGACCCTCCTCAGTAACTAAAATTAAAAATGGTTTACAATTAAAATCTTAATCTTATAAATATTACAACAATTAATACTTAACAATACTTGCCAGTACCAACCGCACTTGTTAGAATTGTATTAAGATATTTAGCCATTTTAAATGTAGGGCTATTGGAAGAGTTTATTATCACCTTGATGCCTGGTTTGTGTATCTTTGGTGTTGCTCTCGATCTTGGGGTTTGTGCAGTGAACGTTGTTAGCTGACGTTTTTTCTTTTTATCAATATAATTTCTATCAAATAGGTGGATAGACATCATGTTGTTCCGCTTTTGTAAATTTGTAGTTGGATCCTTGGTTATCTTTCTATATTTACTTTCATCACTCAGGTAATCAATTAATTTAGTGTCATAGATTAAACGATCCATGAGTATTGTGACATTGCCCTTGTCAGCAGCTGTGATTACGATGTCAGGATTATTCTTTAGGAAGACTTTGGTGTTATTATACGCCTCATGTATCATCTTCTGTTGTCTGTTTAGTTTTCTATTTTTATGCATATAATTAGATATAATGGTTGCTGCTTTTCCTCTGATCGTGTTTCGTTCATCCTCTTCTGTTATTGAGACTACAATGTCCTCGATGTCTGCAATAATTCTACTGACTGGAACCTCATTGTTTAGCTGGGGTGCTGTGAATTTCGGTCCTAGCGCTAATATCATTTGTACATCATCTGGTATGATCTTTTCAGTCATAATCTTCAACCAATCTTTATCATACGTAATCATAGGTGTTTGTTCATTGATTAATTTCTTAAACTTTTTTTCCAAATGGTCTACTTCGTTTCTATTGATTATCGTTGATTTTCTAATGTGGTAAGTAAAATTGTTGATAACATGTTGTGGTGCTAATTTGTACATCTTAGTATGTATTAACTTCGTCCTATTGTTCAAGTGTGATATTAATCTTATAGTTTTGGCTATCTCAAAGTTTAACACTTTATTGTTTGTTCTTCTAATAAAATTGTGTGCTTTCCATTCTTTTGGATCAAGATCTCCCCCCATTAAGTTACTTGTTCTATTTAAAATAAATGTTGGGTATACACAGTTTTTTCGGCACTGAATTAAGAATTTTTTTGTTTTGATTGCTTTAGAGATGGAGTTGTAATTGTTGTGGTATCTTTTACACGTTCTTTTGCATGTTATCCCATATTCATATTGTAGTTCCTTGTATACATTTGCTAACATGTTAGCTTGACTTTATGCTTGTGTCAAATATTAAATTAGGTTTTCTCCGTTCAATATATACACTTTCGTATGTACATTGACACTGATCTCTTTGATAAAATTGTATTACCGTCTTTGTTTCTTATTGGTGGTTTCTGGCCACAAATAAAAAATCCAAGCTATAGATCAAAATATAATTTTTTATTTAAATATTTCGGTCCTTATTTGGGACCCTCCTCAGTAACTAAAATTAAAAATGGTTTACAATTAAAATCTTAATCTAATAAATATTACAACAATTAATACTTAACAAACATTTAATCCGACTACTTACATAGTCTATGTTTAAACCTATTATGAACTATTACTAATTTTATATCCATTAAAAACAAATTATTTATACTTTACAAAAAACAATAAAACCATAAAACAATAAAATTTACCTATATACTAGAAAATAAATATTTTGAGTTATAAATATTAGAGATGAAAAAAAAAAATTTAATTTATATAATCAATGAAAAAAAATCCTTATATATTACGATTTTATGTGAACAAGTTCGTTGCTCTATGACCTAATAATATCGCCCAAATAGATTTGGTTCATATGATTACGTATGATAAAGATTGGTTGAAGATTATGACTGAAAAGATCATACCAGATGATGTACAAATAATATTAGCGCTAGGACCGAAATTCACAGCACCCCAGCTAAACAATGAGGTTCCAGTCAGTAGAATTATTGCAGACATCGAGGACATTGTAGTCTCAATAACAGAAGAGGATGAACGAAACACGATCAGAGGAAAAGCAGCAACCATTATATCTAATTATATGCATAAAAATAGAAAACTAAACAGACAACAGAAGATGATACATGAGGCGTATAATAACACCAAAGTCTTCCTAAAGAATAATCCTGACATCGTAATCACAGCTGCTGACAAGGGCAATGTCACAATACTCATGGATCGTTTAATCTATGACACTAAATTAATTGATTACCTGAGTGATGAAAGTAAATATAGAAAGATAACCAAGAATCCAACAACAAATTTACAAAAGCGGAACAACATGATGGCTACCCACCTATTTGATAGAAATTATATTGATAAAAAGACAAAACGTCAGCTAACAACGTTCACTGCACAAACCCCAAGACCGAGAGCAACACCAAAGATACACAAACCAGGCATCATGGTGATAATAAACTCTACCAATAGCCCTACATTTAAAATGGCTAAATATCTTAATAAAATTCTAACAAGTGCGGTTGGTACTGGCAAGTATAACATTAAAAATTCATACGAACTGAAAGTAAAACTTGATGAAACCACATTATCCGATGATGACAACATGGTGTCTTTTAACATAGTATCTATGTACGAAAAAATTCCACTAACAATGGTGTATGAATCGATCAAAAAAAGGTGGAAGGATATAGAAAAAGCAACATCTATTCCATGGACAGAGTTCATAGACATGGTCAAGCTATGTGTCAATGAGAGTAATTATCTTGAATACCAAGGCAGAGTGTTTAAGCAACGGGATGGATTAACAATAGGGGGGTCTGTGTCGGCAATTCTGGCGGACTTGGTAATTACTGACCTTTTAGAAAGTGTTATCGAGAAATCTGGGTTTGACCCAACACTGTTAGTAAAATATTTAGATGATACATTAATACTGATGCCGAAAGAAGAAATTGAAAATTTATTCAACCTGCTAAACAATGAAAATGAAGCCATTCAATTTACATATGAAATTGAAGATAACAAAACATTACCATACTTGGACATGTTGCTACATAGAGTAGGTAATAAGATAACTACAAGTTATTATCAGAAACCAACCATCAAAAATAGACTACTTAATTACATGTCAGAACACCCGACTAGTCAGAAAACTAGTATGGCATATGGTACAGTATTCAGGATGTTAGGAATAACGTCAAGCAAGCATAAGGAAGAAACCATCAAAGAAATTTATAGAATTTTAACAGCGAATGGTTACCCAATAGGTTTGATTGCTGGTATGATTAGGAAATACGAAAACATCCAGAGTAAAGAATTGAACGTTGCTACTGAGCCGATATCAACAATATACAAAGCGTTATTGTACACGAGACATCTATCAGAAGATTTAGGTAGGTTGGTAAAGCATAATAATAACACTCTAAAAATAGGTTACAAGGCGCACAAGACGGTAAAGAAAATTACAGGTAAACTGAATAGAAGTCTGGAAAAAAACGATTAACATGGGCTAATTTATTCATTCCCTTGTCACAATTGTGATGGAGAGTACATAGGACAGACGGGTCAAAAACTTGGAGCTCGAATCGGACAACACAAGTATGATGAGAGAGCCAAGAAAAACAAACCTGGTAAAACAGCAGCCCTACAACATATAATAGATAAAGGTCACACATTTGAGTATTATAGAACCAAAATTCTGGTGAAGGAAGCAGATTGGAAGAAAAGGCTGTCATTAGAAGCAATAAATATTCATTTAAGAAGAACGACATCTATCAATTTAAGATCTGATATGAATAGTTTGAATCCTGCGTACGCACATATTTTAAAGAATATAGGAAAACAAGCGAAAATCCAATAAGTACATATGAACCAAATCTATTTGGTAGATATTATTAGGTCATAGAGCAACGAACTTGTTCACATAAAATCGTAATATATAAGGATTTTTTTTCATTGATTATATAAATTAAATTTTTTTTTGTCATCTCTAATATTTATAACTCAAAATATTTATTTTCTAGTATATAGGTAAATTTTATTGTTTTATGGTTTTATTGTTTTTTGTAAAGTATAAATAATTTGTTTTTAATGGATATAAAATTAGTAATAGTTCATAATAGGTTTAAACATAGACTATGTAAGTAGTCGGATTAAATGTTTGTTAAGTATTAATTGTTGTAATATTTATTAGATTAAGATTTTAATTGTAAACCATTTTTAATTTTAGTTACTGAGGAGGGTCCCAAATAAGGACCGAAATATTTAAATAAAAAAATTATATTTTGATCTATAGCTTGGATTTTTTATTTGTGGCCAGAAACCACCAATAAGAAACAAAGACGGTAATACAATTTTATCAAAGAGATCAATGTCAATGTACATACGAAAGTGTATACATTGAACGGAGAAAACCTAATGTAAATGTATATATTCTGTGCACTCTCTGTATATCTACATAGGGCTAACTTGTATTTAAAAGCTTACAATTGAAAACTCAGCCATTTTTATGCAAAATTAATATTTGACTGTATTTAAAAAAAATAACAAAATACATTTAATGAAATTTTATTGGGTTTTATAGCTTATGCTATAAGTATTTTAGAAAAACTTAAATTTATGAAAATAATTAAACAAATTTTATATAATTTTATCTCTCTAAAATAAATTGATAAATTATATTTAATAATTTATTATTTTTATGTCGCATTATTAATTTAAAAGTATTTCCAAAATGTAATCGAAATTTTATTATTCGTTTGTAAATTTTGATATCCAACTATACAAAATTAGTTATGCCAAAATATAATATTTGCATTTTATAGACATAAAATATTGTTACGATTGCAGAAAAATCTAGACGATTACAGAAAGATCTAAACGATTACGGTCACTTCCAGGAAAATAAAATCAACAAAACACAACAGAAAGTGAATGAAATGAATAGTGTTGTTGTTGTTGTACATGTTCTTAGAATTAAGGTCTATTTGTTTTATGATTTTATGAATCAAATCAACGTAACGTAAAATAATCGAATATTCTAATATTTTCTCAAGGTTTCTAAAAAGTGACCTAGTAATTTCTAGAGATTAAGCAGAATGTATATAAGGAAATTGCTTCTTGTAGTTTTTAATTAGTTTATTTTAAACCTGCGATAGTGAAGTTAAAATTATAAAAGTGATCTTTAAATTTGTGAATAAAGTTTTAAGTTTTATTGAGTAGAAATATTTTGTGTATTATTTTAAACGTTCTATTACTGGAAATTTCTACAATCAACCGTTGGAGTTTCGGAAGCTGTTGGAAGAATATTCTAGTCAAGAATATTGTTTGCTGTATTGTTTTCCTGTTGTTGTGAAACAATTAAGGTGTTGAATACTTAATAAAACCTGGTGTTTGTGCTTACTAATCAGTGATCGAACTCAGGAAGAGATTGGGGATTGCGTTTATCGAATTGTGAGTAAGGCCAATTCGAAGTAAGGTTGGAAAAACGTAACAATATATTATTGTATTTGTATATTTATTTATATTTTTTGTTTACAAAAAATCATCTAAGACTTCGTATTAAAGTATGAGATTGTAACTTTTTTGTTAGTAATCCGTAGTGATTAAAATCGCATACATTTTGCTTTCTGTAACACTACGTACGTTTTTGTAATCATACAGAATTCTTACGCAAATTGATATCCGTAAACGTTCAGTAAAAGCTAAAATTACTCCCTAAAATGTATACGAAACACTTACTGAACGTTTACGGTACAGTTACCACTGTAACTTTACGATTACAGAGTAAATGTACTGTAATAAATTTGTAAACAAAATTGTTACTTGGGGCGGTAGCCGATTGCCGAGTGGAACGGGGTTAAGAATAAGTTTGAGGCATGATGCCGTTGATTTTATCCGAGCAATGTTGATGACGATATTTGTAAAAAACAACGAGGTCAGCAACAGTGCGACGATGTTGTAGGGAATCAAGTTTTGATGTCAAAACTCGATCATCCACAATTCGTATAGCCCGCTTTTTAACAGAGTCCATGAGGGCCAAGATGGAAGCAGAAGCAGCACCCTAAACTTGGCAACAGTACTCCATACAGGGACGAATATGGGACTTATAAACATGGAGCAATGGGTATGGAGTGAAATTTTTTTTTCATCTATTTAGGAGGCCGAGTTTTTTAGACGCGCTTTTTGCCATCGCCATTACATGATCGTTCCAGAGTAGGTCATTTGAAACTGTGACACCCAATAAACGAAAGTTTTTACATTCACCTATTAGTTCATCACCTATTGGTATCTGTTATCTGGTATCTGGTATCTGCTATCTGCTATCTGGTATCTGGTATATGGTATCTGGTATCTGGTATCTGGTATCTAGTATCTGGTGTCTGGTATCTGGTATCTGGTATCTTGTACAGTAGATCTGGTTTATGACAACTGATTAAGAAACAAATATATACGAGTATCTTATCGTATTTTGTCATCATCGTTAACCATTCAACATTGCAACATTAAACTACTCGTATTTAATTGTATTGGTTTATTTATGTAAATATATTCCATGCGATAAATGGTAAATTCAAATATTTTAATGTCAATCATTTACTGAAATGCGTTTTTTAAACAAATAATTAGTTTCGTCTTCGTGTACTTAGTTATTATTATTATTATATTATTATTATTGTTGAACACATGTATACTTGAAATATTTATTCTCATCCTTGAGTTTCATTCTTGTTTTAATTTTATAGCTTAAATTATTATGTAACACGCATTTTAGATTTAAAGTAAGTCATTTTTGTTGTGCTTTATATATTCCTTCCTCGAGACTATCTCCTTATATGTTCTTTTTTCAATGAAACGACTACGACTACCGATAGGAGTGCTAGAGATAATACTAAATAAGATTTATTGGCCGTCTGTACTGATAAGTTAGAATTTAAAATTTTATCGTTTAATATTAATGGGCTTGCAAATAAAATATTATATCCAAATTTTTTTAATTATGTTAGATCATTTGATATGTTGCTGGCTTATGCTTTATGAAATGCAACGTGAGTGGTGGAAAAATATATTTGTAATTATTTGAAATTTTTTCAGGGCTTCAAAGTGGTATGGATACCTGCTTGTAGACAAAACAAAAATAGAATAGCTAAAGGAGGCTGGAAAAGCAATGGAAAAGCAGTACATAATTTGAAATTTATGAAGTTTGAAAATATTGATGTAATTCAGTGCAAATTTAGCAAAATCGTTTATAATTTTATTCCAAGCTATCTTAACTGCAACAAGTTTGAGACAGACTTCAATGTTTTGAAGCATCTTATATCTGATACACAAGCAATATGTAACGGTATCATAATAGGGGATTTAAATGTGCGAATGGGCTCAATTCAACAGCTTGAAGACGAGCACATCCTTTTGGGGAGGTCATGCCTTCTTCCACAGAGAAATTCTAAAGATAAAATTTTCGATCGAAAAGGTAAACAAATGGCGGGGTTTTTGGAAGATATGGGAAATATTATTTTAAATAATATGGTGGACTAGGGGTGATTCTGAGGGAGAATTTAGTTTCGTCGGTGTCATGGGATCATCGATAAACGACTTCTGTTGCGTACCCATGGAATTCTTAAACCTGAATTTTGATTTTTGTATAAATAAAGAAACTTTTTCTGATCATATGCCGATGGTTTTAAAAGTATACGAAAATGAGGTTTCCATGCAAAATAAATTGTTCAAACTTCTTCCTAAACTTAAAAGGGAACAACAAGATCCTTTAACGTACAGATACGTCGCTTCTTTGACAAACATTATTTATGAGTCCAGCAACTGCAACTCAGGGGTACTACCACTGAACGTTCATAAAAATTTCAAATCTAAATGGTTTGATTTTGAATGCTGGAATGCAAGGAAGACGTCATTTAAATTGCTAAACTTGTACCGTAAGCAGGGATCAGAGTACATTCGTAGCTTATACTTGAGTGCTAATTCCAAGTGCAAGGAGGTGTTAGCTAGGAAAAAGCAAGAGTATGACCAAAAGTTGGTAGGCAAACTTAGTAATGTGAAAGATTCCAAACAATGGGGTCTAGCACTGAAGGAAATTCGTAACCAAAAGTTGGTCTGTGGCAACAATATTGGAATGGCTGACCTCGTGACTTATTTTAAATCGCTTATTAATTCACTATCTTCAGTTTTAACCATACATTATGCAGAGCCACAAATTAGTGTGACATTCTTGGATGAGGACATTGCAATCGACGAGATCTTACTAACCTTGCATAAGGCAAAGAATGGCAAGGCACCCGGTTTTGATAGAATACCCTATGAATTTTATAAAAATGCTCCGATTTCATACATTGAAAAACTGGAAAATGTGTTCAATAGAATATTTTCGAATAACGAATTCCCAGACTCATAGAAAAGGTTATTCAACTATGGATTGCATATATTCCCTAACCATTCCATCATTAAGATTCATTGTTCGAAGCCAAAAAGAAAATTGTACACCTTCTTTGTGGATTTTAAATCAGCATTCGATAGTGTGGATAGAGACGCACTGTTTTACAAGCTTCACAATGAAGTCATATCAGCCAAGTTTGTCAATACCATCCGTTAATTATATGTAAACACAGTGTCGTGTGTCTGGGACGGGGAAATGGTTTCATCTTGGTTCAATACCAATGTAGGAGTTAAACAAGGTTGTATTTGAAGTCCTCTATTGTTTGCGTTGTTTTTAAATGATCTCAATGAAGAACTTGGAGGCGGTCTATACATTGGAGATCCAGCGAATTAACGTTCTCATGTATGCAGATGATATCGTTATTTTTATTGATTCACCCGAAACTCTCAGTAAGATGATAAAGTCGCTTGAACTATACTGTAGCTTGTAAAATCTTACCATAAATCTAGCCAAATCTAAAGTGATGATTTTTGGTGCAGGTGGAAGAAGATCTGTAAACGTTGGCATTTCCAGGGTACCGAACTCGAAATAGTCGCATCGTACATATATCTTGGAATAGAACTGACCCCAAAATTATCGTTCAAGCTATATCTACGTAAAAAGTTATCATCAGCGAAATCCAACATAGATAGTATATGGAACGCAACCTTTGGAAAGAATGATATACCTCTTAGTAGTAAGTTGAAGATATTTGAAGCAGTTTATAGATCCTTCATGTGTTATGGAGCGCAAATTTGGGGATATGTCGAAATGATGATGTCGAAAAACTTCAAAGATTCTTCTTAAAACGACTACTTTGCTTTCCACCAACCACACCAACTTACATGTTGCATTTAGTATGCAGTATTACAAAACTTCTGTTTATACACTATAACTACATTTTTATTTTGTACTTTGTAGTATAGTTGGTGGTAATTACTTCGTTTCGAAGTATTCAGAAACAAAAAAGAAAATGATTTGAGAAAAAAAAAATTAACCATTCGCTTTCGGGCACACGTCTGCTGCTATTTTGGTCTTCGGCTGCTCTGGCCAGAGGAGAAATTGGTCGTGGATAATTATTCACTTATGGTGCCTTACCTATACTAACATCAGTTGAGCAGACAAGATAAAATTAAAAGGGAAAGGAAAATTTGGGGAGAGAACGACTGGATTAAAAAAAAAGGTAAAGCAACCACACGAATCAAGGACCCTCTTAAGTTCCCCCTTACGTTAACTTTAAGTTTTAAAATGCAATATTTAAAAATATACTTTTTACTGTTTATTTTTAAATTTATTTATAAATTCAAAAGTGACAAAAGCACACAAACAGTGAATAATATGGAAAACCATAATAACACATATATTTAAGTTTTAACTGAACACCCACATATTTTGCTTTTAATTTTAATCAATTTCATTCCTGAAAGGAAAGTATGAGGCATGCAATAATAAGAAACATATCGATGCGGTTCAAGTGTTTGCAGTTTGTTCGAAAGATTAGTGCTTCGCGGTTGCGTAAATCAAGTGCTTCAATAAATAAATATTTTAAGAGCATTACTTTAAAAATAGACTTTAAATACATATTGTGCTAAGTAAATATAAGGTAAGACTTTTATTCTTTTTTGCATTGTTGATTTTTTTTCAAACCAAAAAGAATTTAATTCAATTATGAAAAATGTGTAGCAAATTATTGAAATATCTTTGTTGTTAATTGGTGTTAACCTGTGTCTTTGTAGGAATTTTAGCAAATTTCAATGATGATTTTAAAAGTGCCTAGACCGTATTACCGAACCCATAAATGTAATCGCAATTTGGTATGTATAGTTACACAAAAATTGGGAAATTGGCATTTCGAAGCACGAAAGTGGTGTTAAATTCTACACAACAGTACCTATATTGTTCTGTAATTATGGTGAAGATCACAAATTTTGTTTTTTATTAATTGTTTTGGACTTTTTTGAATAATTTTAAAATTTGGATCGATTGGTAGGAAATTAATATTTATATTTAATTAAATAGTTAATTACACTCTTTTGTCAGCCTGTTGGTAAAGTGAATGAATAACTTTTTATTTATATAGTTATAAAATTTTTTAAAATCAACTACAGTAATTCGCCAATTGTGGCATTATCGAGAATTATACTTTTTTTTTCTTTGTTTTTCTCTTCCTTTTATAGATTTTCAAAAATAAAATATTAAAAGAATAATGGAGATAATGCAAAAATATGTGCTTTACAATATTAATGAATCATATTAGTATATATATCATTTAAATAAGTTTACTTATTGTAAACTTGTAAACATTTTATAATTATTTATATAATCAAGATAAAGGAAAAAGGAAACAAAAAAATTAAATAATATTATGTAATGCACCGATCGAAAAGGTCAGCCCTCCCAAAAAAGTATGTTTAAAACGAAAAATTTGATGGTTTTAGTATTAATTTGAAATCCTGAATTAAGTTTTATAACTATTTATTGACAATGATAAAGAAACATTTAAAAGCAAAATATTTGCATATTAATAATAAACCCAAAATTAAGAAGTTTATATTTGAACATGGCTTAAATAACAGAAATAATAGTATTGTTTTATTTTCTTAGATTGGAAATTATGGTTTCAAGTTTAAACAGATTATATAAACTTGTGCTATTAGTAATAAATTAGTCGAAATCATTTTTGTTAATATACAACTATATGTACATTATTAATGATATATACACACTTTAAAATAAAATTGAAATTACGAAGGATTTGATTCTAAAATTATGATTTTTATAGGTAATTTATATTGAGTTAATTAATATTGAGTAATTTCTGAATAATAAGAAGATTTTTCACTAACGTAAGTATGAATAATTTATGCATAAAGCCGCAAAATAATTCAGACATTATGAAAACTTTTGGTATAAGTTCTGCCATTCAGTCACATTTGGTGATTTTTTTTTCTTTGTTTACCCAGAAACTGTTCGTATATTTTCATAACTTCTGACTGGCTTTGCTTGAGCTATGAACTAATATTATAAAACTTATTCTTACTTAGTCATAGAACGACTATGTTAAGCATAATTTAGGATTTGCTCCTCAAAAAAAAATTCTAGGATTAACAGGCATAGTTTATGATTATTTCATTAACCAAAGAATAGGAATACTAAAATCACAATTTATGAATTGCTTAATCCCGGAGCCAAATATACCTAATTTAAGACTAAGTTAAGGCTATAACGAATAATGTATGCAAACATTTCTCTCTGTGAAAATGTTTGAATTTCCTTTCCGAAATTTAAAAATACGATTAAAGTTATAGTATAACAGACAAGTAATATTGTATTTTATTAGTTCTAATATTTTTAATTACTTTTCATTGCTATATTATGGTGAATGTTTTCGTTGAGTCTGTTATCAAACCATAGATGGATAGATTGTACGAAAACCACATTATCGCCGATTCAACATATTTATAAATTTCAAATCTTTTAAATGCATACATCAAAGTTTAAAAGTTATGAAGTCTAGGTAGTCTATTAATAAGAAAACGGTTAAACGCAACAATTTCAATAACGTTTCTTTTAAATTCGATTCAACTCTTTCGAATTCATCTTGAAACAATAATTGTCGGCATTACCTAGTTGGCATGGTATCTTCGGATATCCAGAGACGTTAATTTATAATTTATTATAATTAACACTAAACATGCCTAACTTTGAATAAAAAAAAAAAAAAAACATGACATGTCATGACGTGTCAATTAGATAAATTAACGAAAATCAATAATAACTGTAATCACCCACAAATTGTTGTCCTTATATTGCAATTTTATTTTAATTTTAATGTTTAAAGTCCAATCGAATGAATTCCAATGTCGTACCATGATCAGTTAGACACAAATATGATGGGCTCTACTTCCGCAATTAGTAGTCCTCTAAGTACATTGTACAGAAACAAACCATTTTTACCGAAACACACAATTAGTATATAGGGTAACCGTTCCAAAACGTAAAAACGAAACAAAAACCAAATTCCATTTCTTATTGCGTGTGGACGGATGATTAAGTATAATGCAATATAACCCCATCTCAATAAAATCCATTAAAATTTAACTTCATATTTAGACTCGACCCGAAATTAATATTAGCTTTTGAAGATGATTAAACATGTCTTTTAGCTATTATTTTAAATAAATTTACAGTATAATCACGATATAAAACTTGTTTATATTTATTATCGTATAGGTACCAGATTATATCTGATATTTCAAGTTTGATTTAAATTAGAATACATGGACGAGAAATTTTCCTATTAGAGACCCATTTAAAGTACTTCTTGAATTTTCAAATATAAAAATGTTTTTTTATATATGAGCAATTTCACGCAAGTTCAGCAAATTTTTGGGAAATTTTGACTTGACCCCTTTTAATTTTGATTATTTTTTGTTTATAGATAGTCTTTCATAAATAAAAAATACAAGTTCTCTTAGAATTTTTTTTTTCGACCAGGGGTCTTCACAGGGTGCCCCTCAATTTTTTGTTATTTTGTGATGTGAGTGCATTTTGACGAGCGATTGTAGAAAAACTACTGAATCGATTTTCATAAATGATATGTCGTTGAATAGGTATTGTACACTGTTAATTTTTTGAAATAATTTTTAACGGTGTAACATAAGAAAAAAACGGTGTAATTGAAAAAAAGATGGCATAGCCTCTTTTTTTTTTTTTTTTTAACAAAATTGAAGCTTATTTTATATCTAACAACTTGTGAAAGTTTAGGACTAGCATCATTTTTTGTTTTAGAAATAAAATTCGTTGTGCATATGACTGTCGGGAATCAGTTTTTTTTTGTTCTGAAGGAAAATTATAAAAATGGCGATTTTTAGATTCAGATTTTTTTTTTATGTTAAATATCAAAAATTTTATTATTAAATGAACTTTTTAAAAAGCAATTTCAGTTAAGTTCAGCAAAATTTTGCGACATTTTAATCGAAACACAATAATCGAAATATCTTTGGCAAACTCGGTCGTTGATCTGGCAACAATCAATAGTCATGTTTTGGTTGAGTTGAAATTGAACATATTTCAGTCACCCCAATTGGAAACTTTCAGGCTATCAGTAATGCTACGCGTCATTTGGTTGAAAAAAGTAAAACTCTACATGAAAATAATTTTCAGCATTCATCTGCGACGGATAAAAGAGGTGTATCCACAACAGATATAAATGTTGTGGAACAGTTCTATAAAAGTGATGAAATCAGTAGATTATTGCCAGGCAAACGAGATGCAATATCTTTTAAAAAAGGAGAGGAGCGCATAAAAACACAAAAGCGCTTATTGCTATGTACATTAAATGAAGCTTATGTGGAGTTGAAAAATAAGTTTCCTGATGTGAAAATAGGATTTACTAAATTCACGTCCCTTCGACCACAAGAATGTATAAAATTATCCCGTGTGTACAATACATCAAAATATGAAACTAATGATTCAACACTCTAAGATGTCTTGGATTACTGATGCTGCTTTCCAAAATTATAAAACATTAATTGAATTTGTTTCATGTGGTAAATTAACAGAAGATTGTCATAATTTGAAGTGCAATGAATGTTCAAAAAAACTTCAACAACTGAAAGAAAAATTACTAAATGATTTTGACGTTAAAGGAATCCTTCAAGTCAAATATCAACAATGGAATACCACTGATCGATGCAATTTGGATACTTTAATAGAAACTGTAGAAGAATTTATGAAAAAATTTATTTACCGTTTACAAATTTTGATACCACACAACTTTATAGCAAAACAACAATCTACATTCATTGAGGAAAAAAAAAAATTTAGAAGCAGGAGAGTGCTTCGTTCAAGGGGATTTTTCTGAAAACTACGACTTCATAATTCAGAATGCGGTTCAAGGCTATTATTATAATAATTCACAAGCTACTATTCATCCATTTGTCATTTATTTTAAAAGTGCCACAAGTGAATATATACAGCACCGAAGTTTTATACTCATTTCGGATATAAACGATCACAACAGTACTACAGTCCATCTTTTCATTACAAAACTTATTGAATTCATCAAAACGCATATAAATTCTAATATTACAAAAATAATTTATAACACTGACGGTGCACCTTCTCAATACAAAAATAAACATAACCTAATTAACTTATGCCACCATAAACGAGACTTTAAGGCTGATGCTGAATGGCATTTTCATGCTACCAGCCATGGAAAGGGACCTTGTGATGGAATTGGTGGTACACTGAAGCGTGCTGCACACCGTTATAGTATGGCGAGCGAAGATAATATTATTGATACACCAAAAAAACTTTTCGAATGGGCTTTAAAATGGGAATCTACCATGAACTTTGGATACGCCGATAAAAATGAATATCAATTAACAAAAGAAAAATTACAAAATCGATATACAAATGCGATTACTATAAGTGGAACTCAAAAATTTCATTCTTTTGTACCAGTAGATACTAAGACAATAAATGCAAAAATGTTTTCCAACTCAAAAGAAACTTTTGAATGTAAAATAAGTAAATAATTTTTAATAACTATATTTATTTTCACATATATAATTTGTATGATGTTTTAAAAAGTTTATTCAATAATAAAATATTTGTAATTTAATGTTGAAAAACAATCCTTTACTTTATGATTCCATAATAACATAATACGAACATAATACTTCTCCAGTCAAAAGCTCCTAAATAGATTTAGTTGTTTATACTTTTTTGGCTTTTGGCTTTTTTGTTTGCAGTCAAGACTGTCAAATTATTTTTTATAAGAGTGACAAGTGATTACTAAAAGTGACAAATAAACATTTCATTTTTTATGCCATCTAATACAAAGAAAATAATTGCAGAAGTGCTTTCCTATTCAAAAGAAACTTCTGTTTGTAAAATAAGTAAATCATTTTTAACAATTGTATTTATTTTATTTATTGTACTACATATATAATTTTTATAATATTTTAAAAAGTTCATCTAATAATAAAATATTTGATATTTAACATAAAAAAAAATCTCTTAGTTTATAACGCCATTTTTATAATTTTCCTTCAGAACAAAAAAAACTGATTCCCGACAGTCGTATGCACAACGAATTTTATCTTTAAAACAAAAAATGATGCTAGTCCTAAACTTTCACAAGTTGTTAGATATAAAATAAGCTTAAATTTTGTTTAAAAAAAAAAAAAAAAAAAAGAGGCTATGCCATCTTTTTTTCAATTACACCGTTCTTTTCTTATGTTACACCGTTAAAAATTATTTCAAAAAATTAACAGTGTACATTTTTAAAAACTTTGTTCTAATACCTATTCAACGACATATCATTTATGAAAATCAATTCAGTAGTTTTTCTACAATCGCTCGTCAAAATGCACTCACATCACAAAATAACAAAAAATTGAGGGGTACCCTGTGAAGACTCCTGGGCGAAAAAAAAAATTCTAAGAGAACTTGTATTTTTTATTTATCCAAGACTATCCATAAACAAAAAATAATCAAAATTAAAAGGGGTCAAGTCAAAACGATGTTGAATCTTCGTGAAATTGTTCATATATATATATATATATATATATATTCGATGTTAAATCCTAAGAAGGGTAATTCTTATAAAAAATCACATAACGTGAAATCGATGAAACTTATAAATTACTACTAAATTATTTTCTTTTAAATAAAAATATGAAAATTTATTTATTTAAAAGACTGATATTTGTCTTGTTGTTCCTAACTCAAATGGTTATTGAATTAAAAAAAAAAAAATAATACTTCAACAATACTACCCTGCAATTTCTTAATGAATATTATACATATATATAAGAATGAGGAGAAATGTCATTCTATGTTTAATATTTAGATCAACAATTTTATTCTAAGATATCACCAACAGTAATTGTTTTGAACAATAAGATATTTGTGATAATAATGCAAGTATTGTTTAAACTTAACAATATATAAACTATTAATACATTAATAAACCAACACATTGATATATTAATATGTACATTCATAATAATAATGTTTACGAGAATAGTAAATTACTCAAATCGAAACAACAATACACATTTTAAGAAATTTCCCATACACATCAATACAGAAATGCTTTAACCCCATAGATATAATAATATATAACAATAATCTCATCTCAATAGCGACTCTAATGTTTTCTACTCAATGTCACAATTTTAGAGGCTTTTCTTATTTCCTGTTACCTTGGTTCTATCATACAAATTAAATGTAGTTTAAATAAATACATTTTTTCTGTGACGGGAAAAAAGTTTAACATTTTACTTCTGCTGACAGGTGCAAAAATGCTACTTTTCATAAAATACTTTTTTCCCCGGGAAAAAAGTATGTACTTTTTTCCCGGATAGATAAAAATATATATATAAATACATATATACACATAAATGATGAATATTATGAATATTTATGAACATTTATGACTATTTTAATGTTAATGAAAAGTTGTACCGTTTTCTTCTTGATGTTAATAACTGGTTTTGACAAATAAAATGAAACTTAATTTTAAGTTTTTATTCAAGAAAAATTCGTATGGTGTGGTGAATATACATATTGTAATATTTGTTTAATATTATTTTTTCAATAATTATATTAATATTTATACAGTCACAGAAAAAAATAGTGTATTATACACGGGAAAAATTGTAGATTTTAGCTCTCGGTTTACACAACCTCGAGTCAAAATCTACTACTTTTAGGTAGATTTCATATAAAAATCTACCTATTGCAATGGGCTTCATCTCGGAATTTCGGAAAAATTTTTGTGCCAAACGACTATATATGATAAGCGGAGACAAAAAAACAAAAAAAAAAAAAAATTTATATATATATATATATATATATATAAACGATATGAGATATAACGAAAACGACCGGCACTCTCACGGTCGCATTTGTTGAGGTAGATCAAAAAAATTTTCTGTACTTGTGTGTTCTATTAATATCTTGGACAAGTTCGTGAATCAGCAAAATCCGACACGTGGTTAAGAAACTAGAGGCTTTTTTCTGAAAAAAATTGATTTTTTAAAACCGTTATAACGGCCGTTTGGATACTAATATTTCAAAAAATTTAACAAATTTATAATCTTTGGAATCTTTTTTATCAATTTGTTTTAAAAAAAGACCTCTGCAGTTAGAGGTTCCTGAGTGAGCGGCTCCAACAAAAAAGTTTGCAAAAAAAAATTTTTTTTTGAAACAACCGGCACTCTCACGGTCGCATTTATAAGGCCAGATCGAAAAACCTTTTCTAAACATGTGCGTTTTATTAATATCTTGGACAAGTTCGAAAATCAGCCCAATCCAACACATGGTTAAGAAACTAGAAGCTTTATTCTAGAAAAAAACTCTGTTTTTTAGATCCGTTATAACGGCCGTTTGGATTCTAATATTTTTAAAAACTTCATAAATTTAGAATTTTTGAAACCTTTTTAATCAGTTTCTTTCAAAAAAAAGACCTCTGCAGTTGGAGGTTTCTGAGTGAGCGGCTCCAACAAAAAAGCTTGTAAAACACAAAATGCGTTTGAATCAACCGGCGCTCTCACGGTTGCATTTATGGAGCCAGACCAAAAAACCTTTCTGAAAAATGTGTGTTTTATTAATATCTTGGACAAGTTCGTAAATCAAAAAAATCTGACACCTAGTTAAGGAACTATAGGCTTTATACTAGAAAAAAAAGTGGTTTTTTTAATCCGTTATAACGGCCGTTTGGATACTAATATTTTTAAAATCTTCATAAATTTAGAATCTGTGAAAACATTTTAATCCATTTCCTATATATTTAAACCTCTGCAGTTAGAGGTTTTTGACTTGTTGGCTTCAACAAAAAAGTTTGCAGCAATCCCCAACTACAATTTCCAAAAACCTTATAACAGTCAATGTCAACCTTATAACAGTCAAAAAAATAAAAGATTTGAATAGAAAAAATTATTTTTTTTTCTTAGAAATAAACTATTTTGATATTTTGCAGTAATTGCACGACATATGATATAGAGTAGGTTTGTGTCATAAATTGTCACACACATGTTTTGTGGTAGATTTGATATTTGTTTGTTGCAAAATTGGATAGATATAATTTTGCTTGTAGGTAGCTAATTTTCTTTTTAAAATTTGTTCGATATCTGTTTGAAATTAGTTTGTTTTGTTTAAACTAATCTGATACATAAGATTCTACTGGCACACAAAACTGTCTGATCTCGAAATCTACCTATTTCTAGCGGATATACGTGCCGCTTGGACTTTTTTTTCCCTTGTATAATAAATAACTATTAATCGCATATCAAAATCAGATAACATCAAATAGTTAAAGCTATTTGAAAACGTATAAAGAACATATTAATTCGCACAATTGTCCCTCTCCGAAATTAAATCCAATTTAAATAAAAACACAAATTATTCTGAAAAGACAATTCGTATCGATGACTTTTCAAAAACAAATTTTCTAATTCGGTAATTCAACCATAGATAAGTAATAAAAACTGTGGTTGGAAAATTAGAACACTTAGCTCAACATAATAATATAATTTCCGTTAAGTCGGTTTGGATAAAAAAACTTAAAATTTTCAATTGTTATACTGACCTTTGTATCTATTAATCACCAATGATTAATTGGGCATAAAATATTTTTATAATATTATAATAATATATATTATTTTAAATATCACTAATTTAACACTCACTCTTTCAAAATAAACTGATGCTCCTAAAAAGTCTACCTATCCAAGTTATTTTTTAACGGCACAAAAAAAAACCAATCCAGTTTATTTCAAACAAAATATCATATGGTAGATCACTCGTACTACCATTAATGATAGCACAGTGGAACCCCGAGATGCTAGTAACCAAAATTTGGACGAAAGTCTCACCTCATTAGTATTTCTTTTTTTTATATTGATTTCATTACAACTTGGAACTTTGAAGCTTCACGATAATCCACTACCGAAAAAACTAACTAAAATTTTAATTGACAAAAAGTTGTCCTTTATGAGCGATTGGGTACAATTGGCTGAAAGATGTGGCACTACTCTAAACGTGAATAATGTAACACTGGATGAACTTAAAACTGACTATTAGAAATACTTCAGCGACTGACAGAAACACATGAAAAAGAGTTTACAAACCAAGCCAAAAACACTACGCTACATGAAGAGTACAGATTACTCGATCGCACAGCAGGTAGAGAGTACTTTAAAGATGGTGTCTCTGTACATAAAATGATGGTACTCTTCAAAACTCGCGGAGCACTTATAAATGTTAACGCACGAGCATTTCAAACACAAACCAGTGGAATCTGTTCATTATGTTGTTTAAATGAAGTAGAAAACGTTGCTCATTTTGTTGTTGTCTGTCCCCTGCTTTATCATATTCGTAGGAAATATTTTGGTACACGAATATTAAACCATTCGGAAGTCATAGAATATTTAAATGGAATAGATTTTGATAAATTATATTTATATATAGTAGAAGCAAGCAGATGCAGATCATTTTTGGATGATACGGAAATAATGTTTGATTTAACGAGCCCGACTAAGTAACTTAATCTATTGATTGGTATATTTTAAATAATTTAGCGTAATTTGTATGTTTGTATTATAGTTATTTTTGTGTAAGAGAAATATTTAACTTAAAAGAAAAATAAATAATTATAATTGTTTTCTTATTATTTTTGTTTCAGCATTGCGGTCATATGGAGAGTAAAAATAAACCGTTTTGTTTAGGTCAATTAAAAATAATTCTTGATTTTTTTATTATTTAACATAAACCAAAATTTATTCTTATCCGTTAATTCATGTATGTAGTTTATCGACGTTTCGATGTATTCTAAAACATCATCATCAAGGATCTGTTTGTTTGAAATTATTATAAGATATTACTACATAAATGTTAAATTCTATAAATAGTTCTATGTTACTTACATAATCCTCACTTAAGATCTAACAGATAATTATTTTAGTTTATTTAATAAATTATTTTTTTCAAAAATTTTTGTTTTTATAAAATTATTTTACATTTCTTTGGTTTAATTTTCTTTATGTAACTTGATTTGATTAAACTAAATAACACATTAAAAGTTGATTTGATTAAAATAAATAACATATTCCAATTTTAAATAATTTATGGCACAAATAATTATAAAACATGCACTTTGAGACTAAATTAGAAGTATGGTTGCTAATTAATTTAAAATTATTGAAATATTTCTATAAGCAACCGATTGCCCAATGCTAATATGTTAATGTACGGTTTATATTTTAATTATTAATTCTTCGCCGTTTTCTGTTAGGTTGTGTGTTGTTATCAGTGTTTATGTATTTATCAGAGAGTTTTCATTTTTTGTTTTTGAATTTTCGTTTGTTCTCAATGTCATTTTTGATTATGTTACAGAAAAGTGGAGTTATTAGATCGGTATCTCGTTTAATGTTGTATGTGTTTTGTGTGTAGATGTGTAGGGCTTCAACTGTTAATCTTTTGGACCAATTATCCTGTCTATCTAATATACGTACGTTATTGAAGTCTGGCATATGTTGCAACTGTAGGTGGTGCTCCACAAGAGCGGTTGTTGGTGAGTCTGTGTTATGGATGGTGGTTGTTGCTCTCTTTATGTCATATTTGTGGTTTTTAATTCGTTTTTCCAAATATTGTTTGGTTTGACCAACATAAGTCTGTTCGCATTTATGTCCAACTTCACCGGTACCTAGGCATGGTATTTCGTATATCACATTTGTCATTTTTGATTTATCAATTGGATCTTTTAGTTTCCAATATAATTGGTGCATTTTTTTGTTAAATTTAAAAGCTAAATTGATGTCTGGGCATATTGTTTTAGTTGTTTTGTTGATTTGGTCGGACATTCCATTAACGTATGTCATGCTTTTGAACATTTTGTTTGTGCTAGTCCCAGTTAGTGGAGGTGCTATACTATTGGTTATCGGGCTATTAATGGTGGTATTAATTAATTTGTTAATTATTTGTGGTGGGTAATTATTCTGTATTAATGTTTTCTTGATATGTTTGATGTTTTTGTAGTGGTATTTCGATGTACTTAGTAATAAGACACGTCTTATGAAATTGTGTGCTGTGTTTAGTTTTTGTGGGTGTGGGTGTTGGGAATAATAGTTTAGTATTCTATTTGACGAGGTTTATTTTTGATACCAATCAGTTTCTATACTATCATTTTTTCCTCTAATGACTAATATATGTATCAAGGTATGGGATTTTGTTGTTTGCTTCTATTTCTACGGTGAACTGAAGTTTAGGATGGAAAGAGTTTAGTGTATTCATATTGGTTGAAATTTGCGTTTTTGGTACTATGGTGAAAATATCATCAACGTATTTTACAAAGATTTTGGGTGTATATGTTAAAATGTTTAGGGTGTTACAAATTAGCCGTTGCATTATGATATCAGCGATGATCGTAGATAGTGGGTTACCCATGGGCATCCCAAATATTTGTTTATAATAGGTTTTGTTAAAAACAAAATAGTTCGCTTCAACCAGGCCAAATTGTAATAGGTCCATGAATAATGCTTTAGAAATTTTTATGATATTAGTTAGATCCGTCCATCTTTCATTAATAATATCCAATGCTAGGTGCGTTGGTATGTTAGTGAAGAGAGAGATGACATCGAAGCTAACCATTAGTTCATCAGTTTGTAGTCTGATATTATCAATTTTTTCTTTGAAACTGTATGTGTTATTTATATTGATATAGTTATCATTAATAAGGTGATTGAGTATATTTGCTATAAATTTAGATAAGCGTGCTGAAGGTGTGTCAATCGAGGCTATTACTGGTCTGACAGGTATGTTTGATTTGTGTATTTTAGGTTGAGCATAGAGTTTGGGAGCTGTGGAGTTATAAGTGCCTAGTTATCTTCTTTCTTGTAGATTTATGATTAATTCATCAATGCACAAGGAATTCATCAATTCATCAATGTACAAGATTAATTTATCAATGTATAATTCATGAATGTATCAAGGGAATTATAAGAATGTTAATTACCGAGGGAAAGGTTTACTACCCGATGGCCTCTGGCCCGAGGGTTAGTAAGTTTCACAAGGTAATTGACATCTAATAATTCACGTGATACATAGATAATTTTGTTTTTTACTACCTAAAACATTTATTAAACTAAAGTATTTATTTTTATCAGGTATTTTGATAGCATGATTTTGCGTTTTAATTGACCATGTTAGTTATTTTCACTTCAAATTGTATTGCTAGGGTATTGTTATTCGTTACTATGGCTTTATGTAAATAATGTTGTTTATAAATAAAGAAAACAAAAATTTATAATAAAAATTAGGTCTATTACGAATCCATAACTCTCTTTTATAATTCCATTGGGAATTATGAATGTCATTATTACTTCGGTAACCAAGGTCTAATAACTATAAAATGAAATATAAAAAAAAGGAATTTGTGTTATATCGTCTATATAGTTAAAAGCTCAAATAAAAGAAGGTCATTTTGTTTTATTGGGCATTGATTCTGTGAGTGAATTACGTTTTGATTTTTTTATGATACTATAGGTCGAATTTTCAAGTGTTCTGTTTGTTTCTAAAAGTTCGCCATTATACACATATAAATTAAAGCTAAACGCGATCCTTAAGTTTAAAGTGACCAAAATAAAATTTTGTGTTATAATGAACAAGGTCAGTATGCAATTGAATGTAACCACATCAATTCTATTTGTAAAGATATGCTTTGCAACCACGGCAGTTTTTAAATTAAAGATAAACAAAATATCGTACCAAAGTTTTCATTTTTGTTTGTTTAAATTTCCGAATGTCGAAATAGTAGTTTGTGCTACAAGTTTTGAAATGAAGATTTTTTCAGTACTAGTCCTAAGTTTTCAATACGAGCTAAGCGAGTATTGAATATTAGGACGTGTGCTGAAAAAATTAATTTCAAAACGAGTTGCACACAACGTTTTCTGCACTTGAGTACCACAATAGACAAAAAATAAAAAAAATTACAAAACATCACTACAAAAAAACTAAAATACCTTTATATTTAATATTAGAAGCTTTACCGAAACTTATCTACAGAACTCTAAATAAAGCTTAGCTTCCGAAAAAAGTTATAGAAGTTATAGCTGTCATTAGGATTGAAGTTAATTCGGTTGTAACTGCATTAAAGATCTTATAGAAGCACAGTTATCATAGTCTGAAAACTGTTTCAATAGCCATACCTCAGAAGTTTTAACGAAACTGTTTTGCGAAATTGAAATATGTCAAACTGACGGAAACTATTGCTTCTATTATTTCAACTAGAGGAGCTTATACGAAATTGAAATCGTTTCGTTTTTGTCAGAAGAGTATTGTACATAAGGCGGGTTTTTGTTTTTAATGTATTATTTAGATATATTTTGCGCAGTATAAAATATACTTTATTTAGAGTCTTGAAATAGCAAAAACAAATAAAAATCAGTATGAACTAGAGAATCAGAATCAACTAGAGTGGAAATAGAGAAAATTTAAAGATTATTTGGCTAAGTTTTATAAATAATGATATAAGCATTTTCTTTACATTTCTGAGGGCCAAACTCGTCAGGAAGAATTGGGGCAATATAGAGTTTCATAATTTAGTCACTCTATTAAAATAATTTACAGCAAATTGATGGTGAGATATATCGTCGCTTGTATTGTTATTGTTTTATATTTATTTAACATTTTTAAAAAATAATGGCCTTCATTAGCACCTTCGTATGCATGCTGTTGTGACACATGTTGAAAATCCAATTACAACACTTTTTATTTTGAAAAAAGTACATTGTTCAAATAAAGGTGTAAGTACGCTAAAAGTTAATGATTAAAAAAATATAACCTCTTAATATTGCTATACCTAAAATCTTTGAATTAACAAAAGAAACAAAAAGATTTGTCAATATTCTTTTACGTCTATTAAAAAGATACAAAAGAAACTCTTTTAAGAAGGCAAATCTCAGATTATGATTTCATCTTATACACTTTAATAATATTTTATTTTTATTTTATTTTTCAGTCTCTAAGAGACCTTCTTCAGAGAATGAATCCTGATTTCTATAAATCAGAATTCATTCTCTGAAGAAGGTCTCTTAGAGACAGAAAATATATTAAGAAAAATAAAATATTGTTAAAGTGTATAAGAAGTCTTTCAATTAAAAAATTTTCATTAGAATAACACTTTAAGTAGTTCATCAACAATTAAAAATGTATGATCTCATCGTTAAAAACAAATTGAAGTTACATGCCACATACTTTTTTACATATAAATTAAGCCCCTAAATTATATACTAAATTTTCTACATCTAAATTAAAAAACTAAATGCTATCGAAGTCTTATGGAAGTCTTATAGAAGCTTTTGTTATTATAACTACTATCAAAGATTTTTAGTTGTGTCTTAACATTTAAATGAATCGATTGAATAGCGTGCAGGACAAACGATCGAATTACCAGAGTTCGAAACTTGATGCGACCGTAAACAAAAACTTAAATTAAAACACAATATATATACTGACATAGCAATAACAATAATTACGTTAAAAAATGTAGATATATAAAAAAACATTGTAATATTTTTGTCACATTTTTAATAGCTTCTATAGGACTTCTAAAGATTGATTTAAACGATCTATTAGAAGCACTTTGCTGAAGCTATAACTTGTGAAAACCATAAATTCTATTCAGCTTGTATAAATGCTTACAAAAGACCATACCGAAGTTATTTCCGCAGTCTTTTACATATCATAGCTTCATTAAAAGCGGGGAAATTTCTTCAAATGGCCTTTATCGAAACCGCTTAGAAGTTTTAAAGAAACTATAAAGGTGGGGAAGCTAGCTTCGATAAGGCTGTTTAGTGTATTTAAAGAAGTTAAATTGCTAGTTGGGCAGAGGCCTCTGCAGATTTTGCAGAGGCAAATATAGCTTTAAAGCATTATAAAACCATTTCTTACAAATGCAGCTTGAGTTTGGTGGCCTAAAACGCGCCAAAGAACTGCTCAAAATATGTTTACAAAAATACAAAGGCTTGTGTGTCTTAGGGCCACAGGTGTAGTCAAAACGACGCCAACGTACGCAATTTAGATTCTCGTAAGCTTTCTCCATTACATGTAAACGTAAAATCTCGAGCGTTGTTGAGTGCTCATTGACTGCAACTCATGGAAGCTTGTAAAAGCCAGGCAATCTAACCAGGCACCTTAAAATTCTTGCTGAATTACAGGTTGAACTGCATACATACTATATTTCGGATTGTGTTGTATATCAAAAACAATAGATTAAGACAGACACTTTTTTGTCAAGATATTGGCCTCGAGATCGTTTTGAAATTTACATTCGGTCACTGCCACAAAACGCCAGCACCTGGTACACAGATGGTTATTGAACCAATGTAGGCGCAGGAACAGTACTGTCTAGTCCTAGAATATACGAACGATTGCCTTAGGCACCACAACAACAACATTTTGCGCTCTTCTATGTGCTGAAAGAAAATATCAAATATTGAAATATGTATTATCTCTAGCAGCCAAGCAGCACTCTTGGCATTAAGCTCTCATCTTAACGAAATAGGCCGTGTTGATTCCGCAGGTGTAGATTCTGAATCTCAGATGCAAAAACGATAGAACATGTCATCTGCAACTGTCCTAAAGTGTCCTCTTGACACAGATACAACCAATGTGGTCGTAGAAGAATAACATTTCCACGCCATTCCAATTACGCTAATTTAATTAAATGTCTCAGCTTGGATTACAGAATACAACCAGTAACGCCATCAACGACGACTGACTAATAAAAATACCCGGGTAAGAACAACAGATCTTCAGGTCGCAGTGCTACTTAAACTAAAAGTCTCAAGGCCCTTTAATAAAAATATTGCGACGCTGATGCATAGGTTGACTTCACCACAGCTCTGGAAACATAGTGTTCTGGATATATAATGAGCTAATATCCATCAAATACTTTAAGTAAAAGCAAACCAATGTTATAGATTTCGCGTAGTTCTAATTATAAAAATATTAAAGAAAGCAGTAATATCCCAACAAACATAAATTTTGTTGTACGAGAAAAAGTATAAACAAAAATTTAACCGGAAGTGACAAACCGGAAGTTGGGATGCAGAACTGTTGTGAACCGTACGAAATGTTTATGTACCAAGTTTCATCCAATTCGTTTATCAGATACAGATATTATTGAGCTTCCAAAAAAACAGATGCTCGGAGGACTCTATCCAACTTTGTTCACTTTCGCTAAAAAACTAATCAGTTTCTTGCCATACATATTTGCATCTTTTTCCAAAGTGTCATCAAAATTCATTCACGAACGAATGTTGTATGCTCCCAACAAACATTGATACAATAAACAGGTGTTCGGGAGGCCCCCACCACTTATGCCAATATTGTCCAAAAACTAATGAGTTCTTTGTCATTTCAGTCTCCATCTTTTTTCAAAGTGTCATTAAAATTGATTAAAGAATGAAATCTGTATGCTCCCAACAAACTTTAAAAACAAAGTGTGAAAAGTCAGAAATTGTATGGTAGACCCTCCGCCACTTTGATCAATGTATTCAAAAAGATGATAATTATCTTCTCACACTTTTCCATAAGTTTCATCATAATCACTTCATTATTGTAGGCTGCAATGTGCATAAAGACACTGAAAAAACTTCAAAAAATTACAACAAAAATGTTAACCGTAAGTAAAAAACCGGAAGTTGGGATGCAGAATTGTTGTGAACCGTACAAAATGCCTTTAGACCCAGTTTAATCCAATTCGATTATCAGGTACAGATGTTATTTAGCTTTCAAAAAAACAGGTGTATGGGACAACCCTACCACTTTGCTCACTAGCGCTCAAAAACTAATCTGTTCCTTGCCATACATATTTGCATCTTTTTCCAAAGTGACATCAAAATTCATTCACGAACGAATGTGCTATGCTCCCAACAAACATAAAAAACATGGTGGAAAAAAAACACCTATTGTATGGTGGACCGCCAACCTTCTATCCAATGTACTCTAAAAGCTGATAATATCTTTTTCATGTTACTTGCAAGCTTTTACCAACGTTTCATCAAAATCAATAGGTAATTGTAGGCTACAGTAGGGATAAACACCTGAAAAAAAACTTTTTAACCGGAAGTGTCGAACCAAATCGTTATCTCGTGCAATAACACAGTAACACTTGTGTGGGCACCTAGCCACACAGGAATACAAGGAAATGCTATCGCTGACGCTTTAGCAAAGCAAGGTGCCAATAAAAAATTTCTTGGACCGGAACCATGCTTTGGAATGGCCAAGAGTTCGCTCAAAAGCACAATCCAAACAATGGAACAGGAACAAAATGCTAAATTATGGAAAAGCAGAGAGGGACTAGTACACTCCAAAAAGTTTCTAGGTAACCTCCCTGTTTCACCCTTAAAAACAATCGACTTAAACAGAGAGTCTCTAAGAATTTTAACGTGGTGCGTTACTGGACATGGTCCTTTAAACCACCATCTTAACAAAATAGGCCTTGTTGTTTCCGACAGGTGCAGATTCTGCTACTCGGACGCGGAAACGATGGAACACGTCATCTGCAGCTGTCCTGAACTCTCTGGGCACAGATACAACCAACTTGGTCATAGAAGACTAACACTTCCATTACCACAAAACGTCACTCCAATTGAGCTAATTAATTTTATTAAAAGTCTCAACTTGGATGACAGAATACAACCAGTAACGGCACAGACGACGACTGACTAATAACAAAATCAGGGTAAGCACAATAGACCTTCAGGTGGCAGTGCTACTTGAACTGTAAGTCTCAAGGCCCTCCAATAAAAAAAAAAAAAAAAAACCTTTAATACCAAGTTTCCATAGGATCATAAGTCGGGGTTATAATTTATAGAAGATTTAAACTTAGAGGTTTTCGGGAGACCCCCCGCCATTTGTCTAAATGATAAATGGTCACCATAATATAGTTTATTATATTATATATAACTATATTTATAATTGTTTTATAAATTAAAACAATAAACTTTTTAATTTAACTAATAAAATCACTTTATTATAATATAATTACAAGAGTAAATTTAATTTTATAATTGCGGAAGGCTTGTTCGCTCTATCAATCGTAATCAACTGATTTTTGAAAGAATAATTAAACAGTATTTTTAACAATGTATCATTTTGTGTAATTTTACAATTATATAAAATAAAGAGAGCATTTCATCAGCTGGTACAATCTCATTATCAAATTATTTGTCACACAAACATATGTACATATGATTTAATTTATATTTATTTGAAATCTAAACATAAATCAGGGTTGTAGAACTTAAAGTCCTACAAATCTATATCCTCCATTTCCAAGTGAACCTGGATCATTTGTTAAAGTTTCATCAAGAGCCTATGCAGAAAGGTCACCCACACAAACACACAGACGTACACCAAAATTTTTATTGGCTATTTAGATAGAGGATGGTCCAAAACAAAAGAAAAAACAAAATTTGGGGTATGTAAGATTTTTTTTCCACGATAAATTGCATTACTTCACACAATTTAAAATTGTGATGAAGTAAAAAATTGTTCTCCCTCCGCTCCGGAATAGTTGATAAATTGGTGGACACCTTTAAATTGGCAATTTGGGTATATTTTGTATCACTTGTTTCTTAAAAATATCTTGATTTATGCTTTTTCCATAATTTGATATTATTATACATTTTACGCATTAACACCGTAAGTTTTTAGCGTATTGTGCTAAAATAGTGACTTAAAAGTAAAAAGTGGTTTATGAAATGTTAGAAAAATATATGGGCAAATAAATAAAAAACTCTACATAAGGTTAAAGCAACTATCAACAGCATTTAAGTATATAAAACAACTTTTCATTAAAAAACTGAAATGAAAGACCAATGCAAAATGTTGAGTATCACTATATCATCACATCACCTTCACCACCAAATCGAAAAAATAATTTTTTTAAATTTTACTTTTTCAACTGTGCAACATACCAAATCATCGAATTTTATGATAGATTATCGAAAATCGAAAATTCGATGAGTTTTCTAGCAGCAAAAATTGTTTATTCCAATATACATAACAGCCCCTGATGTATAAGACAATATATTTAAGCTCTAACAAACAGTGGATATAGAGCTCATTAATAAGGCTAAATGCTCTACAAGCAAAAAGAGCTTAAACTGTTAGGAAAATGAATTAATTGTGTTCATTTTGCTTAATGCTCAGAATTGCTATTAATTACGTTTAAGAAATGTCAAGCTAATTACGAAGTCGATTGTCCAAAAACAAATTTTATCTCGCCGCTGGATGAGGGTGTTAAATGGATAAACCATACATTCTATTTAGCAGTACGCTGGTTCAGATCTCCGAACTGGAATTGAGATAAGACTTTCATACAGATCTTTTGCGTTTTAAAACAATTTTTTAGTCAATTTATTTGAATACATACAGTTCTAGTGACTTTTAATTCCAAATAAATAACTTTTAAAGGGAACCATTTACACACAATGGAGAGGTTTTCTAAGAAATTTCTGAACTCATAGTTGATATTATGTATAGCACTTGTTCCTTGCACTTGTGTAAGTATTCAAATAACATAGCAATTTTTGCTACACGCAGGATAAGTTTAGAGGATAATTAATAAAAAACCAAAGGGTATTTTGGATAATCTATATTTATTTCGGTTTATTAGATCATCTTCAGAAGTATTGTATACTTCAGGATTATCATACTCCTGAAGAAAGTCTAACAAACCAAAAGTTAATTATATTGAGTATCTAGAATAACCTTTTGTTTTAATTAACTATTTTTTTATTAATTAACTATAACGCAAACTAACAATTGCTAAATACATAATGTTATTTGAATATTTACGCCAAGTCCCAACATCAAGAAGTGTAAATTGTAATAATAGTAGGGTTGGCAAATATCAGGTTGTGTTATATTTAATGTCATATTTTTAAGAAAATATCAGGTGATGTGAAGAAAAGATATTTAAGTTTTTCCACAAAAATGGTGATTATTGAAAAAAAGCATTTACTCTATAAATGATGAGGATTTCTGCAATTTTCTCTGCACTAAAAATAAAGATTGGGCTGAAAAATATCAGTGTGTGTCATCTGCACTTTTTAACAGAAACACTTAATGCTGAACGAAAATTCAAAACATTTTTTTGGACCAATAGGAACAGTTGGCAAATATTTGTAACTAACAGATCTGTTATAATTTTTTCGACAACGCATTCAAGTTTTGTGTTAGTTTTGTAATACATTTCTAAACAAAAATAAATTATTTATACGAGCTTTATTTTTGTTATACATCTTTGTCCAAAAACAAAAGCAAAGTCCCTATAGAAACCATCAACTAAAAACTAAATAAAAATTCTTAGCACACAGAAGTCCTGATATCTCAGAGTCTTGAAATTTTAGCCCCTACATATTTATAACTATATGCAGAGGCGCAGCTAGGGGGGGGGGCGGTCCGCCCCGGGTGTCACCCTTTTTGGGGTGACACCCGAACGTAAAAAACTTAAACAAACCATCACAATGTTTTCAACGATAAATCACTTCGAAACCGTTTTGGGGTGACACCCGAACGTAAACAACTTAAACAAACCATCACAATGTTTTCAACGATAAATCACTTCGAAACCGTTTTGGGGTGACACCCGAACGTAAACAACTTAAACAAACCATCACAATGTTTTCAATGATAAATCACTTCGAAGCCGTTTTGGGGTGACACCCGAACGTAAAAAACTTAAACAAACCATCACAATGTTTTCAACGATAAATCACTTCGAAACCGTTTTGGGGTGACACCCGAACGTAAACAACTTAAACAAACCATCACAATGTTTTTAACGATAAATCACTTCGAAACCGTTTTGGGGTGACACCCGAACGTAAAAAACTTAAACAAACCATCACATGTTTTCAACGATAAATCACTTCGAAACCGTTTTGGGGTGACACCCGAACGTAAAAAACTTAAACAAACCATCACATGTTTTCAACGATAAATCACTTAGAAACCATTTTAACCAGGTTATCCATATAATTTTAATTTCTAAATTGTGATAACTTATAAATGTGTCCTATAAATGTGTTCTATTGGTTCAAAAAGAATCTATTCTACTTTTTAAAATTTTTGAGTTAGTACGTGAAATAAAATTTTAACAATATTAATTGAATCAACATGTTGAGCATTGAATCCCATCACCACAATTACTCAATAGCTTTGAATATTCCTATAGATACCATATCGACCGTTTTTTACGATATATTATTTAGTATGCAAGCATGATTATTTAATGACCAGTACCCTATTTCACCAAACTTACAAATTTGTAATTTCATGCAAATTTTCACAAATTTTGTTAAAATTTGTATGAAATTACAAATTTGTAAGTTTGGTGAAATAGGGTACAGGTCTGAAAACACATATGCTAAATAATGTATAGGAAAAGTGGTTTACGTCGATAATGTGGCACCCTTTGTCGATAGGGTGGCACCCTTGAGTTACAATGTCTCTATTCCAAAATTATTTCTAAAATATCTGCTTAACCTTACTACCTAATATATGTTTTACATTTCAAACAAATTAATTGCAAACACCTAAGGAAACTAACAAACAATCAAATTACCGTGTTTGTAAATGATCTCAAAATAACTTTTTTTCCTTTATCTTGAAACTCAAAGAATAAATTGAAATAGATCGTTTTTCAATGGACACAAAAATAATTACTGTGGAATAAAATGGCAGTTATGCAATTACTGCAGTTTTGCAAATTTTTGTAGGTTGATACATACTCATACTGTTTGTTTTCAGTTTTATATATTTATATATTTGAATTAAATGAAAGTTTATCATTTAAAATTACATTTTGTTGGGTTTTAAATCCCTTGGAAGTTTCAAACTCATCAAGTGATTCTTTTAAAGATCCTTGGCTACATAAATGTAAAGCCTTCAATTTTTTTTTAAAAGTGGTATAGCTATTGTTATTAACTATGTAAATGGTTTGCAAAAATAAACTTTAAATTTTGTTTATTTTTCTTCTTAGGCAGGTATTCCTTAAATCAGTCTTTAAAACATTTTCCGGTTTTCCCGATGTAAAATTTTTCACAAAAATCACATTCAATTTTGTAAATTATTGAGCATGATTCTAATTGGATATTTAATTTTGGTTTCAATTCTTTATATAAAATATCTTTTAGGATTTCATACTTATATTTTTTTAAATAGTTCCTTATAATATTAGGCTATGATTTGTATATTCCATTTTATCAAATATTGTTTAATATAAGTTGTTACAAGGAAATTTAAATAAATTAATTTTCTTGGCGGTGTATTTAGTCGTTAACACAGTGTACTTATTATGAACTATGTACCTATTATGTATCCTACAAATATATTTAGAATTAATGCTTTGCTGATACCTATACTATAATTAAAAATATTTTTTTAGATTTCGTTTAGCAAATATCCCAAAAAACAAATATGCCACGAGGAGTTCATACTTTTTAAAGAAAAAGTTGGTTCCAGCAGAGAAAGACCAAATCTATAAATATGTTACGAAACCCGATGATATCCAAGGTTCATCAAAAGAAACTGATTATCACGTCGATGCAACGAATGTTTCAGAGAATATTGGCTCATCTTCGGAAAGTAAAAGCAACAATACAGAATTAATAATGATAACCTATGATGACGAATTAGAAAGGAATAATGAAAATGACAGTGATAATGCCGCTAATGCTTCTACTATCGAAGACAGTATTTGCATGGGTGAATCACTTCAGGACTTAAGAGATTTATCACATTGGAATATACTCGTCTCTGGTAATGTTCGCATTGAAATCATAAAAAAAGAAAGTGAACATTTTCAAAATAGAGAAGGGTCGTTTGTTACTGTATCTAGACACGGGTTAGACATAAAAGGTGATGTTCGCCATCTTTCTAAAGAATGGTTTTATAAAATGATGAATAATGGTGAAAAAATTCTACGGCCATGGATTGTTTATTCTCCTGTAAATAATAACTTGCGTCCTGTATTGCTTCTGTTGTCGTGTATTTGCTGTCACCAACAATAATAATACAAAATCAACATTTACTACTGGGTATCAGAAGCGGTGGAATTTAAATCCCAAAGTGGCCGAGCATGAAACTTCAAATGAACATCTGGAGAATTTGGAAAAGTGGAAAACTTTGGAAATGAGGTTAAAAATTCATAAAACGATACGAGACGCAGCCTTGCAATTAATATATAATAAAAAACAGAAGTGGAAACATCTTTTATCAAGATTATTGGATATAACGTTGTTTTTATCTAAACAAAACCCAGCATTTCATGGACATGATGAAGGACAAAGTTCTTCAAATAAAGGCAATTTCTTAGAACTAACCAAACTATTGTCAAAGTATGATGTAGTGTTAAAAGAACACATTTTGAATTTGGAGCATGGTAAATCACCAAAAGTATCATATTTGTCACCAGATATACAAAATGAGTTCATAAATGTTTTAGCGATCCACGTAAAGTTTAAGCTTGTCAACGAAATTAAATCGGTTAAATATTTTGGAATTATGTTTGATAGCACACCTGACATTTCACATATTGATCAAATGTCAGAAGTGATTCGTTATGTGAAAATTGATGGTAGTAAAGTGGAAATCAAGGAAGTATTCCTTGGATTTTTTCCTTTACTTGGAAAAAAGCCGCTGATTTAAGCGATGAAATTCTTACACTGAAAAAAAAATTGAAGTAATGATAACCTCATCTCGAAGATGGCAGTTTATTATTCATGCAAAGAAAAGATATTTCCTGATAACAGAATGAGGTGTAATTAAAATATAAAGTGCTATCCAATATAACAGTAGTTGAACAAAGTTAATAACTATTTCCATGAAAACATATTTCTTTGGCCTTATATCATGAATTTTTCATTTTAAAATTTAAGTATTTGAGATTAATTGAACTATATTTTATTTTCACATAAATATTTCATGTGATTGTCTCAACTGCATCGGCTTATCATTGTACGGTTGTTGAATCAATCTCGTATTTCGATTCGCTATATCTGCCCGCACGGTAAAGTTGAGACAACTGCATTTCGATTGGAAATAGGACATGTTTTTTTCAGTGTAAAAATCTTGAAAATGATGGTATAGATGTTATGAATTGTCGCTCCCAAAGGTTATGATAATGCAGCTGTTATGAGTAGTATACATGGAGAAGTCCAAGCTATTATTAAAGCAAAAAATAACAAAGCAATTTTTGTGGGCTGCAAAGATCATTCAATTAATTTATACGGCCAACACTCGTCAGTGGAAGCCATTTTTACATGTTTTTCTGCTTTGACTAGCCGCTGCGAAGTATTTGCTAAACACAACAAAGCAACTGTTAAAATACTCTTAACAGCGCATTGGAGTGTTCATTATGCTGCAGTAAAAGTATTGACCGAAAACTTTGATGGGATTGTGGCTGAAACTGAGAAGTTAAGTGATCAACATGAAAATGTAGACACTAGAGGCGCTGCACAGAACCTTATCAATGCAGCATGTGATTTTTCGTTTCTTTGCTATCTTTTGTTTTGGAATGATATTCTAAGAGAAATAATATCTGTGCTCAGATTGGATTGCAAACCACTGGCTTGAATATTGATCAATTAGCTACAAAAATAGAGTCAATTCATAACGAAGTCTCATTGTAGAAGAGGCAATAGATCTTGCTGCGAAAAAATCGGAGGACTATGACATTCCAATGGAAAGCCGAATTCGTCATAAAAACGCAAAAAACGAACGGGTGGTGAGTTTGCACCTGATGTTGGCCTGACACTGAGAGCTAAACTTAATAAGGACATGTTGGAATGTCTTGACCGATTCAGTGTTGAACGCCGAACTAGACTGAAGTCAGTTCAAGATTTAGCTTCATTGTTCGAGGTTGTGCAGACAAACACTTAGCTTTTGGCGAACAGTGAAGAGTTAAAATTATCGGTATCAAAATTTACTGGTTTTTATGATGCGGTATTGGCAACAGAACTCCTCATAGACATACAAAGGGTGGGGAGGCATTTAAAATCGGCCAATGTTACAGTTTCTAACTGGGTGTACCTTTTTGAAATTCATTGTAGAATGGGATTTTTTAGAATTTCTTCCGAATCTTATGGTCGCACTAAAGTTATTTATGACTATTTGCGTATTAGTGGCTTCGTGTGAGAGGAGTTTCAGCAAATTAAAATTAGTTAAAAATTACTTGCGTGCTTATAATAATAATGCTCATTTGTATTAATTAAAAAAAATTATAAATTACGTTTATCGGCTTTTTATTATTATTGACAGTTTTTATTTTTGGGGTGACACCACAATATCCGCCCCGGGTGCCACCCATGCTAGCTACGCCACTGACTATATGTTGGTAATATTGATTTTGTTGAGTTTTATAAACAACCACATTGGTGTTGTTCGGGTGAGTTATTAATAAATAAAAACACCATTGAGAAGTTTATTGTAGTAATCTGAGGGAGCGATTTAATTTGCTAACAAGCTGTTAGTTGCTAACAACAATAAAATTGATATACAGTTACAAGTTGGTTTTCAATTTCATTTTTCGCATAAAAACAAAATGTGCTATATATAAAATAATTTATATATTTATATATATATTTATTTATATAAGTTATAAAAAAAACTCATTTGAGCTGAATGTATATACAATAAAAAGTTAATGAATCACAATTTAAAAATATAAATTAAAAATAATTTACATAAACTATTTCGTTTCTATGTAATCGGTTTTAATGTGTGACGATCTGAATCGAATTTTTCAAAAGTTATATCTTCCAGGAGCAGTAGGACGATTAATTGGGGGTAATTTTGGCAAATGAGGACCTTCAGGACGGAAACCATTTTCATCAGCAGTATATGTTACTGTATATAGAACACCATCTGGTCCTGTGTATGAATATGATCCTTGGATAACCTAAATTAATCAAATTAAAATTTATTCCTTTAAGTTAAAAAATTGTTTTTTTTTGTTGTATACTTGAGCTTCTCCTGGAGTCCCTGGATTTTTAAGATATCCTTGTTGATCAGCTCTAATTCCATTACTTGTTTCATAATTGTAAATATATGAACCATCTGGATTTAAATCATATACGTGATTTAATATGACAGCAGCAGCATCAGGTCCCGATTGATATATTCGTCCACGTTGTGCTAATGCAATAGCAAAAACAGCAACCAATACAACTAACTGAAAACGAAATTATTATTATTTACAAATTATATCATAATTACAAATAAATTTTAAATTTGTTTATTCTCCTTAAAAAAATAAAAATATCTTCCATATCATAAGTTCATATTATAATAAACGATTAATTTAGTATTAATCTGACAGTATTACAAATTACAATAACAAAATATGTGCTTTAAAATATATATCGCAGCATCGTTCTTGTATTTATTTTCTGTTTATTGTTATTTGTTGTTGTAACTACTTTACAAGTATTATATAATTTGAAGAAATTAAAAGATGACATTAATCGGCATTACCGCGCAATTTAAAAAATAATACACGAATGGCCCTTTATATAGATATATCATTTCGTCATTTGTTTGATTTTCTTTTCTGATGATAATTTAATTAAATTAATTAACAAAAAAATGTTAACATTTTACAATTATTTCAACATTTTGTTGTTTTATGATTTGATTTAAATTATGAGCTTTCATTGTTCTGGGAAAACAAATTTGTTGACATTTCTTTTGTACTTTTGAGCCTTTGTTTTTCTTTAAATGATTTTTATTGAAAATAAAAATATTACAAGACAACACGGACTCAAGTATTTGATCTTATTGCATAATTTAACAAAAGTGTTAACAAGAAAATTGACATTGATTGCATAATACAAATTGATTTAAAATTTATAATTATTAATAGCATTTAGGTATTATGAATATTTGGTTTCTTTATTTCTATGACATTTTATGAACAAATTATCATCAATTTTTAGCACATAACGAAAATGCAATAATTTAATTATTATTATCAAATGCAATAAAATTATGGATGTAGTTGGACTTTGAAGATAATATTTTATGTTTAAGAAACCGCAAACTTGTGAAGGTGTATTGCGATATAGTTTCTTTAGTTAACTTCCAAATAACAAGAGCGGGGATTAGAAGGAGGGGAATAGGTCAAAAGTAGAATAGGACAACAGCTTGTTTTTTAGCTTTACTTGTTTTGAAATAGGTTTAATAATCCTTTTAAACTCAAATTTTGGATAATAAATGCGGCAATTTATCACACAAAAATATTACAACTTACAAATTTCATTTTCACAAATTTATAATTTTTTTAATGAAATTTTTTATTTAAACTTTTCACAAACTTTTCACAACAAAAACAAACTTTAATTTTGTTAGAAAAATAAAAAAACAAATAGATTTTTTTTGTTTCGTCTTAACACTTTTGCCGGATAACTGCAAACTGATGCTGTTGATAATTATGACAGTAACTTATATACTCGATTCGATCTTAACTTTTTACTTGTATAGTACAAGTTACTTTTAGTTTTAGTTAGCTTTTTATGATATGATAATAATTGAAGATGAGTGGAATGTAATTGTTGTTGTTGTTGTAATGGACACATATATTGTTTTTTATTCGTAATATTATTTTATTTGCTTCGAGGTTGCAGTAAAATTTTAGATCTTTGTATTAAATATTACATATTTCAATTTTTGAAATTAAAGAAACGGAAAATTTAAATTTAGCTGAAATACAGATAGAGATGATGATGCGTTGGAGGTCAAATGACTTTCTCTAGATAGATATTTTGTTTGTTGTACATTTTTTGTCTGTACTTAAATTGGATTAAATTGTTTGGATAATATCAAGGTGATGTATTGACATTGGCCGTAGTGGTTTTTTAAAATTATTCGTTCTTTTTACGGATCTATGATATTTGGTGTGTTAAAATAGTTGTTTATTTCGTAGTTCCGTATTTTAACTAGACCGATTTTAGCGCAGACTATTTAGCACCTTCCCTTTTTGTGTTTTAAATTGTTGAATTACCTAAAAGCAAAAATCACTAAAGACCTTTTGGGAGCTACACTTCAGGAAAAGGCGGTGGTCCTTTACACACAGAAGGAAACCGGAAATATTTTACTCTTCTTGTTATTGGCATCAATATTCTAATACTTTAAGACAGTGTGCTGTCTAGTATAGTGTAAATACTAAACAGTGTAATATTTAAAAACATTTCTGCTAAGCTGTTTGTGTTTCTGTTAGCATTGCTGAGGTCAAGTGCATTTGTAAACAGTTATTGCAAATGCAGAAAAAAAACTGAGATCAGTGCAAAGCCCTACTTGCTTACTCGTTTCAAGTGGCTCCAGTAAAACCCATACGGTGAGTCTACTAGTATTATTTTACCTCTATATATATACATCATCAACGTTTGCTTGCCACATAATATAATCTTAACTATTGTGATATGTAAATATAATCACCATCACAACTCAAAGAGAACCGATCGCTAAAAATTTGAAATCGTCTTCTTGTTCTGAGTGTGTTAGAATTTGATAGACTTTGATTAAGTTTCACGGCAACTACTGTCGTTGAACTGCTCAATTTGGCGATTATCTTTCTTATTATTATTGAGTTTAGCATAAACTATGACCAGTTAAAATTCAGATGGCGGGTTGGTATATACAAATTTATTTTTTCGCTAATGAGCAATTCCACGTCACCGCAACATCGATGTTCCTGACCCCCTCTGAATTCGATAAAATTTCATATACAGATAGCCAATGAAAAAATAAAAACACCGTTTCTTTCAAAAAATTAAATTTCGCTCTAGGGATGACACAGGATGGCGGCAAAGTTTTAGGGGTTTGCGAAACATGAGTATCTTTGAATGTCGATTGTTAACGATTGACTAAACCGATTTAAGACATTTATAGCTCATTGAAAAGGTAATTGACAGGACTTATAAAAAAAATTATTTAAAATTTTTTAATAATTGTTTAAAAGTGTGTTAAACTTAAAAAAAATTTCAAAGATGGCGCTGTTGGGGGTACCCTCACTTTTACCACTTTTTTTTCAGAAAAAAATGTTAATTAGTTCGTAATCTGAAACCAAAGTTTCCCAAGTACATAATTTTTCGTTTTAAAAATAAAATTTTTACAAAATTTTCATTTCCGTTTTTTTTCAACTTTTTTTTTAACCAATGCGGTGAATCATCTATCTAATTCAACCCACCGGAATTCTTGTTTTATAATAATTTAATGACCATTTAATTATTCTAAGGATTCAAATTAAGTATTTGAGGGTGTGAATGCTTTTTACATAATTTATCTTTTCATCCATTTATACCTGTTCAAAATTAATTATAAATACATTTACCTGAAATATGTTAAAACTCATTCAAAGAAGTAAATAGTGGAGAAAATGATGCGAAATAAAATGCATGTTATATTGAATTCATATAATAATTAATTAATTTGAATTCATCAATAATTATCCTAGGTTATGTAATAAAAAACAATATACATCCATTATTAATATAAAATAAATTTACATAGCGTATTAACGGCTTATCTTAAAAAGCACAGTTTTAACGGAATTAGAATATATTTTTGTGAGCAATGTTTTTTCATCTATAGGTATGAACGTATGAAATGATTGTGTACCTTTTATTGTTATAGCCTTCCTGTATCTTGCTTCTAGCCGTAACTTCATTTCATTATATTAATATAATAGCTTATATTGTTTTTTGAGCACTAGATATCACCAAAATAATATTGAAATTATATTTGAGAAAAAAACACACTAATTTTTTATGTCTATATAATATTTTTATTTGTCAATCGATTTCGAAAGCCAAGCTTTCATTGTCAAGGCCTGTTCTTAAACTGATATCTTTGATATCTATATAAAAAAATTTTATATAGATATCAAAAATTAGTGTGTTTTTTTCATTTCATTATAATCATTTTTGCTGGTACATATATGCAAAATTCATTGTTGATAGCCATTTTCTTGCCCATTCATAAAGATCCATTCAAGTTTGAATAATGTCCCTGATGGATTGTGCAGACACACACATTACGAACTCCTTGCGCTTATTTTAAGCATTCATCAGGCCGAAGACTTGCAAATTTTGAAAATCCTTCTTTTAATTCTGGAAACTTGCTCTTAAACTCAACGTATGCTTCATTTAACGTGCATAGCAGTAACCGTTTTTGGAGAAATATTCAATCACTACTACGTTTTACAGATATTGTATCACGTTTACCTGGCATTAATCTGCTAATGGAATCATTCGTATAAAAATTTTTCACTACATTAAAAGTTTCTTCTGGTAGTTTTTTATCGGAATTTGAAAATGATGACAGTGCTGTGGATTGGTTTATTTGATCCTTCTTGCTTTTTTCAGTTAAGTGACGTGTTGCTTCTGTTCCAAATAAGTTTTGTATTTCTTGCACTTTCATATCCATTGGTAGTAGAGTTAATATTTTTCGTTTCTCCATATAATCACCATTTTTAAAGAACAACTTTAGGTTCTCCATAATATCTTGATAATATTTTAATTGCACTTTTATTTCATCAGAGGAATCAAAAATTTCCCCAATTAAAACATTTTGTATGTTTATGATTTATCCTTTCCGTATACCCAAAACTGCGATATAACCGCTTTCGATTAATAGGTGTAATTTGATTAGATACAAATGGAACAATATATTCATTTATCCGGTTAATTAGCTCATCACGTTCCATATTGACTATCGTTGGTGATGAAATAATTTCTCGTATAACGCTTGGTCCGCTGATAGGCTGTGGCTGTTCCTCCAATATTTCATCACTCGCAATTGATTCTGTATCACCTGTTATTAAGAGACGTATTCTACAAGACGAACAAATTCGCTTTTGCGTACGTTAATTAAACACAAAGTTTTCGAACGTAACTTATTCTGAACTTCAGGTGTAACATTTTTTAAAGTTTTTGAACACTTGCCGATACCAAATGGTTTTAAACAATGAAATTTACTCATGTTTTAAAAAAGCTTATTTTAACTATTAAAACACTTTGAAGCTTCTTTGCTAACACAACACAAATATTTTTTTAACAAGATTGACAAATGAATTTAGTAATGATGCTTTACGCTCAAAATATCTCTAAAGACTATTATTTTCATTACTGCGCTCTCATTTTATGACAGGTATTATCATTAACAGGTAACAGAGTACGGTACTTGATTTGTCCATGCCTTTAAAATTAATTTCGGACAGGTATAAATGGATGAAAAGATAAATTATGTAAAAAGCATTTACACCCTCAAATACTTTATTTGCATCCTTAAAATTATTAAATTATTATAAAACGAGAATTCCGGTGGGTTGAGTTAAATAGATGATTCACCGCATTGGTTTAAAAAAAGTTGAAAAAAAAACGGAAATGAAAATTTTGTAAAAATTTTATTTTTAAAACGAGAAATTATGTACTTGGGAAACTTTCGTTTTAGATTACGAACTAATAAAACAGTTTATTCTGAAAAAAAGTGGTAGAAGTAGGGTACCCACAACAGCGCCATCTTTGAAATTTTTTTTTAAGTATAACACACTTTTAAAAAATTTTAAGTAATTTTTTTATAAGTCCGATCAATTACCTTTCCAATGAGCTATAAATGACTTAAATCGGTCTAGTCAATCGTTAGCAATCGATATTCAAAGAAACTCATGTTTCGCAAACCCCTAAAACTTTGCTAAAATTTTTTGAAAGAAATGGTATTTTTATTTTTTCATTGGCTATCTGTGTATGAAATTTTATCGAAATCAGAGGGGGTCAGGAAACATTCTAGAACAAATGCTGTTGCGATGACGTGGAATTGCTCTAATATCAAATCTATTGTTTGGTGAAACCTACTTTTATTTAGATGCAACAGATAAGTTGCTTAAAAAGATTAAATTTTATTGTTTTTGGTGATAACCATCAAATTACTGCAATCCGCTACACACGCACTAGAAATAGTCTACGTTATAGGGAAGTGCAAAACATATTAATGCATTTGTGTTTTCTTTTTTAAAAGATCAATCTTACAGGTTTCATTATAATTTTTAATTTTATTCAATATTTTATTTTAAATATTTGTAAAAAGTTTTCAAAATAGAAAAACTTACAAAAAAAGATTAATGCTGTTTGATCGACACTTAATGTTATTTCCATTACCATTTATGTTGTTAGCGTTGTTAGCGCCTCTGTCAAAAGATTTGATTTTCACGATTTTGATTGTGTACTTCTAATCAATTACATCGTATTTGTTATTTTTTTTAGATTTAAAATAATAGCTGCAACAGACACAACAAAACTATAGTATAAAATGCTTTTAAATCTATGGCGTTATGTTATTTTTTAATTAAAAATAAAAATCGAATACTTCAATCAGTGACTATAGTATGTATATGAGTTTGCAGTATAGAAAGTGATATTTTGGCATTCCAAACGTATAAGTATAAGCTTGAAATCATTCAGGAATACTTCTACTTAGAAGCCTTAGCCTTCTTATAGAGTTCATCCGGCACTACTCGGAAGATATCACCTTCTAAGTAGGAGCTGTAATATATAAAAAAATTAAAAAAAATTAATTTTCCACAAAAACTGGTCCCTCCATTCGAATACCAATTGTTGGCAATATAAGACAATTTTTGGAAAACAAACGTTTCTAAGTGACTATAGAGCCAAACCGAACTGCCGAGTCTGAACAAGAATTTTCTAATTTTTATTGAATTTTTTATAGTATAAAAAGTCCAATTTACTTTCTAGATTTTATTGGAGTATGTCCTATATGTACAATAACTGGGTTACAATTATAATTCACTAGACAGAAATGCTTAACATCTTTTGAATTATTTAATGTCTTTTGTATGATGAGCAATTAAACTCTTTTTTATATTTCGAACTAGGATTTCCACCTTCCTCGTTAGTGCTATGCTTCAAATTTATTGACAGAAACGATATTCACAGCCCACCGAGGCGATGGTATTTCGAAGTGGAAATTTAATTGAAAAACGCAAACGTTAGAGAAATATTTTATTCAAAAATGTTTATGCATTCCGACAAACAATGCAATAATTATGGTTTTTTTAAACAGTCAATTAAAACTAACTTAGGATAACTTAAAACAAGGTTCTAACAATGTGAAATAACATGAGACACGTTTAGAGTTGCACTTTAAATTACATTTAATATCAAGAAAATATTTAAAACAATCATATATGTAACCATGCTATTACTTTCCGTATGGCCAATACAGTTTTTACCAAATATAAAGCTGAGAATATTCTCGAAACTTTTTCCAACACTTAGTCCAGGAATTAGCCTTTGTTCTCATTTTGAAACCAACTTTAAATTGTTTAATACGAACTGACAATTTTACTCCGCTTCGTCGCTTGTCAAGTGCTATGATTTTCAAAGATGAAATGTGAACCATTCCTGTAAAAACAGGGTCACTTAGTGCCAAAATATGTATTGTGTAAGGATATTTTATTACAACTGCTATCATTGGTGATATTATACTTGATTTAAACCTCATTTTCTTATTATAAAATTATCGTTATATGTGATTTCAACGTCGACAATAAATCTTAGTTATAATTTCATAAGACGACCGATGATAAAAGTAATGGAAGGGTAAGAGAAATATTTGCCACCTCACATTGTCTGTCTCAAATCGCAAACAAACCCAAATTTTATTCTTCGTAATTGCTGTAACGAAAAATTTCTTCTACAGCTAGATTGTATAACTTTTAAGGCTGATGTTAAAACTATTTTTAAAACTCTTATACAACCCACAGATTTAAGTAAATAGAATACAACGTTGGAGAGATCTGGAAGAATTAAAAACCTTCAGTTAGTTGATAATACGAATGTTTACGATACAGAATAACCCCGGAAGATTCCCTAACTAAGTAGAATAAATATCGAGTACCATCTACCACTTACAAAAAAGCTCATAAAATAAAGCTAACTTTATATCAAATATTTTAAACTACAAACCATGATATCACTTGTCGTATATATAGAATACGTTTACCCCTCAAGGGTGGTTTTATTTTTTTATCTCTTAAGCCAATTTTCTATACCTTAATATTGTTACCATGTTGGTTTAACTAACAAGATGAGGTTCAAAATCTATTGTTCCGATAAAGGATAAATGCTGCATAAAGGAGAAACAAAGACCTATCTGAGTAGAACATCCAGATTAAAAACAACCAAGTTGGCTATATTAAAGATGGATTCAATCGATTACAGGAGAATAAATTGGATACTAAGCCAAAAAGGCTTTTTATTCGTAGTATTCATAATCTTAATTGTTAAAATTAGCAACTTTGTATAATATATAATTTTACTGTTTTCCCTTTAAGTTAATGCCGCGACATTGGTGTCAAAAGATAATCATATTCTGATTTTGAAACATAATATTCAAAGATAATAATAAACATTTTGGTTGGTAGGATAACGTTATAAGTCCCTTTGGAGCTCTAGTAGAACTTCATTCAGATCAAAGGAAACATTTTGAGTCGGACGCGCTTAAGGCTAACTGTTTGACAATGTTAAAACTACATACTCTATCTAATGTTACTTTTGGAATCCAGAAACCACCAAGATATAAATTTAAAGATATAAATTTAAACACATTGAATCTACAAGCGGAGGTGTTATGATGACCTAATATACCCTATTAGATAAGAAGTTAAAACAAATAACGAAGATAAATTTTATGAGGTAATACATTTTAACAATTCGTTTTTACATACAAATCATAGCTTCGATTGCAGATGTCATGAGTTTTGAAAACTCATTAAATCCTTATTATAAACATTTTGTAATCGGTACAATCCAAATTTAAGAAGAAAGCATTGCTACCAATATTGGTCCTAAAATTTATACAGAGGTGATTTTTTAAAATATTGTTTCGTTTTTCGAACCTTACTTCGAATTGGCCTTACTCTCAATTCGATAAACGCAATCTCGTTCTGAGTTCGATCACTGATTAGTAAGCATACCAGGTTGCATGAAGTATTCAACACCTTCATTATTCCACAACAAGAAAACAATACAGCAAACAATATTCTTAACTAGAATATTCTTCCAACAATTTCGAAACTCCAACGTTTGATTGTAGAACTTTCCAGTTCACAGCTTTCAAAATAATACACAAATTATTTCTAGTTTATAACACTTAAAATTTATTTAAAAAACTAATTTAAAAATAACTTTTATTTACACGATTTTATAGGGACGGTATAACGTTTCATTTACAATTATTAAATTTGATTTTCCACTTAAGCTATCGAAATTTTAATTTTAACTTTACAACCGCAGGTCTTAAATTAAACTTACTAATTCAACAAAAGGTATTCCTTATATCAGATTCTGCATCATTTTCCGATTATTCGAGGTCACATTCTTTGGAAACCTTGAGAAAAAATATTGCGACGCTGATGCATAGCCCAGTTTCACCACAGCTCTGAAAACAAAATGTTCTGGATATATAGTGAGCTAATATCCTTAAAAAACTTTAATTAATAGCTAACCAATGTTACAGATTCGCGTAGTTCTAATTATAAAAATATTATAGAGCATTCCAAAAAACATAAATTTTGTTGTACGATAAAAGGTAAAAAAAATTTAAATTGCAGTGACAAACCGGAAGTTGGGATGCAGAAATGTTGTGAACCATGCTTATGCACCAAGTTTCATCCAATTCGATTATCAGGTACAGGTGCTATTGAGATTTAAAAAAAAACAGGTGCTCGGGGGACCCCACACCGTTTTATTCACTATCGCTCAGAAACTAATCAGCTACTTGCCATACATATTTGAATCTTTTTCCAAAGTGTCATCAAAATGCATTCACGAACGAATGTTGTATGCTCCCATCAAACATTGGAAAAATGGTGATTTCAAATTGTCATTAAAATTGATTAATGAATGAAGCCTGTATGCTCCCAACAAACTTTAAAAACCAAGTGTGAAAAGATAGGAGTTGTATGGTAGACCCTCCCGTCACTTTGATCAATGTGTTCCAAAAGATGATAATTATCTTCTCTTGCTAATTAAAATCTTTTTCATATGTTTTATCATAATCACTTCATCATTGTAGGTTGTAGTGTGCCTAAAGACACTGAAAACAATTCAAAAAATTGCAAAAAAATATTTTACCGGAAGTGAAAACCGGAAGTTGGGATGCAGAACTGTTGTAAACTGTACTAAATGTTAATGTACCAAGTTTCATCCAATTCAATTATCAGGTACAGATGTTATTGAGCTTTCAAAAAAACAGGTGCTCGGGGGACCCCACACCACTTTGTTCAATTTCGCTTAAAAACTAATCAGCTCCTCGCCATACATAGTTGCATCTTTTACCAAAGTCCCATTAAATTGCATTCACGAACGAATGTTGTATGCTCCAAACAAACATAAAAAACATGGTGGAAAAAAATACCAGTTGTATGGTGGACTAACCCTTTATCCAATGTACTCCAAAAGCTGATAAAATCTTTTTCATGTTACTTGAAAGCTTTTACTAGCGTTTTATGAAAATCGATCGGTAATTGTAGACTATAGCTGGGATAAACACCTGACAAAAAACTTTTTAACCGCCGGTGACAAACCGGAAGTTGGTATGCAGAAATATTGAAAACAGTACTAAAACCTTATATACCAGGTTTACAGAAGATCATAAGCCATAAGATAAGCCATAAGATTAGAAACCTGATCTTCCATTTTAAAGTGAACCCGGATCATTTGCCAAAGTTTCATCAAGATCCTATGCAGGAATGTCATCCATCCACACTGCACACAGCCGTACACCAAATTTTAATTTGCTATATAGCCACTTTATTGGCTATTTTATATTTATATAGAGGATGGTCCAAAACAAAAGAAAAAACAACATTTGGGGTTTGAAAGATTTTTTTTCTCGATAGATTGCATTACTTCACACAATTTAAAATTGTGGTAAAATAAAAAAATAAAATATTGACAACCTCATCTCGAAGTTATGAGTTTATACTAATTAAAATATGCAAACAAAGACAAAATACTTCCAAACGATTTCATGGTAATTGTAACAACTACAGGTTAACATTTTTAAAATATAAAGTGTTACATGCAAGATAACAGTAGTGGTGAAAAAAATATACTTTTGGCTTATAACATGAGTTTTTGATTTCAAAATACATAATTGAACTATGTTAATTTTCACATAAACATTAAATGCAGTTACCAGTTACCACACCGTTCTATGCCTGTAATACTGTTTAGTGAATTTCGGAAATCGATTTGCCATATCTGCCGTTTGACAGCACAATACATTCCACAGGTTGAATTAAAAAGCAAACCATCTGTATCGATTAAATAATGGTAGATGCTGCATTGAGAGGAACAATTACCCGGCCAAGTGAAACAACAATATCGAAAGAAGCAGTGTAAAAAGAAAATTAACTGTAAAAAAGACATATGAAATTTTGATAAAGACAGAAGAGGACAGGATTATCAAAATTACTAGGGCTTCCAATACCGATAACGGTATTACCGTTAATACCGGCATTAGCCCTAGAATCTCATTTCGGTATAACCGTTATGACCGAATAAAAAAATAATAATATTTGCCCACAGAAAATTCGTCACATTAAAACCATAATAAAACTAAAAATCTTTAACTAAAATTTAAATTGTAGGTTTGGTTAGTTTAGGTTGCAGTCTGCAAAGGCCCTAATTTTAAAACTACTAAGGTCGGTGAGAGTTTTTAACGTGTGCCTTTAAAATTTGCGGTCTATGAGCTAATGTTGGACACGTAAAAAATAAATGGAACGTTGTTACAATAAAAGTTCCATTTATTTTTCTTCATAAAAGGTCGGTATTAAGTACTTTACTTTTTATTTATTGAAATTTATTGAAGTTTTTGCAATACTATTTTATATAAATTTTTTTGTCATTATTTTTTTTATTGAAAATAATAATTAATTTTAAATTAAATATATTCTTTTTACTTATTGAAGTTCAATAAATCTTTGTAAAAACTGACCAATTTAAATATGTTTCTTATATTTATTTTAATCAATTTTGAAACAAAAATGCAACAATTGTTTGTTCTATTTTCTGGAATATCTTTATTAGCGGTAATATCAGTAACGTGAGAAACTTAAATCGGTATTACCGGTATTGGCAAAAACGGTAATTTTGGAATTTAGTTTTTAATTGGGTTGGGCTTATTTTTAGTTTTAAGTTGTATTATTATTTTTTATTTATTTTTATTTTTTATGAATTATAGCGGATAAATAGATTAACTGAAACTGAACTGAACTATTTAAGGCAGAATGAATTTTGATGCAAAACCAAAACAGGGTTCTCTTTACTTAAATCTTGAGCTTGTTATTAACATGATCATTTATAACTCTAATATCAGTTAGTCAATCTAAATTTTTTAAATTGGAAACCTTATCCATATAAACTGTTAATAAAACTTTATTGTTTATTTTTTTTTTAAATCTGAAAGACCTAAGTATTACTTACATTCATGAGCCAAAAGTTAATTTCTTACTTTTATTCTTGTTCCACTTTCTTTGGCATTTCTCGAAGGTCATAACGATTCCAAAAAGAAAAAAACAATGTATGTCTGTCTGCCGTAACAACCGACGAAATCTATAAAACCACTGAAGGGATTTTAAAAAATAAGTACATATACTCAAAGGTAAGAGTCGAAAGTACGATGTGTTTTAGCCAATTGGAAAAAAAAATTATTTATTTGTATGACGTAAATGTAATTGAAAATGGACATTTTTGAATTTGTTATAGTTTTTGAAATATTTTTGGAATTATGGAAAAAGTTTTAATTTTTGATTTTGTTATACTTTTTGCAATATTTTTAGAATTTTGATAAAAGTTTCAATTTTTGATTTTTTAAGAATTTTGAAGTAAAACTTCTTTAGGCGCGTTATGAGATTTTTGCAACGGAAGTATAAAAAACGAATATAATATTCGACAAATATACGATACAATTCGATTATGACACACATATTTTAAATATTCACTAGTTTTTGGTGCGTTATAGAAATAGTTCATATTTTTCGATGCTTAAAAATTTAACAGAAATTCAATTAAAAAAACATAATTTTGAATTAAATTTAATGATTTTGAATCCGAATTTTTGGAGCATTTTAATTTAATTTAATATCAGTTTTCAAAATATCATATGTCTGCTCCATTTTTGTTTACAATGGATGCTTAGACTCGTAAATTAATAAAAATGGCAGCATATTTGGCTTTTTTAGAGGCAGAGAAATAAGTTGTCGCAAATCTTGGTAAATGGCATATATAATGAAATATAAGATGACAAAAATCACGGTTTTGAAATTTGAGCAAAATCGAATAACTGGTTCAGGAATGGAAGCATGTTTGGTGGATCTTTTTGGTGTGTATGGTCAAGTCATTCATTTGTAAATTTGTTATTATATATTTTATTCACTTATGCAGTCTCGTACTAAATGTTATATGAGTTGGATGTGTCGATTGTAGATAGTGGTCATGGTGTGGTCATGGTGGCCATGGTGGTCATGGTGGCCATGGTAGTCATGGTGGTAATAGTGGTCATGGAGGTCATGGTGGTCCAAGTGGTAATAGTGATCACGGTGTTCACGGTGGTCATGGTGGTCACGGTGGTTATAGTGGTCATGGTGTTCATGGTGGTCATGGTAGTCATGGTGGTCATGGTGGTCATGGTGGTCATGGGGGTCATGGTGGTCATGGTGGTCATGGTGGTCATGGTGGTCATGGTAGTGATAGTGGTCATTGTGGTTATGGTGGTCACGGTGGTCATGGTGGTCACGGTGGTCATGGTGGTCATGGTGGTCATGGTGGTTATGGTGTCCACGGTGGTCATGATGATCATGGTGTTCACGGTGGTCATGATGGTCATGTTGGTCATGGCGGTCATGGTGGTCATGGTGATCAAGGTGGTCATGGTAGTCATGGTGGTAATGGTGGTCACGGTGGTCATGGTGGTCATAGTGTTCACGGTGGTCATGATGGTCAAGGTGGTGTCACGGTGGTTAATGTGTTTAGAGTGTGCCTCCCGGGCTTTACCGGGCGGGAAAAAATATTTGTGTTGATTAAATTTGTTTTGTTAAATAGAAAAATGAGTGCGTGTAATCTTTGCAAGCGGTTGAAATTAATTTCTTTGACTACTGTGGCATGTATTAATAAAAAGATGTAATATAAAATAAATATGTCATATTGCAATTTAGTTTTTTTTTTTTTTTTTTTCTTTATTTGTAATGATGCGATTTATTTATACAATTATAATTATCCAATTATTCAAGTAATTTATGATTGTTATTAATCTAATAATATTTTAAACAGTTTAAGGACATAAACACTTATAACTAAAACAACTGACAATAAATATTAAATTAACAGATATATTTTTTTTTCAATGCTGCTCAAGCCTAATTGGCTCATACGCAGCATCATTTATGTATTATATAAATGCTAGGTTTGCGTTCCTGTTACCTTCGGACATAAATAAATAATATAAAATAAATAAATAATACAATTTTGCTAAACGAAAACTATGAAAATTCTTATGAATTAGTTAATATTTAATAAATTTCATATATAATTAGGGTATTACATTAATAAATTTTAAGTTCACTACGTTTATCACTACGTACAACGAGGCAGTGATCTCACCATAAATATTGTTGTTCGAGCTACCCAATTTTAAGATATTCCTTAACATATTTCTTAAATTGCGAAAGGTTTTTGGCATATTTTAGAGCATGGGGCAGATTATTAAATTTATTAAGTCCACGGTACAGTACATTGCTATTCGATGCAGTTGTTTTGAAAAACTCAATTTGAAAATGAGACTGTCGTCTCGTGCTATACTTGTACTGATCTTGTGTCCTAATCAATTCAAAACTGCATTTCTTGATAGTATAATTTACTGTGTAATAAAAGCAATATTTACATAATGTATTACAAAGTCAATTCAATTATTAGCATAATTGAAATATGAAATTAGAGGTTTATGACAAATTTGCTAAATTTATTGAACAATACATCAAGTGTTGTACCAATTGTTAAATTAAGTGGACATGTATTCATCGTGAAATTTAATTTGTAATACGTTGTAAGACTTTGCAAAACATATAAATATGGCTTTTTATTACACATTGTTCTAATTTATATTATCAAGAATATTAGAAAGAAACTCTAAATTTCAATATGACATATCTGTTTGATTTTATATTAAATATTTTTAGTAATACCTACTTGCAGTGTCCAAAGAAGTTTTACTTCAACAGCGTGTAAAGATTACGCACTTCATTTTTTGGAATATTTTTAGAATTTTGAAAAATTTTAAATTTTTGATTTTATTATAATTTTTGGAATTTTGAAAAAAGTTTCAATTTTCGATATTGTTATAATTTTATTTTTAGAATTTTGGAAAAAGTTTGAATTTTTGGATTTGTAAGAATTTTTGGAATTTTGAAAAAAGTTTCAAGTTTTGATTTTGTTATAATTTTTACAATATTTTAAGAATTTTTAAAAAAGTTTCAATTATTGATTTTCTTATAATTTTTGAAATAATTTTAGAATTTTTGGAAAAAGATCGATTTCGTAATAATTTTTGAAATATTTTTAGAATTTTGAAAAAAGTTTGAATTTTTGATTTTATTTAACTTTTACATTATTTTTGGAATTTTGAAAAAAATATGAATTTTTGATTTTGTAATATTTTCTCGAAACGCTAAGTGGTTTATGTTTGATATCATCGCTGACCAAAACTTAAAAAAATGTCCTCGTAAAAGTGTTTTGCCGAAAACTATATCAAATCCTTAACCCAGACCAAATTTATGATATTCAGAGCCTTGAGATTTCAGCCCATTCATATATTTACTTTAGTGTTCAGTAGAGCTATCTCGAACAACTAGCTGTGTGCTTGTCATTACAATATAACACAATGTATCACAGCCATATTTTTTGGAGACTGGAAGTGAACCGTGATAGAAAACAAGCTTTTAAGGAGCACATAATTAAAGTTCCATTGCAATTTGTATGTAAATTTACACCGCACAATCTAGTCAAACAGTCAATAAAGTGTGTTTTCAACGATTTCTCTCTTTATCTTAGATTTCCCTCTTCTCCGAAGTTGAACAAAAAACCATGATAAAACTTAAAACCACAGAAAATTTGGTAAGCGTTGGCTGTTGAGAGAGGCTTTTATTTATATTTCTAGATTAAAAGTTTAGGGGAGGGAGATGAAGTAAAATAAATTTTGGGCAAGATTAGAAAAAGAAATTAATTAACGTAACATTACAATTAATATCTTAAATGCACTAGCTTTCTACGAAGCAGAAGTCAAAGCCTAGGTCGCTCCCATAACTTCTTTAAATTTTTTCTGAAAAAAGTGGATAACTAAACAACAAATCCTATCACATAATAAAATATTACGAAATATGCGAATATTAATGATCAAAAACAGCTATTTCCACCATTATTTGTAAATAAAATAAATTTTTCTACTCATTTGAAAATCAAATCGTTTATTTAATACAAAACATAAAGGCGATAAAATAGTTATGTATGTAATAATTCTCTAATTTGACTTTTTTAATTCACTGATTTGACATTATCGTCCTCGCTTTTCTGACAAAACATTATTCGTCACTTTCTGTTGTATTGTAAATGTTATTATGACGTTTTTTTACCGCAAATATTTACTGTAGTTTTAAGACTTATAATGATTGCTTTTTAGAGAGATCTGTCTGTTTGTTTGATTCAAAATATGCAGATATAATCTTCGTAACTCACGCTGATATTTTATGCCTATGACCATATCAGTTAATGGTCTCAAAAAGCTTGTTGTCGATTGACAATAACAATTCCGTCCAATAAAATATTTGTTGCAAAAGATGATGTCGTTTCGGGTTCTGGCCCATCGTCATTCTCGTAAAGTAAATCTTAGTTTTCATCAATTAAATTAAAGGGATCGTCTTTGTGTAGGTCATAATCGTACCCATACAAGGTTGTACAACTGGTCCAGTAATGGTCCATTACTGGCAGCCAGTAATGCAGCAATGGGCGAGTACTGGCAACCACGGCTGGCCCATACAATGTTGTACAGTTGGCCTAGTAATGGGCCAATAATGATAACCAGCATTGTAGTAATGACCAAATACTGGCAACCATGACTGGGCCGTTAAAAAAAATACACATTATTATCATATGTAAATTTAAATAAATTAATACAAACTAATTTAAAATAAAATAAAAATGACGAAAAAAATTCAAAACTCCCCAATCCCCATACAACTGGTTCAGTTGCAAGAATGGCTGAGTAATGGCAAACATGACTGCCAGTACTCCGCCATTAAAAAAATATAAAATAATATTTTCATACATAATTTTAAATAAACTATTAACAAAATAATTAAAATAAAATAGAAATGAAAATAAATTAAAACATATACCAACTTTTGCTATATTATCATAGTCTTTCAACCGACAAGGCGATAACTAAACTATATGTGACATTTTTCAAACTATGTATTTCTAAAAGGGATAATACTCTAGTGAAATTTAAAAAAAATGACATAGATCGGCAAACCCATGGCTACAGTACTGGCCCAATAACAATAGCCAATTAATGTTAACAATTAACGGGCGATTGATTGACCATTCAAAGTTGACTGCACTGGCAATTTTCTATAAACGGTAGATTGGCCGATTCATGGTTCCAGTAATGGCAGGATAACAATAGCCAAGTAATATTTTCCATTCATGGGCCAGTGCTTGTCCATTCAAAGGTAACAATATACTGGCTATTTTGGTTCTAGAATGGTTCTAGTATTGGCCCAATAACAATAACCAAGTACTGTTAACCATTAATGGGCCAGTGCTTGGCCTTATTTAATGTCTGGCAAAACCTACTTGGATAATTTATAAATTCTTGCACATCAGGAGAAGTGTTTTATCAAAATCATCATCACCAGTAGTATTTCAATGCACCAAATCTACGAAGTGCCATAGTTCAGCTTGAACTATTGTTACTAGATTTAATATATCGACTCCGGCTACCCATTGTTTTTGTCCAGGAGCTCTAAGTGTACATGGTTTTAATTCTATAATATAATTTGCAATGAAATTTACGCAATTTCTCATGGTAAAATCTTTCTACAGTTTGGGTACGTACTTTTATATCATAAGAGTTATCTAATTTATCCCGGAAGAACACAAATGCTACTCGTAAAAATCTTTTGCTAATAACTCTAACGACTACAGAACAGTTGTATTAGGTGGCAAAAAATTAATTTAATGTTGGAGTGGTTGAGATCTGTTAGATGTCAAAAGCATTATCAATGATAAGCAACATTTTAAAAATCTTTATTTCAACTTCTAATCTGGAACAAACATTTTGTAGAACCACAAGAAACGGGTAATTTACTCATATGAAAATATTTGAAAGCTTGAGGTAGATCAAAGGTAATTTTGTTATAATATCGCTTCATCCATTACTTTATAATAATAAAGAAACGTGAACTCATGCGGATTAAAATCCTTGTGCTTTTTTCTTGCTTTGAGATATGTGTGTAATCTAGAGCTTTTAAGTATTTGTCTACTTTCCGTTATCATCTGCCGTTGTAGTAAGAATAATCAATGATCTTGTCTATCAGAGTCACAAAAATACATTGTAACATTTCCCGGCCTAGGTCCCACAAAAACATGCGTTTGGTTAGGTGCATTAAAAGTTATACTAAATTTTTGAATCGCACTAAACTAAAATTTAAGCGCATAATCTTAAAATTCGACGCAAATTTTGAATCGCATATAACCAAAACCGCATAACTCAAGTGCCGCATATTTCAAGGGTTACCTGTATTTATAACTTTATTCACAATTAAAAGCTAACATAGCTTCTATTTACACGGTATTATGTTCGCAATACAACTTTTCGTTTTGCAATTTTTCCCACTTATCATAATCGCATTACACTGAGCTGTTTACACCATCGCAGTCTTATTTAAAATAACTTTTCGTACTGTTAAAGGAATGCTGTAAACATGTTTTTTTTTAATATTCGGGAGGTCAATTTCTTTACAAAAAAAACTCGGGATGGTTCTGATGAAATTTTTAATTTCATGTTTTGTTTTTATCTCTACTAAGGATATTCACTAACCATCGATGTGAAGACTATGCGGGGACACTAACCATCGATGTGAACATTGAGGTTGAATAAACTTTTGTTTGGTATTTCCTTGCGTAGAATTTCCTTATGTAGAATCATAACAATATTATTAGAACATAATGACGTAATATGAATATAAATTTGTATGTTTATCTAATACTAATAAGATTTTTGTTTAACATTTTGTTCGATAATTATGTTTTAGTACTTTGGATCACCGTCCTAAAATTTGATCTGTGTGCGGCCTGTGTACCCCAAATTCAAATAAATTTTGTCTAAGGTAATATTTTTTAAGTATGTAAATTAATACTAAATTAATTTAAAAAAATTCGCTCACGAAGATGTTGTCTTGACTCTTGAGCCGTCGGTCCTATATTTCCTAGTCTTTAGCGTCACTCAACGAAGATGGTGTATAGAATCTAAAAAACGTTAGATTGGAATCGCAACTAAGGTCCATTATGTATTTGCAATTTTTTTTCCTTTCAAACTACATAAAAAAAGTAACAAACACAAATTCTTTATAATTATTGTTTCTTAAAACGAACTCAACCTACACTATTACTTTTCGATATATATTTTAAATTGCATAATCTTGAGATTCTTTTTGAGTTCATTTCCATTTCATTTTTATCTAAAAACGTTGGTGATGGACTGACTCTCCCATCGAAAATATTGATTTTTCACAATCGATATCAAAAGGTTTTCTAGAGTTTTTTCTTAGTTTTGAACTTTGTTTTTGATTTACAAAAATAGTTTATCTTTTTCTAATTTTATTTATTGAATTAACATCTTTTATGATTGTTTTGTTACGAAAAATATGAAAATAAAGTTCGTGTAATAAATTTTATAAAAATAGCTGTAATTTTTATAAAACAAAAAAATGTATAAAATAAACTTAATTAGTTTCAGTTTATATAATTTTCGCATTAAATGCTACACATATATGTAAGCTTCGGAAAAAAAATGTTTGTGGTTTTGAATTCCATTAAAATTTTAATTGGATAAACTAGCATACCTTTTGCTCATCTATTTATGCTTACATTTCTTGTAAAACTGAAATGTTTATAAATTTAAAGTATCCGAAACGAATTAAGGAAGTTGATGAATTATTATTCTGTTAAGTACAAGGTTGCGAAGTTAAATATTTTTATTTTATTTTATATAATTTTAAATGTTTGTTTATATAAGAAGATCATGTTGATTTTAAAAATTATTGTTTATAGATCAAAATATGAAATCTCCTTTTTTGTGTTTTATAATAAGTTGATTTATTGGTGAGATTTTGTTAAAAATTCGCTTTAGCTCACATCTGCTAAAAAAATTATTAAAAAGTTTTTTTGTCGATTTATATAATATTTTTTGCATAATAAACGGAATTTTACTGTAGTCGTTCTTTAGATTAGTGTCTGATCACAGAGGAAGCCCACGTGTAATTTTTTTTTTTTTTCATTTAAATCATAATATATAAAAAAGTCCAAGCGGCACGTATATCCGATAGAAATAGGTAGATTTCGAGATCAGACAGTTTTGTGTGCCAGTAGAATCTGATGTATCAGATTAGTTTAAACAACACAAACTAATTTCAAACAGATATCGAAAAAATTTTAAAAAGAAAATTAGCTACATATAAGCAAAACTATATCTATCCAATTTTGCAACAAACAAATATCAAATCAAATACCACAGAATATGTGTGTGATAATTTATGACATAAACCTACGCTATACCATATGTCGTCCAATTACTGCAAAATATCAAAATAGTTTATTTCTAAGAAAAAAAATTAATTTCTTCTATTTAAACCTTTTTATTTTTTTTTCATTGACTATTATAAGGTTTTTGAAAATTGTAGTTATGGATTGCTGCAAACTCTTTTGTTGAAGCCAACAAGTCAAAAACCTCTAACTGCAGAGGTTTATATTTATAAGAAACGGATTAAAATGTTTCCACAGATTTTAAATATATGAAGTTTTAAAAAATATTAGTATCCAAACGGCAGTTATAACGGGTTAAAAAACCACTTTTTTTTCTAGTATAAAGCCTCTAGTTCCTTAACCATGTGTCACATTTTTCTGATTTACGAACTTGTCCAAGATATTAATAAAACACACATTGTTACGTAAGGCTTTTTGATCTGGCTCTACAAATGCGACCGTGAGAGTGCCGGTTGATTCAAACGCATTTTGTGTTTTACAAGCTTTTTTGTTGAAGCCGCTCACTCAGAAACCTCCAACTGCAGAGGTCTTTTTTTTGAAAGAAACTGATTAAAAGGTTTTAAAGATTCTAAATTTATGAAGTTCTTAAAAATATTAAAATCTAAACGGCCGTTATAACGGATCTAAAAAACATAGTTTTTTTCTAGTATAAAGCCTATAGTTTCTTAACCCTGTGTCGGATTGGACTGATTTATGAACTTGTTCAAGATATTAATAAAACGCACGTTTTAAGAAAAGGTTTTTTGATCTGGCCTTACAAATGCGACGGGTGTTTAAAAAAAAAATTTTTTTTTGCAAACTTTTTTGTTGGAGCCACTCACTCAGGAACCTCTAACTGCAGAGGTCTATTTTTAAAACAAGTTCATAAAAAAGATTTCAAAAATTTTTAATTTGTTAATTTTTTTGAAATATTAGTATCCAAACAGCTGTTATAACGGTTTTAAAAAATCAATTTTTTTTTAGAAAAACGGCTCTAGTTCCTTAACCACGTGTCGGATTTTGCTGATTCACGAATTCGTCCGAGATATTAATAGAACACACATGTACAGAAAAGTTTTTTGATCTACCTCAACAAATGCAACCGTGAGAGTGCCGGTCGTTTTCGTTATATCTCATATCGTGTATATATATATATATATATATATATATATATATATATATATATATATATATATATATATATATATATATATATACATATATATATATATATATATATATATATATATATATATATATATATATATATATATATATATATATATATATATATATTTATATATATATATATATATATATATATATATATATATATATATATATATATATATATATATATATATATATATATATATATATATATGTAAATTTTTTTTTAACTTCCCGATATGGGAAGTTATTGATTTTGGGTCGATTTTCGAAATCGCAATTTTTTTGATATCTTTACGTTTTATGACCTCCTGAAGCTGTTTAGACTATTTTTAGCTGGCAGTCTGTATGTGTGTGTGTGTGTATGTATGTATGTGTATATCGCTGTGTGGAGAATTCTTGCCCAACGCTTTCTCAGCAACGGATGGGTCGATTTTAACGAAAATGGTCGCAATCGATGTATCTTGTCGTAACTTAGAGCCCAGTCCTTTACTAGCGAAATTAAATCATTTGTTTTTAGTGGTTTCCAAAAAACTGAAAATCATCTCTTGCAAATATCATAAGATTAATAAATAATGCTATCAAGGTCATGAAGCTTCCATATTGTTTGTCATCATGTCAGACATTTATAATGACATTTGTATAAACAATTGCTATCTTAGTTTTTGAGATTTTTAACAAAATGTGAAAAACTACGTGTTATTTTCTTTATGCAAACGCATGATATCTGGATGAAACTTTTGTATGTGAATGAGCTGCAACCGCATCCGGGTTTACTTGAATATCAAAAACCTGAGTTATTTTCTAAATTTGATAAAAAGGTCAGAGGTTTGAGAGTAGATTGCCTGGTCAACTGTTTATTAACTTCACGATATGAGAGGATATTGTTTTTGGGTCAATTTTCGAAATCGAAATTTTTATAATATTACGTTTCCTGACCTTCTGAAGCTGTTTAGGCTATTTTTAGCTGGCAGTATGTATGTGTGTGTGGGTATGTGCGTGTGTATCATCGTATGTGGACAAACATTTGTCCAACGCTCTCTCAACAAAGGATGATCCAATTTCAACTTCAATGGTCACAATCGATATATCTTGGCGTAACTTACAGCCCAGTCCTTTTCTAATGAAATCAGTTCATTTATTTTTTAGGGGTTTCCAAAAAACTGAATATCATCTCTTGCAAGTATTACTAGAATAAATAATGCTATCAAGATCATTTACCTCCCATTTTGTTTGTCATCATGTCAGCCATTTATAATGACATTTGTATAAACAATTGCTATCTTACTTTTTGAGTTTTTTAAGAAAATTTGAAAAATAGGCGTTATTTTCATTACGCAAACGCATGAGAACTTGATGAAACTTTTGAATTAAAATGAGCCGCAAACGCATCCGGTTTTATTTGAATATGGAAAATGTGCTATTTTGAATCAGCTATTTTCAAAATTTGGCAAAGGAGTCGGGGAGGATGTCTGTGGTTCGTTGAACAACTGTTTTTTTTAGACTTCTCAGTCTTGACATTTAATTTTGTTGAAACTTAGAGCATAAGGTTTTTGTAACGTTTATAGTAGTTTTGCAACTTGCTGCTTTTGTAATGTTCGAAGTTAGGGTGGGGGACAAAAAAATAAACTCACTTTTTTGGAAATAACTTAAAAACTAAGCGGTCGATAATTCATTGAAATGTCTTTTTGAAATATTTGGATTTTTTTGATTTTTTTAAACCAAGCTCCATTCCTTAAAACAAACTTTTGTTTTACTATCTCCTTAACAATGTCCATAAAATATTGATAAAAAAAAAATATTCATAATTTTCTTGTTGTCAGTAGGCGTGGACAAACACATTGTATAACTGTAAAAATTTTCAAGTGGATAGCACTTATGTGGATAGTGGATAACACTTTGAGAAAATCGATTATGTAGAAATTCGGACGGACACCGAAGTCTCACCAATAGGTTCGGTACCCTACCCTTTTTTTTCAATGTACGGAGCCCTAAAAATGGTGGTATTGTTTGGGAAAAATCGAAAAAATTTTAGCAACGTTGACAAAGTAGGCTTTAAGTAGACTCCACCGCTAGTTTTTTTTAAATATATGGTGCAATGAAAATCTTCTTTCCAGTGTAACCAAAAGATGAAAAAATGACGATTAATTGCGAGTCTTAGAAAGAGAATTTCAATTTATCAAAGTTTTAAGAAAATATCTTTATGTTACGTATTTTTTTGTTTGTTTTTTCGTCTCCGCTTATCATATATAGTCGTTTGGCACAAAAATTTTTCCGAAATTCCGAGATGAAGCCCATTGCAATAGGTAGATTTTTATATGAAATCTACCTAAAATGAATAACAAAATCGCTTAACCATTGGAACAAAAATCGAATAACTAAATGATCACAAATCAATGTAATAAGCAACTCAAAATTTTTCTTTCCTTGAGATCTTCGTTCCGTTTATGGATTTACTTGGCTGATCAAATTTCACAAATCAACGCTAATTGATTGTAATGGTTCAACAAAATTTATAGTAATAATTGATTGTAAGTAACAATCGGCAAATTAAACAAAATTAAATTATTGCATTAAGCATTCAGTTTTAAATAAAAATATTATTTAACACAAATTTTTACAATCTTAGATTTTAATCTTAAAAACAAATTTTCATTGAATTATACTTATGCTTAAAAGTACGTTTACAACATATAAGTATTTCGATATATTCAATACATTTTTAAATCTTGATTTGTTAACAATAACATTGATTTCATATTGAATTATTTGTAATAAATCATATGCAATCATATGCATCATACTCTTCTACTCATTGAAGCTCGATTACAAAAAGTTTGTCTTGGACAAATTTATTATCATATCCACAGACCACAAGCTTATGTTACGATTAGTATACAATTCTATATGATATACTAAGTCAAATTTTATCCAAAGTGCTACGATGGATCTCTATTGTCTATCAACCCTTTTTATTTCTCTTTTTTCTTTTTCCCTCATTTTCCCTCTTTCTACCGCTTCGTTATTTAAGTTTGAGTATTATCGCTGGTATTTATTGTTGGTATTTTTAAGTTTTCGGTCGTGTTTTCTTGGATTCTAATAATATTGTAATCAGAGGCGTCATTTCACCAAAATCTTGTGGAGGGCGAGAATTTAAATGACATAAAAAGATTTTTTTCGTAAAACATAACATACACATTTTTATACACACATATATTTAAAAGCATTTAAATGCATCGACTTAGAAATAAAAATAAAATGCTTTTGAGCTACATTGGTTACTCTGCTAGTCTTCTGGTGTTGTTTCATCGAAGAGAATGCCGCAAAGTTCTGCAAAATCCCTTCATTTGTTAAAAATAATTTCAAATTTAGTATCATCTCTGCATTGTTTAGACATCAAGTAAGTAGTTCTAATTAAAGCGCTTGTGCTAGAAATTATTATATCTTTACTTTGTAACTGTTCAGAGAGTGAATTTGTAAACGACAGCAGATCGTGCAGCATAGAAAAAAAAGATGGTTTTTCAATACGATTTTTTAGATCCCGGGCATCCCGGGATTTAAAATTTATGAGTCACATAGTCCCAGGATCCATAAAACACCACGGGATTTCAATCCCTACGTGACTCCTCTTATGTCGAATCGTTTTTTTGTTTGTTTGTTTGTTTTCCTTTATTTGTCTCAGAGAGAAAGAGTTATGTCTACCCTAAACTGACCAGAGCCAAATCGTTAAAATGTGGGACAAAATGCAAACATTCTTCCAAATACTAACTAATTAGAATTTCTATTGCGAGAAAGTGGAACGGTGAAAATGTGCTAACTAGATTGTGCATAAATTTACTATTTAATGCTTTCCTTTACTATTTGTTTACTATTTAATTCTTCAAAAAATTCTTTTATTTTAATTGGACATTCAACCGTTAGGAAATGTGCTTGTAGTGGTTCGAACATTTTCTAAATTCTTTCTAGTGCTGGCACTAGCGCCAGCCAGCGAGTTTCACTGTATCCAATAAGTTGGTTATGTTCGACATTACTTTTGCCACAGAACTCCTTCAACGTCTTCAGTAAAGACAGTAAAATATCCAATTTTTTTTAACCCTGCCATTTAAATCAGCAGCATTTCTTATTGCATTATTTAGAATATGGGCTGCGAATCCAATACCCAATACACTCTGGTTCAAATTTTTTTTTTTTTTTTTTTTTTAATAAAATGTGTTGTGTAGTAGGAATTACAATATGTGTCACAACAACACATAAAAACCTTTTAAGACCAAGGTCCCACAACAACATACGTTCAAAGGTGTTGATGGACGTAAATCTTTCTTTTTTTGTATTTTTATATTTTTTGTTAAAGAATGGATAACTAAACAAAAAATCCTATCACTGACAAAATATGACATAGGCCAATATTTTATGATAGAATAGAGAAAATAAAAGTAAATTAAAAAGTAAATAGCAAATTGTTACAAAAATTTGCTGAAACAAAACAAAAATGTAGTTGCTAATAATCCAGCTGGTTGCATATTCCTTGATCCTGTGACGCACTCTCTTTCTTAAAGATTAAAGCCCACACAAAATTATATGAAGGCTCATTTCTTCAACGAAGCAATGGCGTCTCAACATCAAGGATTATTTAACAGCTAAGATTGAGGGTGCTACCGTTGAGTGAATACTGTTCATCCGCCACCACCCCTAAGATGTCACCTTGGCTAGTGATATCTCACTGCTATTGCCAGTGGTGTGTGATATCTCACGTCAACTCGTATGTCAATAGCAGGGACTGGAGTACGCGGGGTTGTCACACCCGTAGATCAAAAATAAAAATAAAATGTCAAAACAATAAAAACTGATCCCTCTATGCGGGAGATGGGGAGGAATTTGAGTTTCGCTTGTTTTTAAATTTTCACCCCTTGCCGTGACACCACTAAAATTGGTGTTCGTGTTATCAGCGCAAATTGCAACAAAATAACAACAAAACTTGTTTAAGCTACTAGAGCTGGCGGCTTATAGCAACGCTTTTTTATGTTTATCTGTATCTATATGTCTTTTAATATCATAATGTCCACTGTTAATTTGCAAATTCACTCCGACTGGTAATACACTAAACTTTTGCGTCGTTATATTTTGATTTTTTTATAAAAGGATAGTCCAATTCAATATCGTATAAGAATTTACGTAAACGTTTTCTATCCGTCTTGATTTTCAGGAGAACTTTTTAAATATAATTTTAAAAATTAGTATAAAATAACCTTTTATAGTAGCTAAAAACTTCGGTAACACAAGTAAAGACTGCAAAACAATTGAAAAAATTTATTCTAATTTTACTAAATAATTAATATCTTTTCTGTATTCTGTAAGTATAAGAGGTATACAGTATACCTCTCGTTCTATCTTTTGAAAATCGATACCATTTATCAAGTTTTTATGCTGTTTACTTTGTTCTTTATTGAGAAAAAAAATTAGAAATTAGAAAATAATAATTTTACTTTTGAGCTACCTAGTTAAAGTGTGTTTTAAACAGAGTTTGAAACGCTACCTATACCACTCGCTTACTTTGTTCTTTCAGAGTGCGCAGCTTAAAAAAAATATAACACTCTCACATACAGGAGTAAAAATAATAAAATATCATTCTTGCTACTAAATTGAAATAAATATTTTCTTTCAAATACTCAAAACATTTATTTTTGCGTCAAATTTGATGCTTTCCAACGTAAAATGCTTCGAATGATTCGTTCAATCATTCATGTTTTTTTTTTTTTTTAATAAAATATCTTGTGTAGTAGGAATTACAATATGTGTCACAATAACACATAAAAACCTTTTAAGACCAAGGTCCCACAACAACATACGTTCAAAGGTGTTGATGGACGTAAATCTTTTTTATATTTTTGTTAAAGAATGGATAACTAAACAAAAAATCCTATCACTGACAAAATATGACATAGGCCAATATTTTATGATAGAATAGAGAAAATAAAAGTCTTTGCTCGCTTTGGATTCGGTTCGTCGACTGCTGTCCACTCAGCTGACTGTCTTTTGGATTCTGGTGTGTAATTGTGAAGCCATGTCTCATCCATTGTCACATATCTACGATAGAATTCCCTTTTATTGCGGTTTAACAGTGCCAAAAACTCCTCCGAAGCATCGATTCGTTGTTGTTTTTGGTCGACTGTGAGCTCACGCGGCACCCAATTTGCACAGAGCTTTCGCATACCCAAATATTCATGTAAAATGGTAAAAACACTACCATCTGCTACCTTTACAATGTCAGCTATTTCGTGCACCTTCAATTTGCGATCGTTCATAACCAATTTGTGGATTTTTTTTATGTTTTCTGGAATAACAGCCTCATTTTGGCGTCCACTGCGCTCTGCACCTTTTGTGCTGGTACGACCACATTTCAATTCAGCCATCCACTTCTCTACCATTTGTCTCGATGGAACAGAGTTTGGATAATGTTTATCAAGCCATTGTTTGGTTTCCACTGTATTTTTTTTCATCAAAAAGCACTGCTTTATTAAAATTCGAAATTCACTTTTTTCCATTTTTTTTCAAAAACAAAAGTTGCTTCACACAAAATGCTATAACTCACGAATAAATAGTCAGATTGCTGTCAAATTTATACACGTATCGTTTGAAGGTTAGTGCTAAATAAAAATCATATGGAAAAAATTCTAGTAACGCCATCTATGTGTCATCCTACGGACTTATTGAATGACCTAGTAGTTGCCCATAATCCAGCCGGTTGCATATTCCTTGATCCTGTGACGCACTCTCTTTCTTAAAGATTAAAGCCCACACATAATTATATGAAGGCTCATTTCTTCAAGGAAGCAATAGCGTCTCATCATCAAGGATTGTTTAACAGCTAAGATTGAGGGTGCTACCGTTGAGTGAATACAGTTCATCCGCCACCACCCCTAAGATGTCACCTTGGCTAGGGATATCTCACTGCTTTTGCCAGTGGTGTGTGATATCTCACGTCAACTCGTATGTCAATAGCAGGGACTGGAGTACGCGGGGTTGTCACACCCGTAGATCAAAAATAAAAAAACAAATGTCAGAACAATAAAAACTGATCCCTCCATGCGGGAGAATATGTATTGTTAGAAAAATGAATATAAAGGATGACGTAGAGTGACTAATTTTCTTCTTTTGCAAATCGAATGGAAGAACAGGAAAATGTAATCTGCTCCAAAGGAGTAAAATCGAAAAAACAAAAATTTTACTCTTACGAGTAAGAACGATATTCAAATTATGAAGATTTTAATTTTTGAATATTACTTCAAAGGATTGAAATGTGTGCTCGAATAAAGGAAAATTGTAAACTCTGGTTTAAAAATTTAAATTTTTATGAATTTATACGCAAAACTGAGTCTTTTTAAGTAAAATATTTTGTATTTTGTTTTTCATAATATACTTTCGATCTCTCGTATATACACTGGGGAGATGTTTCTATAAACAAAGAAACTTTTTCGCTTAGGTAGATCTGTTAGACATTAAAAGATATGTAAATTATTGAAGTGAAATAACTGAGTTTAGTATTTCTAAGAAAATTATAGTTAAAACACTATTTTAGTAAAAAAAATATTGCACTGGTTTGTTCTCTCAATATGGTTAAATCAACATATACATAACATTATATAAACTGCAAGAAAAAACTGTGAAGCCATTGCTTTGACTAAGATATTGCGCAAACTGTACATAGGTAGATATAAGGTTTTTTGATTATTTCGATAATGCGGGCAAATGTGGTGGAAATATTTGTTTCGTGGGACGCTTCATGGGACAGATTTCTCCGTGGGACAACGCAATGAAATGTGTGACATTTTCACGCAGCGTGGGACTTCTGGTCAGTTTACTACCCATAAACATGCGTAAATTTTTCACTTGATTCAAAATTGTACAACTATTGCGAGCTTCTTTTAAATCTATAAGAAAAACCTACCACAAACCTACCATAATAGTTCTTTAATAATAGTTTCTCCCTCCCTGTGACTGAATAAAAAAAATGAACAAAGATTGACGTTTAGGATACGTTTTGGATTTTATTATAACCAACCAAACATATAATTTTTGCTATAATATGAATTAAAAATTATAGTCCATATAGCGAAAAGAATTTATCAGCAAGTTTTCATAACATACTTTGAAAATATTTACATAACTTAAATATTTGTTCGTGTCGTTAGAAAATATTGCTTGTCCATTATAAAACATGCACTATTATAAAATCACTGGAAATAACTCAATAAATTTAAATTACTCCCGTAATTATTTTCATTCATTTTATAAAAACTAGCACAAGTATCAAGAAAACTTTTGATATGTTATAGGATTTTACATTTAGAATTGTTTTTAATTTATTGTTTTTAAAAAAGTCTTGTAAAGTTTGTACAATATGATATAGATAAAAAACAAGGCCAAACAGTCAGGGTTCTCCAAATAAGTGGGGTATAATTAGGTTGTGTTCTCCTGCATGTACTTACTTTTAAGTTTATAAAAATTACCAATAACAATTGAAATTTGAATGTTAAATACTGCACTTTAAACTCTCGAGGAACCCTATACTAATGAAATATTTTGTTTCCTCTGGCTCAGACACGAATATCTTATAAACAAAACACAATCGTTCTTCTAAAAGCGGTTATGCCGCGCACCTTATAGTACGATAGAATTTTGTCAAAATACGCACCCACGGCGTTTTTGGAAGAACGATCGTGTTTTGTTTATAAAACTGATTTCATCAGAAGATTAGAAGCAATACGACCGCCTTTCGTATCGGTGGTGCTCTAGTCCTTGATACAAAGAACGATAACGGTTTGAATATTGCGGTGAACTGTATTTTAGGCGGGCCAAAATAATATGTAACGTAATAATCATATTATCAGATATATTTCAATTAATAGTATGCGATAAAATTGGTATATTAGTTAAGTAAATCTTCAAAAATTAGACGAATTTACAAAATAACAGTGCATTGAAATTTTTATAGTGTATAATTCTATCACGATTGGATGATTTTATTGAATCGATGTATTGATAGTATCAGATCCTTGGGGGGGGCCAATGCCCCCCCAGCCCTACCCAATTGACGCCCCTGATTGTAATCAAGTTGTAATGAACATTGTGCATCGCTGAGAGTGGCATCAGTATGACGCACATGAGAGGAATTGCGTGCCTTGAGATTTTTAATTTCCGATTAGCGAAGTCTGTGAACTCGATTATGCCTTTTCTCAAACAGTACAAATGCTGAATTGCACGCTATAGCTGCATAAGAAGAAGGATTCAAATGAGTAAAGAAAGAGGACTTTGACCACCCTACAAGTTGAAGAAACCAAAGCCATCACAAACCACATCAAATATAATTATTACTTTTAAAAATCAAAATGTTTCACTCACCCCATAATTTGTACTTGATCCAACTCTTCGTGTCTCTTCCGTACTAGCCAAGCATAATGAATCAATTTTAAATTAGGGGTCCCAGCGCTCGTTGAATATGAATAATATCATCAATAATGCAATATAATATAAGAATTGTTGCGCCTGAAGTTGCCAGAAGCTTACTTATTTAACTATACAATTCCAAATTTTTTTTCTCTACTATTCACAACATTTTTCGCCTTGATTTGTTAAATTTTATTTCAACACAACACATTAGACACATAACACTTAGAAAGATTTAAATATATATTTAAATGAAAAAAATTCAAAACCAGGGGCCCGTTACCGTTACCGTTACCGTTTAATGTTATGCAATACAAACTTCACAATATTGTCCAAATTTACATTTATGTGTTCGGGAATAGGGGTCCTGTACTGCAAGAAATTATAAATTAAACGGTGTTTATTTGTTGTTTACTATGTCGATTACTTTTTCATAATCTTTTAAATAAATTATTCCCAGCAAAAAACTATTTCTCCATCAAAATGGATGAGTTATTTAAAATTTTACTTATTCATAACGAATGACAAAAATCCTATAATGTGCATTGTTCATTGTACATTGTAATTTCACACTAACGTCTAAGCGGCATCACACTAATGGCATAAAACGTTTTAAATGTGTTTAGATAGGCCCAGATATAAATTATCTTCTTAATATAGCTCTCAGTATAATATTGCCAAATTAGTTTAAAAAATTAAAAAACTACGAAATTTATATCCTGACCCAAGCATCATATATTTGAACATTTCCCTTATGTAATTTTAATAACCAAAGAGTCTTATTTAATTTTAGTATATATATCGTCGCTTTAATAATGAAACAACGTATTCGCAAAAGTGTAGTTTCGAGATAATTGGGTTTAAAGATTTTTCGATTTTCTGATTTTCTTAGACTCGGCAGCACTATTGAATGAATAAAGATATTGGAAAAAAAAGTTCCACCAATCAATCTTGACTAATTTCCCCACAGCATATTAAAATTTCACATTGGTACCTGCTGGCTTTTCTACCTAAAAAGAGGTGAAAAGTCAGTCAGGTACCTTATACGTTATTTCATATTTCATATACGTTATTTCATTTTGCATGGAAGTACGATTAAGCCTAAAATAAATTATTATTGAACTAACGCATGATATTCTTACAATTTTTTATTTATATGAATCGGTGTATCATGTAGTAATGAATGATGCTTATACAATTTTTTAGATTTACCATTTCGTGTGGCGATCGTAATGTATGTAAAGTATACGACACTGGTTTTACCCAAGTTATTATTCTGTAGGAATTGAAATATCGTATATGCATTTACGCTGTTTCAATATTTAACCAAATCCAAATTTGCATGTACGTTAATTAACAATATATAAATTTTCACCCCCAGTTATAAAAAAATTGGAAAATGTTAAAATGCCACTTTATAGACATCCTTATGGGGAATGCAGCGCACCCATTATATAATAACAACGTATATATGGCATACGTTATTTCATTATTAAAGCGACGATATGCTGGTTAAATACAATTAAATTTAAATTGATTTACGATAGATTTTAAATTACTGTTTTGTTGCATGATGAAGAAGGTCATCCATTCTTATATAAAAAAAAATTGTGATTTAACTAGATCAAAAAATATAGGATCATATACATATAGAGCAATTCCACGTCACCGCATCAAAGATGTTCCCGACCCCCTCTGATTTCGATGAAATTCCATACACAGATAGCCAATGACAAAATAAAAATACCATTTTTAGTTAAAGAGGTATTTTTATTTTGTAGTTTAGTTTAGTTAAATAGGTATTATTATTAAATAAAATACCGGTTTTAGTTAAATAAAATGCATTTTTAAAAAAAAAATTTAAAAACGGAAATAAAAATTTTGTAAGAATTTTATTTTCAAAACGAAAAATTATGCTATTAGGAAACTTTCGTTTTAGATTAAGAATAAATTAAACATTTTTTTTCTGGAAAAAAATGAGGTAAAAGTGAGGGTACCCTCAACATTGCCATCTCTGAAAATATTATTTAAGTTTAACACAGTTTTAAAAAATTACTACAAAATTAAAGAAAATGTTTTTTATAAGGTCTATCAATTACCTTTCGAATGAGCTATAAATATCTTAAACGGGTCTAGTCAATCGTTAGCAATCGGCAGCCAACTATACTAATGTTTCGCCAACTCGTAAAACTTTGCTGCCACCCTGTGTCATCCCCAGAGCGAAATTTCATTTTTCGAAAGAAATGATATTTTTATTTTGTCATTGGCTATCTGTGTATGAAATTTCATCGAAATCGAAGGGGGTCGATCCGGATGCTAGAACAAATGCTGTTGCGGTGACGTGAAATTGCTCTATAATTAGTACTTGCTTTTATAACATGCAAATAAGAAATCAAATATTTAAATCTGTTTTATCACAAGCAAACAGAACAGAAAAGTTTTTTGTTATTTCATATAATTTATTAACATTTTCTACCGTTTTAGTAACAACAACAAAATAACGTTTACCCACTGTTAGGTTGTACAAACCTTTTTTTACCCACCGAAACCCAATAACTAAACAAACATACCTATAAACATTTTTTTTTTCTCTTTAATTTTTTCTTTAATAAAGTGTTTGGCTACTTAATTAAACTAAAAATTTTAATTAAATTTAATTGAACTATAGACCGGGGATCTGTCTAGGGGATATTTACGATCTGAATGGTCATTCAGAATTCACATTCATTTTATATCAGAATTTACAGACTGGTACACTTGTCCATAAGAAATAAAATTAAAGAAAACGCAAGAGCCAAAAATGTGACAAAAAACCAACTAATCATTCGATAAGTAGAGAATGATAAGAATTATGTTGTCAGGGTCAAGTCGGAAAAACACAATTTTTAGCCCCGATGATACTACTTTCGAGGTAATTGCTTCATAACAAAGTTAAGGATAAATAGTATTTATTGGCGCTAAACAAGAGCATAAACACATATTTTTTGTGCAGCTGATGCAATAGAAAACAAAATCCGAGCGGCAAGATGTCCGCTAGTAATAGGTAGATTTCGAGATCAGACGGTTTTGTGTGCAAGTAGAATCTGATGTATCAGATTAGTTTAAACAAAACAAAATAATTACAAACAGATATCGAACAAATTTTAAAAAGAAAATTAGCTACATATAAGCAAAACTACATCTATCCAATTTTGCGACAAACAAATATCAGATCTACCACAGAACATATGTGTGACAATGTATGACACTATATGAAAAACACGTGAGAGTGCCGGTTGATTCAAACGCATGTTGTGTTTTACAAACTTTTGTGTTAGAGTCGCTCACTCAGGAACCTCTTACTGCAGAGGTCTATTTTTAGATAAATTTGTTAATTTTTTTAAAATATTAGTATCCAAACGGCCGTTATAACGGTTTTAAAAATTCAATTTTTTAGAAAAAAACCTCTAGTTTGCACGTGTCGGATTTTGCTGATTCACGAACTTGTCCAATATATTAATAGAACACACATGTGGGTAATTCTTTTACAAGCCGAACACCTTACTGACCGACCCATTATTGATTTGACTGAAATTTGGTTTAGGGGTTTTTTATCGAAAAAAAAGATATACATGTTGGAAAAGGAAAAATCCAAGAAATGCTTCCTTGATTTCCACTTTTCTACCATAAATTTTCACATAGCGAATCACTTCTGACATTTGACCAATATGTGAATTGTCAGGTGTGCTATCAAACATAATTCCAAAAGAAATATTAAACCGATTTAATTTCGTTGACAAGCTTAAACTTAACGTGGTTCGCTAAAACATTTATGAACTCATTTTGGATATCTGTTGACACATATGATACTTTTGGTGATTTATCATGCTCCAAATTCAAAATGTGTTCTTTTAACACTACATCATACTTTGACAATAGATTGACTAGTTCTAAAAATTGCCTTTATTTGAAGAACTTTATCCTTCATCATGTTCACGAAATGCTAGGTTTTGTTCAGATAAAAACAAAGTTATATCAATAATCTGGATAAAAGATGTTTCCACTTCTTCATTATCTATTAATTGCAATGCTGAGTCTCCTATCGTTTTATGAAATTTTAACCTCATTTCCAAAGTTTGCCCCTTTTAAAAATTCTCCAGATATTCATTTGAAGTTTCATGGTCGGTTACTTTGGGATTTAGTTTCCACCACTTCTGAAATCCAGTCGTAGATTTTGTATTTTTACTATTGGTGACAGCAAATATACGACAGCAGAAGCAGTACAGGTTATTATTTAAAGGAAAATAAATCATCCATGACCGCAGAATTTTTTCACCATAAGGCATCACTTTATAATACCATTCTTTAGAAAGATGACGAACATCACCTTTTATGTCCAACCCGTGTCTAGATACAGTAGCAAACGACCCTTCTCTATTTTGACAATGTTTACTTCCTTTTTTTATGATTTCAATGCGAACATCATCAGAGACGAGTATATTCCAATGTGATACATCTCTTAAGTCCTGAAGTGATTCACCCATGCAAATACTGTCTTCGATAGTAGAAGCATTAGCAGCATTATCACTGTTATTTTCAGTATTTCTTTCTGATTCGTCTTCATCATAGGTTATCATTATTAATTCTGTATTGTCGCTGTTACTTTCCGAAGATGAGCCAATATTCTCTGAAACATTCGTTGCATCAACGTGAGAATCAGTTTCTTTTGATGAACCTTGGATATCATCGGGTCTTATAATATATTTATAGATGGATCCAGATATGCTCTGAACTGCATCTATTTTAGCCTGTTTGGTCTTTATTTGCTGGAACCCACTTTTTCTTTAAGAAGTCCTCGTGGCATATTAATTTTTTGGGATATTTGCTAAACGAAATCTAAATAAATATTTTTAATTAGTAGGTATCAGCAAAGCATTAATTCTAAATATATTTGTAGGATACATATATGTCTAGTTCATAATAAGTACACTGTGTTAACGACTAAATACACCGCCAAGAAAATTAATTTATTTAAATTTCCTTGTAACTAATTATATTAAATAATATTTGATAAAATGGAATACACAAATCATGTGCCTTATGTTATAAGGAACTATTTAAAAAAATATAAATATAAAATCCTAAAAGATATTTTATATAAAAACTTGAAACTAAAATTAAATATTCAATTAGAATCATGCTCAATAATTTACAAAATTAAATGTGATTTTTGTGAAAAATTTTACATCGGGAAAACCGGAAAATGTTTTAAGGACTGATTTAAGGAATACCTTCCTAAGAAGAAAAATAAACAAAATTTAAAGTCTATTTTTGCAAACCATTTACATAGTTAATAACAATAGGTACACCACTTTTAAAAAAATTTTGAAGGCTTTACATTTATGTAGAGGATCTCTAAAAAAACCACTTCATGAGTTTGAAAGTTACAAGGGATTTAAAGCCCAACAAAATGTAATTTTAAATGATAAACTTTCATTTGTTTCAAATATATAAATATATAAAACTGAAAACAAAAAGTATGAGTATGTATCTACCTATAAAAATTTGCAAAACTGCAGTACTTGCATAACTGCCATTTTAATCCACAGTAATAATTATTTTTGTGTCAATTGAAAAAAGATCAATTCCAATTTATTCCTTGAGTTTCAAGATGAAGGAAAAAAATTATTTTGAGATCATTTACAAACACGGTGTTTTGATTGGTTATTAGTTTCCTTAGGTGTTTGCAATTAATTTGTTTGAAATGTAAAACATATATTAAATAGCATAGTTAAGCTGATATTTTAGAAAAAAATTTGGAATAGAGACATTGTAACTCAAGGGTGCCACCCTATCGACAAAGGGTGCCACATTATCGACATAAACCACTTTTCCTATACATTATTCAGCATATATGTTTTCAGACCTGGTCGTTAAAGAATCATTCTTGCATACTAAATAATATACCGTAAAAAAAAAGTCATTATGGTATCTATAGGAATATTCAAAGCTATTGAGTAATTGTGGTGATGGTATTTAATGCTCAACATGCTGATTCGATTAATATTGTTAAAATTTTATTTCACGTAATAACTCAAAAATTTTGAAAAGTAGAATAGATTCTTTTTGAACCAACAGAACACGTTTATAGAGCACATTTATAAGTTATCACAGTTTATAAATTAAAATTATATGGATAACCTGTTTAAAATGGTTTTTAAGTGATTTATCGTTGAAAACATTCTGATGGTTTGTTTAAAGTTTTTTACAGTCGGGTGTCACTCCAAATCGGTTGACACCTGGGGCGGACCGCCCCCCCCCCCCCCCCCCCCCTCCCCCCTCGCCCCCCTAGCTACGCCTCTGGGTACAGTTCACCAAGGAGTAGTTAGTTGAAGATGTACAAACGATTTCTTTATCGCAGTAATGTAGTCTCACTATATTCTGATCGGAGCTTTAATCTTATCTGGTAATTAAAGAATATATTAAATATATATATTTGTGTTAAAAATAATATAATATTTGCTGTGATAAAATATACTATATCGAATATTAAGTAATCTCTCTAGACTAAAATTGCCCAGCTTTATTTTTTGAGAGTCAACAAAACATATGTTGTGGTAAAAATTAACTTAAAGTCAATTTTTCTCCATAAAACAAAAACAATACTTCCACTTCACCCAAGCGAACAAAAAATAGAATCTAGGGAAAGTATAATATGAGTATAATATGAGTAAACCAGGGATAGGGAACCTGTGTACCATTAAAGGCCAATTATAATTTTGCAAATCGTTAACAGGCCGCATTATGCCGAGTAGTGTTACCAAGTTTGGGGGGCTGCATCTGTTACTATAATGGCTCTTTTAGACTCTGTTCAAAAGCGTGCTAAACGAATTGTTAATTTTTTCTGGTCTCGTTGTTTTTTATAAATATCTTCATCGGCAGTGTTCGGATGAAATCAAATCCATTATGCCTGCAAACAGTCAAACTGTTGAGATCACTCACTCATCACTGTCATATAGTGACAGAATGCAGAGGGATTTTTTTCACTCATTACATTCCTACAAATGATGAATCAATCTTAGCTAGACGTTATTCTAACTCTACAGAATTTAGTAATGTAAAATTAAATAAATGATAAAAAATGTGTAACATATTTATTTTGAGTTAAAATTAAAAATTTATTATAAAAACATTCATGTAAATCCAAAAAAAACTGTCCATTTTTTAGCTCCACTTTTTTTATGATGAAAAATTTTAAGGCGTGTTGCACTAAAATTAATAAAAAAAACAAAAAAATTTTCCCCACCTGAATTTTTTATAAAATTTTAGTAACATATGTATCTTTCACATATTAAAAAATCAAAAATTTAAAAACTACGCATTTCTAGAAAATCGAATTTGAATTTTTTACCGTTTTTTTTCTAAAAGAAAGTGTTCAAGGTCATATAATGTGAATTATTATTTTGATTCTGTTCAATACCTACATTTTGAGCTATATAACATTAAAATCAGTTTAGTAGTTTTGACTGTAGAGCCATTTCAATACACCAGGGTCGAGCAATTTTTTGATTTTTCTTAAGACAGGGTAAAAAAAAAAACTAAAAACGCAGAAATTTTTTTTTTATTGATGTCAATGAATTCCAATACCTAAATATACAAAATTAAACCTCATTTCCAAAATTGCATGTTTTTGCTGATTTCACGTGTTTTTCACCAATAATTAAAAAACTGTGCATTGCAAAATTGTTAAAAAAATGCAATATTTCTAAAATCAAGTACTCTTTTAAATAACCCCCCACTTGACCTGGTTTTAAATGATCTTTTTACCCCTTCTCATATCCACCCCCCTAATAAACATATCAATATTTGACACTTTTCCATATTTTTCATTAAAAACTTACTCATTTTTGTATTATTTCAAATACAATTTAAGATTTTCGATTATGTTGTGTCGGAGTTAATCTAGAAAATAAAACATAAAGAAAACGTCATTATTCAAAATTATACAAAAAATGGTGGGGTGTAAAATTTCAAAATACATTTTTAAGGAGTACTGAAGTGGAACCCTTTCATATGATTCCCTACTCGTCTCGATAAAAAAATGTTTTTTTCTCAAAGGCTTCACATCGTAGCCCTGTAAAACAAACAAAGACAACTTTATTTATTTTGTAACTCTCATTTTGTGAGGATAGACTAGTTTTATTCGCACCTCAAGTTTTAGATCCATAGTGTTAGTGGTTTACGATATAATCAATATAATGCAAAAAACAGGCTGTACTCTCACCAATAGGGTTCGTTTTATAATACGGAGCCCTAAAAAACGCGTTTTTAAACAAAAAAACATTTTGTTTTGTTTTTGTTTTTAAACAGTATTTTTAACCAACAACCAGCATTGTCAGTCAGTCAAAAATTTGCTTTCAATTGCAAATAAACATAATATCCACATAAATAAGGAAAGCTTTCGCATGCCCAAAAATATAATATTTTAGCCTGATTAGTATATCGATGGAAAGCTTGAGCAACTTTTTATTTGGCAAATGAATAATTTGCTCTCTATATAAATTTACTGCTATAATTCTAATTTAAAATCATTTTTTCATATTCGTATATTTTCAGAATCGAATTTGTGCTTTTGCTACACATGCTTCACTTTGCTTGTGCTTTTGCTACACATGCTTCACTAACTTTTCAAAGTAGAGAGTGTTTTTATAAATTCATCTGTCTTTGAAATTGCATCAACGGTGAAACGATTTCTAGAAGTTCATATTAAATTTTATCGATATGAAAATCGTCAAATAATTTATCAAAATATTTAATTATGATTTTATTACTTAAGCATTTACTGCGTGTTCAGTCGTACATGCTTCCGTATACATGATACTTATACACAATCCACCCGTTGCTTAATTCTTTTTTGGTGAGTCACGTTTTATTGATGAAACCTAAAATCTACATTTTATAAGAAAAAACTTTGTTTGATTATACATCGACATATAGGGATCATCCTAATTAAATTAAATTTGCTTAAAAACAATTCGAAATAATTTTCAACGTCTTGCAATAGTATTTTGCATTGAGTTTAAAGATTTAAGGTAAAAAAAACTAAATTTATTATCACGTTAAAATCATAAATCTTTATATGTTCGTTTATTTGTTTTATTGTCTATTTAAGTTAATTATTGTTGTGTTTCTTTCATTTCTTTGGTTTTTATAAAACTGTACCATTCTTTGATTTGTAGTTTTGATGAATAAATATACGAAACAGTTGGTAAGAAATTAACTGTGCTTGAAGATGACGATGACAGTGTATATTATATTTTTATCTCATCCTTATTAGTGCGGTTGGGCAATTTTGACATGATTTGAAATAATAGTTAAATGATGGATGATATACGAAATAGTTGTTAAACTAAAATGTCAAAGTTGTTTACGAACAATTAAATCAACGAAACATAACAGCATCACCGGAAATATTAATTTAAATCTGAAAAATGCATGTTCATCGTAAAGAAAAAAAATTGGCATTTTGCAGTTCATACTAAACCCAAGTTCATATTATTGTGCAAATATTCTATTTATAATTTACAATTTTTCAGAATCAAAATAATTGGAATTGATTAACTCTTAGCAGGTATATTTCGATTTAACTCACGCTGAGAGAAAGGTGAAAATAATATTTCAAATTTTTTTTTCATATTAGAAAATAGCCTACTTCATATTTCACAATATCTTTAATGATAGAACTTGATTTAACACTATTCCTTTGTTTTGATTATGACTAGTGGTTTAAAAAATTATATAAAATGTGTCAGTATCGTATTCCTTATTTAACTGCATAAAGATTATTTTCCCTGTTATCTCCTCGGCTAACAAGAAAATAAAGTTATGTGCAAATTGATATCTAATATATATAAGCCCTATCTAGATTTCCTCTTAAGCTTTTAATTTAAGTAATTTATTGCATTTTAAATAGCATATTATCTAATAATAAAGCTGGTGTATGGGTTAGAAAACCATAACTCATGGTTGTATTGCATTCAATTGCAATGCAATTGCATTTTAGTATTAAACAAAGAACACATCATTCTGTATTCTCTGTTCTCAATTATACAAAAGTAAACTGCTGGAATCTTTGGTAACTAAGACACCAAGAAGTCAATAGCTTATAATTATATTATTTTTCTTAATTGACTTTAATATTTTAATTAATGGTAACAAGTTTCATACGGAAAAGTTAATTAAGTGACACCCGCACTACTGCCGGTTTGCCGGTTAATTGGATTTGTACAAGTCAATAATTTTATACGATAATTGGTTATTAGCAAATTGAGAAAAACTAATTCAAATATCAATAATTTCAATCAATGTTTTTCGAAATAAACAAATAACAAAACATAATCCTGTATTCAGGATAATAAAATCATCGCTGATGAAATGCTCAAAATTAGTGAAAATGATTTCGAGTGAGTTTAAATTACGGCACGAAACACACAAAAAATTTTCTAAAGGAGTTTTTTCTAAGAGAAAATGAAAAAAAAGATTTCGAATTGCAAAATTCAAATGATTTCCAGTATAAACTTAAGCTTAATTGTTCACAAAAAACCCCTTAAAATGAAAATAATGTTCTGTGTACCTTAACTAAGTCTCATAAAGATGTTGTTGTAGCCCCTAAAAAAATTCCGATGACTGTTGCACCAAAACTACGACTAGATAAAATAAGGGACACAACATAAACATTTCAACTATTATACTATTATGACATCCACATTAAAATCACACTTTAATTAATTATATAAGAAGTTTTGTTAGCTAGAATAATTGAATATTCATTATTATATATATTAAAAGAGCATATAATCTATTCTATTAACCTTGTAAAGTGTTATATATTTATATTAAAAATAAAATGGTATCGAATTTTGTGACCCTGATTGTTAAGAAAGCGACCTCTGATAATCCATAATTACTGTTGTTCATCGGGATGGTGAATTATTATTACTTCTTGATAAAAAACTAAGTAAATTGCAATCACGAATTAATGGCTCCTTGAGAGCTCTATCACTCATATCTAAGTCAATCAATGAGTCTTTCAACATTGTCTAAAATACAATAACTTTAGCATTTAAAAAAATTATTTCTATTATTAGGTCAATACGTACTTCTTATCAGAAATTAAAAATTACGTTTTAAAATAAAACCTACATTTTAAGGCAATAGTTTTAGGTGACAAACCTTCGACGTCATACCGTTTAGATAAATTTGTTAATTGTTTATTCATGCTAAGTAGCACCAATCCCAGTATCCAACCAATGGACCACGATCCATTGAATTTAATCCCATGAAATTTCTTTAATGACATCATTGAATTTGCCCAATCACATTTCATTCTATTACACATTTTATTCTATTACAGTAATATGAATTAATGGAATTATAAATTAATAAATATCTTGAAATTTTTAAGTAAAATATAATTGTTTTAATTATTTAGTTCAGTTGGCAAAACATTTGCTATACGAATTTCCCTCGACCGGTGAATAGCAGCAACTGTAGTACATTAAAAATTAAAAAAACATTTACAAAATTACAAAAATTGATTTATTTATTCCGATAAATATGTTAAATAAAATGTGATTATGAATTTTCAATTTAGAAATCATCTAAGTATCAAAATCAAAATACGTTTCATATTCACAAACATGATTTGGTAGCTGAGTGTGTTAATTGCAGGATTTTTAACTAAGCTTTTTCTGATTAGTGACACTTCAACCCCGTAAAAAATACACATGATTCCAATTAGGGCATTTAATACCAATAAAACCGAATACTAAAACACCTTTTTACAACGGTTTTTAACATAACCGATATCGAATTACCAATACTTCGAATTCTCAATAATTTGGTAATGTTTTATAATCCCAAAGATTTGTATTAATTTTTCATTCTTTCTGTCGTAAGTGGATTATTATTAGCGTGCCAAAAAGTAATACTTTTTTAATAATCATTCCACAATTTTGTTAAATAAATTTACACGATGTTGCCCCATTTTAGATTAAATCTCAGAACAAGCACTTCCCAAATACAACCCTGATTTAAGTCGTATGAATTATAACAAAGCATTTTAGAATAATATCCTCTGTTTACAGTGAAACAATTTTGTCAGAAGATTATTACTATTTTGATAAAATTGTTACGACTGGTCTTGTCAGTCAGAGAGTGCAACTTTGATTAACGCAATATTTTGTTTACGTCGTTACATTTTAAAACAATTCATTTACGGTATCATTTCTACTCTGGTACGAAGCTGTTCACCCCATGAAGGTTCATTTATTGAAACACTATCTTATTCATGAACCCAACGCGTTTAGTGCGATTTACCTCATTCTTGAATCAATGCGTTCAAACAACTTATACAAAGCACACAACTTATCGTTGTTTTCTTGTATTTTCTCTTAATGCGGCCCTGAATGATACATTTTTTGATTTGCTATTTTTTTTTTATATATACTGTTGGTTCGGGAAATTTTCCCTCTATTTGCTTGTAAATTTTACTTCGGTCTGAAAGACCTAAGTATTACATTCATGAGCCAAAAGTGAAATTCTTACCCCCACTTTTTTTGGCATTTCTCACCGCTGGACGGATTCGAAAAATTTTTTTTTCTAAAAATAGGTTTACTTAATAGGAAGAGCCGAAAGGACGATGTGTTCGATAGCTGTACCGGAGGTGTGTCAAAAAAATCGAAAAGGTGCCAAAACAAGGAAATTTGCATATTTTTTGCTTAAAAAACGTTAATTTTAAGTGATTACGAGTAGGAACATTGAATTTGGAGAAATCTTGATGGTCGGGATTGGTATGTGAGACCAAAATCTAGATTATTGCATTATAAGTTTGTCAAAAAAATGTTGTCAAGTGTGTCAAAAGACAGATTTTTATTTATTTTTTTACCTAATTTTTTGGAAAAAAAATGAAATTAATTGTTTGTTTGAAATGAAGTTTTATTATTATTATTGAGAATTATGGCATTATAAGTTTGTCAAAAAAATTTTGTCAAGTGTGTCAAAAGATTTTTAATTAGTTTTTTACCCAATTTTTTGGAAAAAAATAAAATTGTTTCTTTGAAATGAAATTTTATTTTTATTATTGAGAATTATGGCATTATAAGTTTGTCAAAAAATGTTGTCAAGTGTGTCAAAAGAAAGGTTTTAATTTATTTTTTACCCAATTTTTTTTAGAAAAAAATAAAATTAATAGTTCGTGTGACATGATATTTTATTATTATTATAGAGAATTATGGCATTATAAGTTTGTCAAAAAATAATGTCAAGTGTGTCAAAAAATGATTTCATTTATTTTTTTAGCCAATTTTTTGGAAAAAAAATGTAGCTGTTTTTATGACGTAAATGTAATTTAAAATGAAATTGGACATGGAAATTTTTGAATTTGTTATAGTTTTTGAAATATTTTTGGAATTTTGAAAAAGTTTGTATTTTTGATTTTGTAATAATTTTTGCAATATTTTTGGAATTTCGGCAAAAGTTTTAATTTTTGATTTTGTAATAATTTTTGCAATATATTTAGAATGTTGGAAAAACTTTGAATTTTTAAGAATTTTTGAAATATTATTGGAATTTAGAAAAAATTTAAATATTTGATATTATTTTAATTTTTGGAATATTTTTGGAATTTTGAAAAAGTTTGGTTTTATTTAATTTAACAATATTTTTGGAATTTTGATTATAATTTTCCGGCAACGTATTGATGTTTCGTGTTAGTTTTGTAATAAATTTTTAAACAGAGATAAAAAATACTAGTACTTTAACAAAGAGTTGTGTTTGATATACATCGTTGCCCAAAACTAAAACCATGTCCTCATAAAAGGTTTTTGCCGAAAACTATATAAAAATCCTTAACCCAGACCGAAGTCTTGATATCTCAGAGCTGTGAGATTTCAGCCCCTCCATATTTTTACATATAGGTAGTTGATGAATTGTCTCAAGGCTAGGAGTTTTCTTTTAATGTTTAATTTTTTTAAATGAAATTTTTTTCCCATCAAATTATTGAGTTTACATGAGATTAATTCCAGTTTATGAAAAGAAATTATTCATTGGGTTATTTAAATTAAAACAAGAATATAGAAAAAGGAAAGAATTGCACATGTTTGTATTGTGCCGATATCTAAAGAAAACAAAAAAAAGAAGGCAGTGTTAAGGGCTGCCGACAGAAGTGAAAACTTAAATCTGTGAAAAAGTTGTGTTTTTTGTCTGTCTTCCAATTATTGTAGCATTGCAAATTAAAATTCCAGAATTTCTAAATTAAAATCTTTAAAATTATTATGGGTTTCACATCTATCAGCAGTCCAAGCAACTATTATATACATTTTTATATTTAAAATAATCAAAACATATCATAGAAAAATTTGCGTCTATCAACACCTTAGAAAGCATGTTGTTGTGGGACCTTGTTCTTAAAAGTTTTTTATGTGTTGTTGTGATATACCTTGTAATTTCTACTACCAAACACATTTTATTTTTAAAAAAATAGCGTATCATCAAAAAATATTCCATAACTTAGAGTAAGGGATGGTATAGTTGATTGAAAATACTTCATCCGCCAGCACCCCTAAGATATCACTTTGGCTAATGAGATTGCACTGCTATTGCCAATGGTATACGATATCACAAGATAACTCATATGCCAATAGCAGGGACTAAAGTACGCGTGGTTGTCACACCCATAGATCAAGAAGTTTAAATTTTACAAATCTTCCTGCAGAAAGAGTAAATTAATTGGTATTAATGCGCATTGTTGCCGTTTGCAAATCACAATCGGCTAAGTATCACCATTTTTGTTTATTTATCATGATTGCCATCCATGTTTAGTCATACATAAGCTATGCTTCTTTATATAGAATTTATGCGGTTTCCGTCTCGTAATTGTGAGCTTTAAATCGATATAAGCGATGTTATCAAGTATCAAGTTACAAGTATTAAGTCTTCACTTAATTTTAGAAACTTGTATTACATACAACTTCAAACCAACAATTTTGATATACAAATGTAATTGTTTCATGTTATACTTTCTTTCCTACGTTCAATATTTATTTAGCATGATGACAAAATAATACTGTTTTCTTCATCGAACATACATCGTTTGGTGTGTAGCGGATATAAAAAAAATAAGTCTTGGAAAATCATTGATGATGATTCTAAAGAGTTTAGTGTACGGTAAAAGGAGATGAATCAGTTTTATTATTGAAGTAATGGCAACAGTCGAGAATTATCGTTGTTAGGTATTGTAAAGGAATTCAAAACCTCATTTCTGTTATTTTTATTGAAACAATTGAATGGTTAACTTAGTCAACAATTGCTGGAAAACTCATTAGTTAATATTGTCAACCGTTGTATTGTATTAATTGCCTCGTCAGTCGTCAACTTAGTCGACAATTGATGGAAGATTTGCTAGTTAATATTGTCAACTGTGAATGGTCAACTGTGAATAATTGAATGGTTGATTTAGTCACAACATAGAAGGAAAATTTATTAATTAATAATATCAACAATTTTTTTGCAATAATTGAATGGTCAACTTAGTCGACAGTTGATGGAAGATTCGTTAGTTAATATTGTAAACTATTCAAGTCAATTTAGTGAAGTGGTTGGGTATTATGGTCAACAGCGTAGATTAATCAATATATATTATTAGGATCCAGGATGAATCATGGAGTGAGTGACATGATTTTGATTTACTAAATGTAGTAATGGTTAGGGTCTTATTGGTGATAGTGTGATGATCTCGGCTCCTTTGGCCTTTGGAGTCGTCCGACTCCTTCTTCTTGGTTCCATTTATATTAAATTTCGCTTACACTGTCAAGGGGGGGATATTCCTTGAACTCACAAAACTGAAGCTTTCCGGATTACACCTCATCCGGAAACGCAGTCTCCCAGCTTGTTTCCGGCTCGTGGCTCACTAGCAGGTTCAGTGTTCATTACAACACTAAATATGATTTGAGACCCAAAATAATAAATTTAATCAAAACAATATTTGGTTATTATATTATATTTTTTTATTTACTTGTTTTAAGTTACGCAAATTAATAAATAAACATTTATAACTATTTAATTTTTAGTTGAGCATAATATATATATATATATGTATATTTTGACACGATTAATTTCGGTTGTCACACCATTATCAAGAGCTTGAAAAAATATATACTCAAGAAGAATTATTAAAAAAAATATAAAACAAAAAGTTTTTGAAGCTACTCAAATTAATAGTTCCTGGGCCGACGCCAATTTCGTGTGATGATTACCTCATATTTTATACTTCGTGAGGCACCTGTTCTGCGATTTTCCTCAGATCGGCCGCTTTTTCGTTCGGCAAGCTCCGAAAAATGCCGATTGTCCGCGATCTTGCAAATTTGCTACCATATTTCTTTTTTCACTCTGAGGGTTTGTAATGAAGTGCTTTCTCAATGGCGAACCAATGAGAATGGCATTGCAGGAAGCGTACCTAGCGAGATTTATTTTCTTGCCCCAAGCTAGCTTCAGCCCATGGGAACGATAAAGAAACCCTGCTACTTCAGCACAAATACAGAAATATACGCTTTTTACGAGAATTTGCAGAAATGGAAAGAAATACAAGTGGAAAAATGGAGACTCTGGCGACCTCAAGTGCGAAAGACCCACGATCAGCACGCCCAACCCCTACATTCACTCTCAGACGCCCACACACTCACGCGCCACACCCCTTTATCATTAGGATAAAAGTAAGAAATCAAATTTACTCACCCCATGATTAAATCCCGACCTCCCATCCCGATTGTATCAGCCTTCCATCAGCACGTTGGTCAAGTTGGATAATTCACGAAGATATTTGAATAGCAAAAAGGTTGTATAAAGTTGTACGTATAAACGTTGTATAAAATGTTAAGTAGAATCGTTCAATAAACTGGCAATCAACAGCGCTGAATAATTTGGTATTTATAAACGTTGAATACAATGATAAGTAAAAACGTTAATTAAACTTGCAATCGTTGGATAATTTTGTTGAATGAACCGTTAAGTAGAAACGTTAAATGATAATGTCGTTATAAACGTTGAAAAAAATGAGAAGTAGAAATGTTCAACAAACTTGCAATCAACAGCGTTGAATAATTTTGTATTTATAAACGTTGAATACAATGATAAGTAGAAACGTTAATCAAACTTGCAATCGTTGGATAATTTTGTTGAATAAAACGTTAAGTAGAAACGTTAAATGATAATGTTGTTGAATCAAAATGATAAGTAGAAACGTTGTATCTGGTTGCGAACATAAGCGCCGAATCCGTTTATAATCACAGGTGAGTATGGTAACAATTATAGCAATTACAGCCGAATACGTTGATATGTAATGGTGGCAGGATGCGTTGAAATCAAACAAAATGTAATAAAGTGTACCAATACTAGTCAAATTATTTGTTGAAATCGAACGGTAATAATTCGTATCAATGATTGTGGAGCAATACGTCGAAAGGTAATCGTTGACGTATGCGTTGAAATCCCAAAAAAAAATATGTAATAAATTGCACCAATATTAGTTAAATTATTCGTTGAAGTAGAACTATAATCCTTTTGTATCAATGATGGTAAAGCAATACGGTAAAAGGTAATTGTTGCCGTATGCGTTGAAATCCAAATAAAAATGTAATAAATTGTACCAACACTAGTTAAATCATTCGTCGAAATAGAACGGTAATCATTTGTATCAACGATTGTGGAGCAACACGTTGAAAAGCAATGGCTGCCGTATGCGTCGAAATCCAAAAAAAAACGTAATAAATTGTACCAACACTAGTTACTGTTATTTTAGTTAACAATTTATTTAACAATTTATAAGACAATTTATGCTTTATTTTCCATACTAAAACTATCAGTATTATAAACAATTAACAACATTCATAATTTCTATTTAAAATTTGACAAGGAATATTTTGAAATCTTGTTACCTTTAGTTATTTTGTCCAACACAAACATATATGATATGTTGGTTTTGTTTAACACTTTTGTAAATTAATTTTTTTTTGTATAATTCAGACGCACGGTAAACGGCATAAAACATATAATTGTTTTCTTTGGTTTAACTTTGGTGTTAAACAACACAAACATGTATGATTTATTCTTTTCATATATTTTTTTGCACAACACAAAACAATTAAATTTTTTTTTTCTAAATTTTTAACTAGTTGGGCATATCATTTACAAAAAAATTGCACCAATTGAACTAATTTAACAGAATTTAATTTAATTACAAAAATTTTCACTACTTAAATATAACTTAAATTTTGGATGAGAATCCATGAATGCAAAATTCGATTTTGACATTCGTCAAAGATAATCAGTTGCACAAGAGAGCAAATATTTTTACAGTGGCTTATTATATAGCCAAAATTTTCAGTATCGAAAAAAAACAGGGTTTTAGATGTAGGACAATTAATTTACATCAAGTTGGGAATTTTTTATAGCTACACAAAACTGTTTGTTATTTGATATTATTGCCCAAAAAAAAATAATTTTGTGATACAAGCATTTCCGATACATCAATAACGTTTATCATTGAATTTAAAATGAATTAAATGCAAGTTCGATCGAGGTTATGATGTTTAGGTATTACGAAAATACAATCTACTATATCAGTACAGTGAAGTTCAGTTCAATAACGGAAAGATTGTTTGAAGCAAAATATTACATTCATACAAAGATAAATCGGATATTTTAACAAAGCAAGATAGTAATTGTTTGTATGTTGACGATTGGAAAAAATACGCACAGCTGTTATGAGGTTTGAAAACTTCATTGTTTAATTACGGTTGGTGTTTAGAAAATTCAAATTCAAGTAGTATATTGAAAATAATCGAATGGAAACGTAGCGCGCGTCAATTTTAGGGGGTTGTAAGATTAAATTTTATTATTTATATAGATAATATTTAAGGAAAAATGTTTAATTAGTTCAAATTAATTAATATTATATTATATTAATTAACATATAAAACTAGTGTAATTTGTTCAATTTTCTCTCAAATACGTTTGTCCAGCTATTGAAAATTTAAGTAAGTTTCAGGACAAATAAGGAAGCTATGGGTTTCGGGGACTATAGAAATATGACTGTTGAAGGTAAATGGATGGGAAACCATTACGAGCTGTACATGTTAATAAAAAAAATTGACAACTAATGAATCTGAGACTATACGAAAAATGTGTCTGTTAATGATGGATAAAAAAAACTATTACAAGCTACTTATGGTAATCACAAATGACACTAAAGAATCAGAGGCTATAATACACCGTGTTCAAGCATTCTTCCAGGCTATCCATTACAGGTTGGAAATTTGTTTTAGAACACGGGGGTAAGCTTGTCCGACCAAAATGTGTCTGCTATTGTCGAGTCCGACAACTGACATTTTGGTTAGGGTTGTCAACTAGACAACAGCAAACACATTTTTGTCGGACAAGGTTACCCTCGTGTTCTAAATCAAATTTCAAACCCCCATAGTTAAAAAAAACAAAAATTTACAAGATCCCGGGTAATCGGCATTTTTCGGAGCTTGCCGAACAAAAAAATGGCCGTATCGAGAAAAACTGCAGAACAAAAGTTTTCGGACTCGTCAAGGACAGGCGCCTCACGAAGTATAAATTATGTGGTAATCATCACATGAAATCGGCGTTGGGCCAGGGACTATAAACACAAAATAATGCAATCAACAAGTAAGAATTAAGCAATAAAAAATTCAAATTAGAAAAAATCTTTATAAAAATTAGTATCAAATAGCTAATGAGAGCAATACCATTGATAAAATTTACAAAACCACATTTTCTTTTTCTCGCACTTTTTCAGCCATGGGTTTTTTATATTATTTATTTAATTTTTTCTCATCGCGCGAAAAGAGAGCCTAAAACTTTACTCTTTTCGCGCAATGAGAAAAATAAATAAAACTGAAAAAAACCAATGAAAAAGTGCGAGAAAAAGAAAATATTGTTTTAATTACATAAATTTTGAGATCGGCAGGTATAATAAAATATGATTTTTATCAAATCTTTCACCAAAATAATAAAGTTATGAACTCCATTAAGGGAGTTCATAACTTTATTATTTTGGTGAAAGATTTGATAAAAATCATAATAAATTGATTCATAAACCAGATTTGGTGAACGTTATGGTGGACAAGAATAGACGTCTTGTGATGTTGGTTGGTCTTATGATGATAGATTTGATGATATCATAGAGTCCACTATATTCCTATTAGATTATGATGGGAAGATAGTCTTTATGCTGGAAATACCATGCTAACCCGTAGACTGTGGCCTATATTGGGCAGATTTTCTTCCTATTTAAAAGTTTAAATGAAACACTTAAACATTTTAATAATATTTTAATTTTATTTTTTAATATTTTGACCGAACTAGATATTATTTTGTAATTTTTTTTAAAAACACTTATATCAGTCCTTAAAATTTGTTTTATTTAATTAATAAAAACAATATTTCGGCACATTGCCATTTTCAAGTTGAAAAAAAATATAAAAAAATAATACACAAATTATATTTTCATTGAAATTTTTTAGATCTCCAGCTTATTAGGAAAAATAATTCAATTATTATAAATTGGTACAAAAAAGAAACAACATCAAATAGATTATTAAAGTATGTATCAGCCCATCCTTTTACAATGAAAATTAATGTAGCTAGATCTTTTGTTAAAAAAGTTTTTAGTCTTAGTGACAAATCTTTTTATGGAGATAATATAAAAGTTATTAAAAATATTTTAAAAGAAAATAATTATCCATCTAAATTAACAAATAAATTAGTACATCAAGAAATTAATAAATTAAACCATATTACATCAACAGCCATTACAAATAATAACACACAAATTAACATTCCTCAAAATATAGCTTTACAACAACAAAATCCTAGTTCCAGACAAAATCTTCAAGCTCCGTTATTTGGGTCTGTAACATATATACCTAAGTTAATAGATAAATGCCTAAAAATAATAAAACAACATACCAAAAAATCAAAAATTGCCAATAAAATAGCAAACACCCTTTACAATAGCTTATTTTCCAAAACAAAAGATAAAATAAATAAATTCGACCAAACAAATCTTATATACGAAATACCTTGCAAGTGTAAAAAAAACAGTGTATATTGGACAAACTTAACAACAACTAAAAAATCGTATTCTTCAGCACAAAAGAGATGTTTGAAATAAAAGTGATTTGACCGCATTAGCAAAACATAACATTAATGATCAACATAGTTTGGAATTCGATAAAACAAGAATATTGGATCTAGAAAAGAAATCAAACAAAAGAGATATCCTTGAGGCTGCACATATCCAACTTAAATTACCGATTGCATGTAATGCACATACTGATACCAAATTTCTACATAATGAATATAAATACTTGCTAAATTTGAAAAAAATATTTTCGAAAAAATCAACGTAGCTTTTTTAGATCGTTTTTATTAGCCTAGTCTTTTTGTTTTTTTAAATTTTCAATTCATTTTAGTTTTTCATTTTTAAACTGATAATTTTGTGAACTTAATTTGTGTATTATTTTTTTATATTTTTTTATATTTTTTTTCAACTTGAAAATGGCAATGTGCCGAAATATTGTTTTTATTAATTAAATAAAACAAATTTTAAAGACTGATATTTTTTTTTTTTTAATAAAATGTGTTGTGTAGTAGGAATTACAATATGTGTCACAATAACACATAAAAACCTTTTAAGACCAAGGTCCCACAACAACATACGTTCAAAGGTGTTGATGGACGTAAATCTTTCTTTTTTTGTTATTTTACATTTTTTTTTAAAGAATGGATAACTAAACAAAAAATCCTATCACTGATAAAATATGACATAGGCCAATATTTTATGATAGAATAGAGAAAATAAAAGTAAATTATAAAGTAAATAGCAAATATTTACAAAAATTTGCTGAAACAAAACAAAAATGTAGTTGCCAATAATTCAGCCGGTTGCATATTCTTTGATCCTGTGACGCACTGTCTTTCTTAAAGATTAAAGCCCACACATAGTTATATGAAGGCTTGTTTCTTCAAGGAAGCAAAAGCGTCTCATCATCAAGGATTATTTCACAGCTAAGATTAAGGGTGCTACCGTTGACTGAATACAGTTCATCCGCCACCACCCCTAAGATGTCACCTTGGCTAGTGATATCTCACTGCTATTGCCAGTGGTATGTGATACCTCACGTTAACTCGTATGTCAATAGCAGGGACTCAAAAATACAAAAAAAAAAAAAAATAAAAAATAAAAAACAATAAAAACTGATCCCTCCATCCTCCCACATATAAGTGTTTTTCTAAAAAAAAAAATAAAAAATAACATTTTAATTTTGTTAGTAAATTAAAATATAATGATGGCTTGATCTCCCAGTTGTTTAAATTAGATTTAGAATAATTTATTTTAAATAAATTTAATATTTTCCAATAACAACTTAATTTATAATATATGTTACGCGTTTTGAACAACTATATAACAACTATAAAACAACTATATACAACTTATTAACTTGAAACTTAAAAGATAAGTTTATTACTTGTTTATTTACAAAAAACTCCCAGATTAATCGTTACTAGGAGGGCCCGGCGTGCTTCTACGCTTATAAATAAAGTTTTTGCGTAGACCACGCTTATAAATAATTTTTTTGCGCAGACATTTTGTTGACGTAGAAGCAATGATTTCAAAAAGTGGTAATGAGAAATGCTAGCATATAAATTTTAATTTTTCTTTTTAAATATATGAATGAAAAATAATCAGAACTCTAGCTAATCAGTTCGGATATATGACAAATTAGCGATCAAATAAGTTAGAGATCAAATAAGCTTACTTGAAAACTTATTTGATCGCTAATTTGTCATATATCCGAACTGATTAGCTAGAGTTCTGATTATTTTTCATTCATATATTTAAACAGAAAAATTAAAAATTATATGCTATTATTTCTCATTACCACTTTTTGAAATCATTGCTTTTACGTCAACAAAATGTCTACGCAAAAACTTTATTTATAAGCGTGGTCTACGCAAAAACTTTATTTATAAGCGTAGCGAAGCACGCCGGGCCCTCCTAGTCAACATTATTACGCATATTACGCATATGATCTCTTTTATTCCGACGACTCGATCTACCACTCACATCCAATCGTTTACGACTTGGCATCGAAATAAATAAATATATCAATATATCAAAAATATCAAACGCATAATATCAATTTTGATATCAATAAACAAAATATCTTTATATCAATATCAAATATCTTTATATCAATTATCAAAATATGGAGGGGCTGAAATCTCACAGCTCTGAGATATCAAGACTTCGGTCTGGGTTAAGGATTTTTATATAGTTTTCGGCAAAAACCTTTTATGAGGACATGGTTTTAGTTTTGGGCAACGATGTATATCAAACACAACTCTTTGTTAAAGTACTAGTATTTTTTATCTCTGTTTAAAAATTTATTACAAAACTAACACGAAACATCAATACGTTGCCGGAAAATTATAATCAAAATTCCAAAAATATTGTTAAATTAAATAAAACCAAACTTTTTCAAAATTCCAAAAATATTCCAAAAATTAAAATAATATCAAATATTTAAATTTTTTCTAAATTCCAATAATATTTCAAAAATTCTTAAAAATTCAAAGTTTTTCCAACATTCTAAATATATTGCAAAAATTATTACAAAATCAAAAATTAAAACTTTTGCCGAAATTCCAAAAATATTGCAAAAATTATTACAAAATCAAAAATACAAACTTTTTCAAAATTCCAAAAATATTTCAAAAACTATAACAAATTCAAAAATTTCCATGTCCAATTTCATTTTAAATTACATTTACGTCATAAAAACAGCTACATTTTTTTTCCAAAAAATTGACTAAAAAAATAAATGAAATCATTTTTTGACACACTTGACATTATTTTTTGACAAACTTATAATGCCATAATTCTCTATAATAATAATAAAATATCATGTCACACGAACTATTAATTTTATTTTTTTCTAAAAAAAATTGGGTAAAAAATAAATTAAAACCTTTCTTTTGACACACTTGACAACATTTTTTGACAAACTTATAATGCCATAATTCTCAATAATAAAAATAAAATTTCATTTCAAAGAAACAATTTTATTTTTTTCTAAAAAATTGGGTAAAAAACTAATTAAAAATCTTTTGACACACTTGACAACATTTTTTTGACAAACTTATAATGCCATAATTCTCAATAATAATAATAAAACTTCATTTCAAACAAACAATTAATTTCATTTTTTTTCCAAAAAATTAGGTAAAAAAATAAATAAAAATCTGTCTTTTGACACACTTGACAACATTTTTTTGACAAACTTATAATGCAATAATCTAGATTTTGGTCTCACATACCGATCCCGACCATCAAGATTTCTCCAAATTCAATGTTCCTACTCGTAATCACTTAAAATGAACGTTTTTTTACCCCATCTAATGGACTTGGCACTTTGACGCAGTGATGGGGCTCAGTAGACTCAGTGATCTTAGGAGCTACAACGGTAGGGTCACCCATGCCGTTAGGTCCTCGGTGAGAATCGAAGCCAAGATCAAGTCCAAAACCCAAAGCTAAGGTGAGACACGTACGCCGAAAGCTTAGCATGGTCAAGGGGGTGCTTGATTATTAGTACGGAACTCTGGATACCGGGCGCCCTCCAGTTTCAATAGCCTTACCACAGCACAGGGCTCTGTTGTGGCTGACCAATGTACCTCCCTACTTTCTCCATAAATATTGTATGGAAAACTATAAAGTTTTAGATGAGAGCGATGCTTCTCCAAACGCATCACATAAACCAACAACAAAACTGTGCACCATGTCCTACTCTAGGATCATGCCTGATTTATCAGCTTATTCTAAACCAGACAGCACACATGCCATGTCTGACTCTAGGATCATGCCTGATTTATCAGCTTATCCTAATTCGGATAGTACACACACCATGTCGGACTCTATGGTAATGTCTGATTCACCAGCTTACTCTAAGTCAGACAGAAGACCTGTACGATATAGACAAAAATCTCTAGTACCTAAATTAAGTTGCGTTCAGATTAATCTGCACAGATCAGAAATGGCCTCAGTTAATTTGAACCGGTTAATTGAACAGGATGCTCACGATCTTGCATTTATACAGGAGCCGTGGGCAGACAGCAAAAGAATAAAAGGTCTATCGTCAAACAAAAATACAAAACTGATCTATTTCTCAGATGTGGAAAGACCGCGAACCGCGATTCTCTTCAACAAACATCTGAAAATATTTCCGTTGAATGAATTTATCTGTAGAGATCTTACAACGGTCCAGATAGAAATTCATCTTCCTCAAGGTGGATTTCGTAAATTCATTTTAGCTTCTGCATACTTCCCGGGGGATGAGGACGAGACACCACCAGAAGTGGTAGAGAAACTCATCAAGTATTGCAACAATAACCACTATAACCTCATAATAGCGTGTGATGCTAACGCTCATCACACCGTGTGGGGAAGTAGCAACATTAACACAAAAGGCGAGCGTCTGCTTCAATTTTTGTATACAAACAATATGTTTATTGCAAACAAAGGTAGTGAGCCTACCTTTAGAAACGCAATCAGAGGCGAGGTCCTTGACCTTACTTTAACTAACATAAACGCTACTAACCATATTAAGAACTGGCATGTTTCGAAGGAAGGTTCTATGTCTGATCATGCTTATATATGTTTCAACATAGAACACTACCCGAAGAGCATCCAGTACTTTAGAAACCCAAGAAAAACCAACTGGGAACTTTACACAACATATCTTTATGATAATGTAAATAGTTGCAGCAGTATCAACTCTACATTTGAGCTTGACTCTGCTGCAAATAATTTACAAGAAATTATCACTGAAGCATACAACCTTAATACTCCAATAACTCAATCCAAAAGATGCAGAGATGTACCTTGGTGGAATGGTAACTTGGAGAGGAAAAGGAATAAAGTTCGCAAGCTCTTTAACAGAGCAAAAACAACAAATAATTGGACAGAGTACCGAGTAGCTCTAACCAATTATAATAAAGAACTCAGACAATCAAAAAGAAATAGCTGGAAAGAGCTCTGCAATACGATAGATAATCTGCCTGCTGCAGCTCGACTCCAAAAATTGATGTCGTCTGATCACACAAACCCTCTAGGCTCAATCTGCAAACCAAGTGGTACGTATACCACCAGCTGTATTGAGACACTAGATACTTTACTTCAAACCCACTTTCCGGGCTCAATAAAATGGAGCACGGAAGATAATGCCAACGAAGACGTACGTCTTCTAGATCCTGCAACTAAAAGTAATGCAGATCATTTAACCAACACAATTTTCACCCCCAACAAAGCGAGATGGGCTATAGAATCCTTCGGTCCGTATAAATCTCCAGGAGGTGATGGAATTTTTCCGGTATTTCTGCAAAAGGGTCTAACAATCATTCTTCCATACCTCATGCGTTTGTTCAAAGCAAGCTTTCGCCTTGCTTACATTCCTCAGATATGGCGAGAAACCAGAGTTGTTTTTATACCTAAGCCAGGAAAAAAACCAAATGAAGCCAAATCATACAGACCCATAAGTCTTACATCTTTTCTATTAAAAACAATGGAAAAGATGTTGGATTATCACATCCGTCATGTATGTCTGAAACAAAACCCTCTCAACTCTAGCCAGCACGCCTATCAGACTGGGAAATCTACTGAAACGGCGTTGCACAAAATGGTGAAAGAAATTGAGAGCACCCTAAACTATAAGGAGGCACTTGTTTGTACATTTATGGACATACAAGGAGCCTTTGACAATGTCCACTTCAAAGCTATCATTGAAATGGCCACAAAGAAAAATATAAACCCGCTTATCATTGCGTGGATTATCAAGATGCTACAGAGTCGGAAGATAACGGCTACACTAGGTGATTATTCAGTGACTGTTACTGCATCTAGAGGCTGCCCGCAAGGGGGCGTGCTCTCTCCGCTGCTTTGGCTAATGGTGGCTGATGATCTCCTCACAAAGCTAAATGATTCCGGCTTCAACACTGTAGGCTATGCCGACGACTTGGCAGTCATGGTTAGAGGGAAACATGACTCCGTTGTCGCTGGTCGAACCCAGACAGCTCTTAATATTGTATCAAAGTGGTGCAACAGATTAGGACTGTCGATCAACCCACAAAAAACAAGCATTGTCGTTTTCACAAACAGGAGAAACTTCAATTTCGTTTCTCCTGTTCTAAACGGCGATCCAATACAAACATCAAAAGAGGTTAGATATTTAGGTGTGATCCTGGATAGCAAACTAACTTGGAACCCACACCTGAAATATATCTCTGATAAGGCAAACAAAGTTTTCTTCACATGCAGAAACCTGTTTGGGAAAACATGGGGTCTTAGCCCAAAAATGATACTTTGGTTGCACCAAAGTCTTATAAAACCAATTCTAACATATGCAGCTTTAGTTTGGTGGCCTAAAACGCGCCAAATAACAGCTCAAAATATGTTTACAAAAATACAAAGGCTTGTGTGTCTTAGTGCCACAGGTGCTTTCAAAACCACGCCAACGTCAGCAATGGAGATTCTTCTAAAGCTTTCTCCATTGCACCTACATGTTAAATCTGTAGCGGTGTTGAGCGTTCATAGACTGCAGCTCACAGAAGGGTTTAAGCCGGGTAATCTAACTGGACACCTTAAAATCCTTTCTGAATTACAAGCTGAACTGCATACATACCATATTTCGGATTGTATGCCAAAAACAATAGATTTAGATAGGCACTTTGATGTCAAGATATTGGCCAGAGATCTTATTAAAAACTACATACGGTCACTGCCACATAACGCCAGCATCTGGTACACAGATGGTTCTCGAACCAACATGGGCACGGGAGCAGGAGTGTTTGGTCCTAGAACAAAACAAACGGTTGCTTTAGGCACCACAACAACCATATTTCAAGCCGAAATTTTTGCCATTAGCAGTTGCGCTTTGCTATGCGCTGAAAGAAAATACCAAAATATTGAAATATATATTATCTCTGACAGCCAAGCAGCACTCTTGGCACTAAAATCTACGCGTTTTGATTCAAAACTGGTATGGGAATGCTACCAAAATCTATTAAAAATCTCATGCAATAACACAGTAACACTTGTGTGGGCACCTAGCCACACAGGAATACAAGGAAATGCTATCGCTGACGCTTTAGCAAAGCAAGGTGCCAATAAAAAATTTGTTGGACCGGAACCATGCTTTGGAATGGCCAAGAGTTCGCTCAAAAGCACAATCCAAACAATGGAACAAGAACAAAATGCTAAATTATGGAAAAGCAGAGAGGGACTAGTACACTCCAAGAAGTTTCTAGGTAACCTCCCTGTTTCACCCTTAAAAACAATCGACTTAAACAGAGAGTCTCTAAGAATTTTAACGTGGTGCGTTACTGGACATGGTCCTTTAAACCACCATCTTAACAAAATAGGCCTTGTTGTTTCCGACAGGTGCAGATTCTGCTACTCGGATGCGGAAACGATGGAACACGTCATCTGCAGCTGTCCTGAACTCTCTGGGCACAGATATAACCAACTTGGTCATAGAAGACTAACACTTCCATTACCACAAAACGTCACTCCAATTGAGCTAATTAATTTTATTAAAAGTCTCAACTTGGATGACAGAATACAACCAGTAACGGCACAGACGACGACTGACTAATAACAAAATCAGGGTAAGCACAATAGACCTTCAGGTCGCAGTGCTACTTGAACTGTAAGTCTCAAGGCCCTCCAATAAAAAAAAAAAAAAAAAAAACGTTTTTTAAGCAAAAAATATGCAAATTTCCTTGTTTTGACACCTTTTCGATTTTTTTGACACACTTCCGGTACAGCTATCGAACACATCGTCTTTCGGCTCTTCCTATTAAGTAAACCTATTTTTAGAAAAAAAAAATTTTCGAATCCGTCCAGCGGTTTTCTAGATTTCGTCGGTTGTGACGGCCGGCCGACCGACAGATATACATTTTTTTTTTTTTTGCTTTTTTAGAATCAGGAGGTCCTAAAACGTCGAGAAATGCCAAAAAAAGTGGGGGTAAGAATTTCACTTTTGGCTCATGAATGTAATACTTAGGTCTTTCAGACCGAAGTAATATCTTTATATCAATAAACAAAATAATCGAAATAATATCGAAAACCTTCCATGCACAAAGACAAAAGACGACTGAAATGAAATACACTGAAATTTTATTAGAACGCATACAATACGTTTATTACTACCCACTACCAAAGAAAATATAAAAAAGAAAATATACAAAAAATAACACGATAACACGATCTAACTCAAAACCTATCTCACGCATAAGAAAAACTTTAAAATGAAATTACGTTTCGAAATGAAATAAATGTACGTTTATTCACTTCTAAAGAAATAAATAAACTAACTGAGATGAGAAAAAATAAAAATATAAAAAATAAAATAAATTTTTAAGTTTCGTTTTTGTTGTTCGTTGTTCGATAGCTAATATATAAAAAAGAAAATATAAAAAAATAAAATAAATTTTTAATTTAGTTTTTGTATGTATGCAAACTTATAATGCATATGTATATAAAAAGTTTTTCGTATATAATAACTTTTTTATTTATGATCCGAAAAATCCCAATCCCAATCCCAGACCTAAGTTACAGTAATATCAGTTAGCACTGAAAATTTGAAATCAATCAAAATTCGAATAAAAAAGCCTTAGGCTCCACAAAATTTTGCGTTAGCGTATTAATATATAAGATTTTAATAATTTGATCGATTGTCCAATTAACAATCGATCTATTATATAAAAGTAATATCGGTCAATTATGTGAAAACAAATATATTAACCTTAGTCTGCAAGATTTATATTTATTTTCATTTAATTATTATTATTCAATTTTCGTAACGCTTTAAATCATAGTCATCAGATTTCAATAAAATATTGTTTGAATTATATTTCAACATTTAGAAAAACGTTATGGAAATATTGTAATTTGAACTGGAGTTGAATATACTTAATTTGTTCTATATTGTTCGTTTGTTTTAATAAATAACTTCGCTAATTACTTCGGTCTGAAAGACCTACGTATTACATTCATGAGCCAAAAGTGAAATTCTTACCCCCCTCCCCTTTTTTGGCATTTTTCGACGTTTTAGGACCTACTGATTCTAAAAAAGTATAAAAAAATTATGTATGTCTGTCTGCCAGCCGCACAGTGGGATTTTTTGTGCAATAAGTAATTTTTTCGACACATAAAATTTAAAAATGTAATGATGCAGTTTTGTAGAAAATTGATTCAGTATGAAGAATCCATAAATTGTATCCCAAAAAAAAGTTTATTTGTCTTTGAAATATTGAAGTAAAGTCACATGTAAATTTTGGTCCAAAATATTGAAAATTGTTTACGCACTTCTATAGTGTTTGTACGTAAGATAACTTTATTGCTCTAATTTAAATAGTGATTATTTTCAAATATAGCCTTTTCTGCGTATTTAAAAAAAAAATTATAAAGTCCGCTCATATGGTTTAAAAGATATGATAGAATAAAATTTGTTCTATAATGTGCCGTGATTGCAAACTTCCTTGGAAGAAAGCAAAGGTTGCTCGGTCGTGCTAGGTGCTCCCGCTATAATAAAATGAAAGGTAAGACTCCATACTATCAATTAAAAAAAAAAAGTTTAAATAATTAATAATCTTTTATAAAATCATAAAATTTATAAAATCATAAAATCATAAAATTTTGGGTTCTATGGGCGGTGGGTAGTGGGCGTGCCCAATTTTTATGAAACTTTATTTTATTCTTAATTGAGGTAATAAAAGGCTCTGTGCCAAATTTCAAAAACTTTGGGCATAAAAATAAAATTTGGGTTCTATGGGCGGTGGGTAGTGGGCGTGGCCAATTTTGATGAAACTTTATATTTTTCTTAATTGAGCTAACCAAAGGCTCAGAGCAAAATTTCAACATTCTACGAGCACCCCTTATATTTTTTGCCAAACATTATATGAACAAGTCCCACTGTGAGCCATCTGGCCGGCCGTCATTATCTGCGCTGCAGGGAAAACCATTGGAGGGATTCCTAAAAATATGTATACTCAAGGGACAGGTTCGAAAGGACGCTGTGTTCGATAACTGTACCGAAAATGTGTCAAAAAAAGCAAATTTGCATATTTTTTGCGTAAACATCTTTCATTTTAAGTGATTACGAGTAGGAACATTGAATTTGGAGAAATCTTGATGGTCGGGATTGGTATGTGAGACCAAAATCTAGATTATTGCATTATAATTTTGTCAAAAAAATGTTGTCAAGTGTGTCAAAAGAAAGATTTTTATTTATTTTTTTACCCAATTTTTTGGAAAAAAATAAAATTAATTATTTGTTTGATATGAAATTTTATTATTATTAGTGAGAATTATGGTTAAACCAGTTTGTCAAAAAAATGTTGTCAAGTGTGTCAAAAGAAAGATTTTATTTATTTTTACCCAATTTTTTGGAAAAAAAAATTAATTATTTGTTTGATATGAAATTTTATTATTATTATTGAGAATTATGGCATTATAAGTTTGTCAAAAAAATAGTAAGTGTCAAGTGTGTCAAAAAATGATATTTATTTTTTAGCCAATTTTTTAAAGAAAAAATGTAGCTGTTTTTATGACGTAAATGTAATTGAAAATGAAATTGGAAATGAAAATTTTTGAATTTGTTATAGTTTTTGAAATATTTTTGGAATTTTGAAAAAAGTTTGCATATTTGATTTTGTAATAATTTGTGCAATATTTTTGGAATTTTGAAAAAAGTTTTAATTTTTGAATTTGTAAGAATATTTGGAATATTTTTAGAATTTTGAAAAATTTTAAATTCTCGATTTTATTATTATTTTTTGGAATTTTGAAAAAAGTTTCAATTTTTGATTTTGTAATGATTTTTGCAATATTTTTAGAATTTTGGAAAAGTTTGAATTTGTAAGAATTTTTGGAATATTATTGGAATTTAGAAAAAGTTTAAATATTTGATTTTATTCGAATTTTTGGAATATTTTTGGAATTTTGAAAAAAGTTTGATTTTCTTTAATTTTTACAATATTTTTGGAATTTAGAAAGAAATATGAATTTGTGATTTTGTAATATTTTCTTGAAACGCTAAATGGAGAGGTTTTTGAGTAGTTTGCTGAGTGTATCATCTTTTCATTAAATTATGTTAATATATGATCTGTTATAATTTTCCGGCAACGTATTGATGTTTCTTGTTAGTTTTGTAATAAATTTCTAAACAGAGATAAAAAAATACTTGTACTTTAACAAAGAATTATGTTTGATATACATCTCTGCCCAAAACTAAAAACAATGTCCTCATAAAAGTTTTTTGCCGAAAACTATATCAAAATCCTTAACCCAGACCGAAGTCTTGATATCTCAGAGTTGTGAGATTTCAGCCCCTCCATACTTTATTATTTGAATTTAGTAGGAAGTATAACATATGTATTGTATATGAATTGTATTAGTCGTACAAATGTTACAATGTGGTTTCTTTTTATATTGACTATTTATGTTGTTTAATGGAAAATCGGATATTTGAAATTATGTAGTGAGAAACTATTTTATAAGGAGAAATGAAAACTGGTCACCGTATGGAGATAATTGGCACTTCAAATAAAGCTGATCAAGCAGGGGCGCACATACGGGGGGGGGGGGGGGGGGGGGTATTTGGGTCCGGACCTCTCCTAACCGGTAATTTTTCAGTATTGTTTTTTAAAGTTAGACATTATTTAGTGTTAACCATAAGAAATTATAGATTAAGATCTCTGAATATCGTAAGATACGATGCTAACTAGGGATCTAAATTTACTCACTATTGATCAATTATCTTTGAGGATTTTTTGAACGCTATTTTTAAAGTTTTGTGGATTACAATTATCAAGGAAGACCCACATCAGTAAGGCATTGCAGAGATACTAGATTCTGTTTAAAAAAATTCTTTGAAAAGCTACATCTTGTCACTCGAACCTTAAAAAAATGGGCTGCTATTGATAGTCTGTTCAGGTAAAATTGATTTGATCTAGACAGACACACGCGTTCATCCATAGTGTATTTGTGTACCTTCAAATCAGCAACATACAACGAATCAAGCTCATTAGTAAGATTTGAATTGCTGAGTAGCAATGGAAGTCTCACCAAGGTTTTCAACCGACTGTTCCAGATATGTGTGACAAAGAAAGTAAATTTCCCGTCGCTCTTCCTTTACGGAAACCGCATTGTCTTTCATTAAGTATTTTTGACGACTTAAGAAGCTCATAATATTAAAATTAATGAACTTCTCAAATATTTTAGCAACAACCAACAAGATTGATATGGGTTTGTAATTTGTTGAATTCGTGTTACCTACTTTTTTGGAATTGGCTGTATACTGGCCATTTTTTAATTTAATTTAATTTAATCTTAAATTTTATTTCTTCTTCACATTTACCTGAAACCTAAAGATCAGCCTTCAGAACCATCTATCGGAATAAACCTGCGCATACCCACGTGTATTATTTCTGAAAAATTAGAAGCAGAAATGTTTGAATCAACCAATCTGCAACCCAAATTAGACTAGAACTAGATTGAAACTGTTTAGTAACTTGTAACTTTAAATGAGTGGAAATCAAATTATGGTGTGAACCACCTAAAGGCTCTGATACTTTAAATTGTACCAGTGGCGTAGCCAGAATTTTCCATTGGGGGGGGGTCAAGAATTATTTTATAAGACTCAATAGTTTAACCCAATAAACCAATTAATTAGTTATATTAATAATTCATTACAATAATATATACTTCATTTTAATGTTTCCTTAATTATAATTTTTTTAATTAATGATTTTTTAAAAAGTAGATTAATGATTATTTTTAACTATCTTAAATTATTTTACATTAAATAATTAATTTTAAAGAAAAAGATTTCTTACCTTGTAAACTATGTAAAATCTAAATCTATTTGTAAAATTTAAAGACGCAAGAATACAACTTCTCTCTTCAAATTGAAATTAGCACTGAGCAATAAATGTTTGAAGTAACAAAAAAAAGTAGCTAGTAGCTAGATTTTGGTTGTATGGAATTATTTCGTGGAATAAGATTTCGTACTAAATGGGATTTTTGCATTCAGATTCAGTGGAAGGAGAAAATAAATTCCGCATTTGTGGGATGAACTGTCAAATTATTTCGTCAACGAATTTATAGACGAAATGCGATTATTTGCTTTGAAATTTTGTATAGACCCACAAAAATGGAGAAAAAAATTTCGAAAAAAGTTACGATGAATCAAAAAGATATCTACTTAGGCGCCAAGATTTTTTTCTATTTGATATAGAATCACAAAACTACACTTTTTTGATACGATGTTATTCAAATATGTTCCTTCTACAAAATTTACTATCCCGATTTCCTAAGTGTATATAAGATAAACAGAACAAAACTGTCCCTTTTATTACAATTACTTAAATTACCCTAAAAAAATTTAAAAAAAATCCGCTTGCGCCTAAGTTCAAGTAATCATGCCAAAAGAAATTTTAGTTAATTATTTAGAGGAGAATATGGATTTGGCGCGTAGGAGTTAACGATATTTTATTTTATTATTTATCAATAACTATTTTAGAAAATAGTACATTATTTAATTAGGAGCTAAAGTGATACTTTTTGTGTTGAGTCTATAGTTTGACAATTATAGACGAAACACAAAAAGTCACTTTAGCTCCGAATTAAATACACTATTTTTTCGGCAAACGTTTAAATTTTTTATAAATATGAAATTAATATGTATTTTTATAAATATGAATTTGTACCGTCTTAATTACTTCCAAAAAAGGGAAAAAAACATTTAAATTTGTATGAATAAAATTTTTTTATCAAAGCAGCCTTTTCAAAATTACTTCGGTCTGAAAGACCTAAGTATTACATTCATGAGCCAAAAGTGAAATTCTTACCCCCACTTTTTTTGGCATTTCTCGACGTTTTAGGACCTCCTGATTCTAAAAAAGCAAAAAAAAAAAAAATGTATGTCTGTCTGTCGGCCGGCCGGCCGTCACAACCGACGAAATCTAGAAAACCGCTGGACGGATTCGAAAAATTTTGAAAAAAAATTTTTTTCTAAAAATAGGTTTACTTAATAGGAAGAGCCGAAAGGACGATGTGTTCGATAGCTGTACCGGAAGTGTGTCAAAAAAATCGAAAAGGTGTCAAAACAAGGAAATTTGCATATTTTTTGCTTAAAAAACGTTCATTTTAAGTGATTACGAGTAGGAACATTGAATTTGGAGAAATCTTGATGGTCGGGATCGGTATGTGAGACCAAAATCTAGATTATTGCATTATAAGTTTGTCAAAAAAATGTTGTCAAGTGTGTCAAAAGACAGATTTTTATTTATTTTTTTACCTAATTTTTTGGAAAAAAAATGAAATTAATTGTTTGTTTGAAATGAAGTTTTATTATTATTATTGAGAATTATGGCATTATAAGTTTGTCAAAAAAAATGTTGTCAAGTGTGTCAAAAGATTTTTAATTAGTTTTTTACCCAATTTTTTGGAAAAAAATAAAATTGTTTCTTTGAAATGAAATTTTATTATGATTATTGAGAATTATGGCATTATAAGTTTGTCAAAAAATGTTGTCAAGTGTGTCAAAAGAAAGGTTTTAATTTATTTTTTACCCAATTTTTTTTAGAAAAAAATAAAATTAATAGTTCGTGTGACATGATATTTTATTATTATTATAGAGAATTATGGCATTATAAGTTTGTCAAAAAATAATGTCAAGTGTGTCAAAAAATGATTTCATTTATTTTTTTAGTCAATTTTTTGGAAAAAAAATGTAGCTGTTTTTATGACGTAAATGTAATTTAAAATGAAATTGGACATGGAAATTTTTGAATTTGTTATAGTTTTTGAAATATTTTTGGAATTTTGAAAAAGTTTGTATTTTTGATTTTGTAATAATTTTTGCAATATTTTTGGAATTTCGGCAAAAGATTTAATTTTTGATTTTGTAATAATTTTTGCAATATATTTAGAATGTTGGAAAAACTTTGAATTTTTAAGAATTTTTGAAATATTAATGGAATTTAGAAAAAATTTAAATATTTGATATTATTTTAATTTTTGGAATATTTTTGGAATTTTGAAAAAGTTTGGTTTTATTTAATTTAACAATATTTTTGGAATTTTGATTATAATTTTCCGGCAACGTATTGATGTTTCGTGTTAGTTTTGTAATAAATTTTTAAACAGAGATAAAAAATACTAGTACTTTAACAAAGAGTTGTGTTTGATATACATCGTTGGCCAAAACTAAAACCATGTCCTCATAAAAGGTTTTTGCCGAAAACTATATAAAAATCCTTAACCCAGACCGAAGTCTTGATATCTCAGAGCTGTGAGATTTCAGCCCCTCCATATTTTCATAATATGAGAATCAACTTATTTTTTGTTGTCATGGTTATACAGTATGTTTGAAAAAATAACAAACTAACAAATAACAAATGCTATTTTACAGCCTCCGTAATATAAAATAAAAATGGCGTTACTTTTGCAGTCGCTAGACGTTACTTTTGCTGTCAGGCTAAAAAGTAAGACTTTAGCTAACTCCCTAGCGGCAGTAAAGTTAAACTTTTCAGCCATTTGCCGAAAAATTAAATTATTTATTTAATTTATATACAAAACATATTGTTTTGTATGCTTCTCGCAGATTTGATAAGGCAGACGGAAATAGGGAAATGGGGCGATGTGGCAAAATGCACTATTCAAACATACTATTTATTAAATTCTGAAGAACAATTTTACAGCTAAAATCTATAGCGAACTTGTAAACTAGCTATCGAAAGAAAAACAAATAAAAACAAGTCAATAAACTGACAAAAGAATTCCATCTTCAAAAATTTGTACTAGTTTAGAACTTGTACTAAAAGGCTATCTCGAAAAGAGAACGAGAATACCAATTAGTGAAATTGAATTATTTAATGAGAAATCAAAATTCGAGATAAATAATAATTCTATTCCACTTCATTTTTTCTCATGGAACCAGAATCGAGGTAGTGATTCGTTCAAATAAGTAATTTAAAATAAAAAGAATACCAGTACGTCTATTTCTGCATTTCCCTGGGAATTGGGAATTGAGCAAAAAGTGCAATAAATGTGCTATTTCCCGCGGCATGGAATACTAGTTATGAAAAAATTGCTGTAATTTATTTCTCAATTCCTATTTCACGATGTACAGGAATAGAGCTACAGATGTACTCATAAAGAAAGAACAGTAGACGAAATAGTAGATCAGTGGGCATAAATAAAAGACGCCAGAATAGTACATTATGATGCTAGGACGTAAAGCTAAAGATTTTGGACGTATGTGGAGTTTGCATCCACATTAAGTCCAAAATAGCTTACGTCCGTGCATCATATACTATTTTTTATTCGCCGCAAGCACAATATTTAAAAAAAAAATGTTTATTCTAAATTAATAGTTATTTATTGTACAAGATGATAAAATTGCACTTTATCTTCGAGAGCTATTATAGCGTCGAGGCGTCAGCATCGAGAAGATAATGAAATTTTATCGTCGTGTGGAATACAACATTTTTTTGTATAGCAATTGTTAAAGAAGACCAAAAAATGCCGAAAAATCAGTGATAAATTTGATTTAAAAGTATCAGGGAAAAAACAGTTTCACGAAAAAATGAGTATAGGTAGGTTTTGATAACTTTTTTAGTTTTATAAACAAACAAACAAATCAATTTTTTTTTGTTTTTTGCAAAAATTGAATTTGAAAACTAGTTAGTTTGGGTTTGTCAATATGTGCGATATTAAAGAAGAAAACTGCCTTCTGATATGGAAGAGGAGGCTTCAGAGACAATTCGTAGATGGCCTGAAATTTTGAATTGCCTGCAAACTCGCGGATGGTACATCAAAGAGAATACCTGTGCTTTCAAAAATGGAAAAACTTGAACAATATCAACAGCAAAATACTTTATCTACCCTTGCTGTTAAAGTACTACTTTATCTACCCTTGATGGTAAAGTGCCATTTTTCCCTCTAATTTTAGTTGATAATAGTACGTTTTAACAGTTGCTATAGAAAAAAATTATAAATTTGCATAAATTTTGAAATAAAAATATGTGGAACAAGCTACCTTTGACATAATATTTGTTATTTTTTCCAAATTATTGTATCACTATTTTTTTTTTATTTAGCGTATGGTTTTTTTTTAGGCACATTAAAAATTAAACTTAAAATAGGTAGACTTTTCTATGAAATCCACCTAAAACAAAACATGGATACACATTAAATGAACTTACAATCGATTTGATTGCGCGTCTATGAGTAAAAAAGTAAAAAGTAAAATATTTGAACATTGGGCAGTACATTTGAACATTAGATGTTTACATCGAGCGAGTCTATCGATGCTACTACGTCAGGAGTTGCCAAATGGATGTCTTAGATGTCGCCATTGTACCGTCGAATTGGACACACAGTTGCAATGTGTTTTATGGTTTGTTGTGGAGCGCCGCAGTTACACTCAGGGGACTCTGAAATGCCCCACTTGTAGAAAGAATCAGCACAACGTCCATGATCCGTTCTTATTCGGTTTAGTGTAGTCCAGGTATGACGTGGCAGATCGAAACCAGGTTGGGTAGAAGTCGGGTTAGTAATAGAAAGGCCAGTTCTGTTGTAATAATGCCAGGAGGTGTCCCAGGCATCCAAGATATCAAAATTAGTTGCCAGCAGGTTGCTGACAGTTTTATGTAGAGGCTTTCTTTACTTCAATCGACAACGAGTGTGGTCACCGTAATATTCGTACAAGGGTAACGTGATGTTGTTGGTTACCTTTTAATGTTCACGCATGAGAGCATGCGAGCGTCTGAGTGCATGTGGAGCGATATTGCTTAACACAGGGGCTAAGGAAAAGGGGTCGATCTGATAGTACCATTTATAGTACGCATCGTGGCATTCAGCAGGCAGTCAACTTTTTGAGTATGTGTGCTATCACTATGACAACATAAAAAGGGTGGGGTTCTGTGGAATGAAAAGAAAGCAACTGTTCAATTCATTCGTAAGATACCATGGAAAAAATCTTAATATTAGAATATTAGAGCAATTCTTCTAGATTACAGAAACTTTAAAATTTCAATGGGGGGGGGGGGGGTTTAAACCCGAACAAACCCGTATGTCGCTACGCCACTGAATTGTACCAAAGATCATTTATCAAAAACAAATAAAGCAATTTACTAATTTGACCAGGGATGTCAGGAGCTTTGGTAGGTTGTTTGGCCATTATATCCGAGTGAAAATAAATATAAAAATAAAATATTCAAATAATAATAATATAATATAAATTTTTTTTGAATAAACTGTTTTAGTATCAATAAATTCGTTCCCTTCTCACAGTGGCGGTTTTAAGCGCAGGCAAACCAGGCATTTGCCGGTGGCCTCGCATTTTTTTTCTTAGTACAAGTAATATAAAAAATTTTTCTTAGTACAATAAATATAAACAACGAAACTCATTTACTAAAATTCAATATAATGTATGCGTACAGTATTTTTATAAACAGTATTTTTATAAAATATTTAACTTTTTACGCATGGAGGGATCAGTTTTTATTAATTTGTTAATTTTTTTCTATTTTTTGATCCACGGGTGTGACAACCCCGCGCACTCCAGTCCCTGTTATTGGCACATGAGTTAACGTGAGATATCACATCCCACTGGCAATAGCAGTGAGATATCACTAGCCAAGGTGATATCTTAGGAGTGATGGCGGATGAACTGTATTCAGTCAACGGTAGCACTCTCAATCTTAGCTAATGAATATTCCTTGATGCTGGAACGCTGTAGCTTGCTCGAAGAAACGAGCTTTCATATAACTATATATCTGAGCTTTAATCATTGAAAAATATACTGCGTCCCATAATCAAGGATTATGCCATTAGCTGGACTATTGGCAAACCAATTTTAGTTTTGTTCCTGCAAATTTGTAAAACAAATTTGCTTTTTATCTCTTATTTTATTTTTATTTTCCCTATCCTATCACGAAATATTGGCCTATGTCATATTTTATATGTGATAGGATTTATGGTTTAGTTGTCCATTATTTAACAAAAAATATTAAAAAAACAAAAAAAAACAGATTTGCGTCCATTAACATCCTTAGAACGCATGTTGTTGTGGGACCTTGGTCTTAAAAGGTTTTTATGTGTTGTTGTGACACATATTGTAATGCCTACTCCACATCACATTTTATTAAAAAAAAAAAAAACTTTACATATACATCTATTATTATGTATGTAGCAATTTTTTTGGCGTTATACATAATGCCTGGCAACCATATGGAAGAGTATGCGGTTTCTAGTCTCATATACATAAACGAAATTTGAAATTTTTTCTAAGCCTACTAGATTTTTTTTAACATTTTACAGTTATTATATTTTTGTGAATATATGATTGCTATAGCTACAGTATGATTGTTATTGGTATGTGTTATTGGTATGTGTGCGAGTTACAATTTTTTGGTATAATGTAAGTAATGAATGATGTAAAAATAGAGATTATTTGTTTTCCATTTCACTTCTTAATTAAAATTCTTATAGTTCAGACGTTATTTTTTGGTGTTCTTAGTAATTTATGCGATTTTAATATTGACGATTTTTGCTTTTCTCCTGGTTATTCTTCTGACTATACATTTTATATTGACGACTTCTGCTCTTTCCTTGGCCATTCTTCTGATTATTCGCTTTTATATTAATATTATATAAATTATATTATATATTTATAAATAAATATACCCATGAAAAAGATTTTGAAATGAATTTGTCTCAAGAGTCTTCGTTAGCTTCCAATGATTTTGTTTTAGCTTCGAATCCTAAATTGCATGAAGCACAACAAGACATAACTGATCTGGTTATTGTTTCCGACGACCCGGCGTTATAGCCCATTTCGTTTAATGAACGAGAAAGAGTCGATATTGTTAAAAAAGGACCGAGTCAGGTTAAACAAATAAATTTTAAAGCCGATAAATCGGGTCGCAGATTTAATCCTAGTTTTTACACGAGAGTTCTTGCTAACGGTGAAGAAGTTTCTAGAAGCTGGCTAGTGTATTCTATACAAAATAATTCGGTATTTTGCTTTTGTTGCAAAATTTTTTCAACCCGAAAAATATGTTTATCGTCGGCTGAAGGCTATTCAGATTGAAAAAATATAGGTTTTAGCTTAAAACAACATGATAAATCTCAGGATCACATTACCTGTATGCAAATAAATTAATTAAAATAAGTTAATTTAAAATCAAATGCAACAATTGATCAAAATTTGCAGAGAATGATAGAAAATGAGAAGAAACATTGGCGCTTGGTACTTGAACGTCTTTTTGCTATAGTGCTAATGTTAGCTAAAAGATCATTACTTTATCGTGGACACCGTGAGCAACTTTATCAGCCTAATAATGGACACTTCTTGGCACAAGTAGAACTTATTGCAAAATTTGATCCAGTTATGTTAGAGCATCTCAAACGAATAAAAAATAAAGAATGCTTTGACACTTATCTTGGAAAAGATGTGCAGAATGAAATAATTGGACTTAGTTTGAGAAGAATACTGAAAACTATCGTATCTTCTGTACAGTCATCAAAATATTTTTCTGTTATCATGGCACTCCTGATGTAAGTCTTAAGGAACAGCTTTCAATTCTTTTGAGATGCGTTAAAATTAATCGGGAAGAAGTACAAATTGAAGAATTTTTTTGTGGTTTTTTTTCACATAACTGATAGCACTGGTTCAGGTTTATTTGAAATTTTTTTTAATTTATTAGCTGAGTATAATTTGGATCTAATGAATTGTCGCGGGCAATCGTATGATAATGGTGCTAACATGCGAGGGCAATACAAAGGGGTTCAAGCTTTAATCAAAGAAAAAAATCCCAGAGCTCTTTACGTTCCATGTGCTAACCACACATTTAATCTAATGGTATGTGATGCTGCGAAATCAGTATCAATTGCAATTAACTTTTTTGGTACTGTTCAACGAATTTTTACATTTTTTCCTGCATCAACCATTCGATAGGACATGCTGCACAATGTTTGTAAAATGACTGTTAAATCATTATCAGATACGCGTTGAGAAAGCCGTATAAAAAGTATAAAAGTTGTAAAAGATAATTTGCTTCAAATTATAGAAGCTTTATACAAAGTTGCAGATGCAAGTTCAATTCGAGTTGCTGTTTCTGAAGCTAACGGTCTTGCGAATGAGATATCTTCATATCAGTTTATACTCTCACTTACAATTTGGCAAAATATATTGTATGAAATTAACAAAGTAAGTAAAGTTATGAAGAATCCCTCGGCAGATATTTCTATTATGATAAAATTGGTGAAAACTACGAACAAATTTTTAGAATCATTCAGAAGTGACGAATCATTTGAAGTGATTATTAAAAAATCTGAAGAAATAGCTATAAAATTAGGTACTGATTCTGTATTCCCTTAAGTGCGGCTTAGCCGAAAACGACATTTTTTTGAATATGAAGGAACTGATACACCTCTAAATAGAAAGTCTAAATATAAAGTAGATTTTTTTAATGCAATAATTGATGTTGTATTAGTAAGCTTAAATGAAAGATTCAAAATGCTTGATTCATACAACAAAATATTTGGTTTTTTACCCCTTACCGAAAAAATGCGAAGTTTAGATGCAAATGAATTGTTGAATGATTGTAAAAATTTAGAAATATCACTGAAAAATCCTAGTACAGAAGAATCGGACGTGAACCATGAAGAGTTATACTCGGAAATAAATACATTTTTAAGAATGGAAGCTTTGGCGGAATCGAAAGATGCACTGGAAATTTTGAAGTATATTACGGCAAATTCTTTAATCGAAATTTTTCCAAATTTATTTATTGCTCTACGAATTTTACTAACTTCCCCTACTTCAGTGGCAAGCGCAGAGAGGTCATTTTCCAAATTAAAACTCATAAAAAACTATTTACGTTCCACTATGGGTCAAGACCGCTTATCTGTATTAGCTTTAATTTCCATTGAAAATAAAATAAGTCAGTCCTTGGACTGTTCTGATTTAATTGATGAGTTTGCGTCTTTAAAAGTCCGAAAGTGAAACGACCGTTGAAGTACTTCAACGGTGTTTCTTCAACATCTATATGTTATATATGTATATATGCTTCGTTCAATATGTATACATTTTCTTTGGTCAAACTCTGACAATTTTTGTTTGCCAAAGTGTAAATAAATTTATAAATTTTTTTTTCATTTATTCATAAGTTTTTATTGCACTCACAATTATGTCTGATAATTGTGTCGCCTTAACATGATGGAAAAATATTAGATCATAAAAAAAGGATATTTTGTCTTTTTTTTGTTGTTTAATTTGTCTATTTAAGTTTATTGCGTTTGATTAAATTTCGGAAATTTTTAACTGTAAGGTGTTTGCCAGATGTAGGGTTTTTCCATGATGTTAGGTGAAAGTAAATTTTTTCAATTTTTTATGTGCAATATAATTTAGGATAAGTTTATTTTAATTGGTTAATTATAAGTTTAATTTTTGTTGTAAATATTTAATAATTTTGTTTAAGGAGGAGTTAATTCTGTTAGAAAAGTTTGTGTGAATATTTTGGTAAAAACTCCTCCTTTGACGAGATTCTGAAGAGGGGACAATCTTCTCAGAATCAAGGATAGTTTGAAGTTTTTGTGGAAAAATAAAGGGAGTAAGTTTTTATTCTTGGTTCTGAAAGGATACTCTCCTTCAGAACAAAATTATAGTTTTTTCGTTTATTAAATTGTGTTTATTCTCTTCCATTTAATTATATCAGCTTTATTTGTATGTTTTTTCGATAATAATAGTATGTATTATTGTATTGTTTTCTAACCTATAGCCTAATGAACTTAACCTATTGCCTAATGAACATTTTATTTAATTGGTATGATTCCAATTGGTCAAATTGTTTTGATTTCATTAAAATTATTTTCAAATTATAATCACAATTGCTTTGATAAGTTTTCTTCAAAAATCAAATTTTGAGTAATTCTCTTATTTCGTTTAGTTGAACTTGGTTGATTGTATGAGAAGGGCGTTTTTTATCATCAGGGTTTTTTTATTAAGAAATTTGATTTATCAATTAAAACAATAAAGATTTATTGTTTTAATTGAAGAAAATGTTTTTATTTTTTATAATACACAATTCTTTTTTATAATAAAATCTTTGTCAGAGAATAAAGTATTGTAATCGATTCGTGAATAATGAATTTTATTCTCTCGCAAATTAAAATTCTCGCTCGTGCCTCGCTCAAATTTTAAACTTTTGCTGGAGAATAAACTACTTCATTATTCACTCATTGATTAAACTACTATTTTTTTCCATTTTTTTTGTTTTTATTGTAAAATCCAGTTTGAATTTCTTTAAGTTTTTTTATTTATATACATAATAAAATAATTCGACAAATATTTAAGAGTTGAAGTTTGAATATATGAAAATTTATAAAAACAACAATCATACTTCTTTGGGGTCCAGTAAATTTATACTAAAAATAGTAGCTATATTAAAATAAAGAATTAAAGACAATAATTGGTATTTGAATAGTTAAAAAGTTAAAGTTAAGTTCAGTTTACACATAAATTATGCAATACCATAACAAACCAAAAAGTGATTAAATTTAACTTATGAAATTAAAGAAAAAAAAAAATAAACGTAAACAATAATAGAAAAAAATATAAATATATATCTATAAAAAAATAAAATTATTATTAAAAACTAAGAGTTTTAATTTGTGGAAGATTATGGAAAAGAGTTTGTAAACGCTGGTGAATTTTCCATCCACGGCCTCAGCTGAAGATATTAGCCGGATACAAAATAAATTTATATAATACAAGGTACGTAGAAAACGTAACAAAAGGTTAAGTTTTAAGTCAATGTAATCGATCCTCCTAAAATCTGCGAAATAAATAAATGGTACCGCATTTTGAGTAGTCTTAGTAGTGCATCTTTAGCCAAAATAAAAAAAATACTTTATGTACATTTAAAACCTATGTGGGTTTTTTGTTTCGTTACGTTCTAATAAATATCCAAAACACAATAGAACACAAGAATTAAAAACTCAATTGATATAATAGAAAACTTGCCCATGGCCTCGCATATGGTAAATCCGCCACTGCCTTCTCAATAATGAAACCCCAACAAAAATATTTGTGTTCTAGCCAAATCAGCCCTTAGAAACAAACAAAGATTGTTTAATATTTGGTTCCATAACAAAAATACCTAAACGATTTAAGTTCTAATATCTATACAGCCCAATAGTATATTAAACCAGATAAACGAAAACGGAAGAAAACAGAAATTGACAGAGCGAGAGCGGCAAAACTATCTACCAAGTCCATTTCTGACAAAAGTTTTTACAGTGCCATTAATTCTTCAAAGTCTGGTACCAACTCTTTTTTAGGGTTCCGTTTTTTATACGGAACACTATTGGTGAGAGTAAAACGTGTTTTTCACATTATATTGATTATCTCGTAAACTATAAACGCTATGAACTTTAAATTTGGTATGCGTATAAAACTAATCTGTCCACATGAAACGATGGATACAAATAAAACTAAAGTGGTTTTCGTTTGGTTTACAGGGCTGCGATGTGAGACCTTTGAGAAAATACATTTTTTTATAGATTCAAGTAGGGTATCATATGAAAGGGCTTCATTTCAGTATTCCATAAAAATCTATTTTGGAATTTTACACCTCACCATTTTTTGTATAATTTTGAATAATGACTTTTTTTTCGCGTTTTCTTACCTCGATTAGCTCCGAACCTATCTGATCGAAAATTTTCAAATGTACTTGGAATGATAGAAAAATTAGTACGTTTTTAATAAACAATATAAAAAAGTGTCATATTTCCATACTTAGATTTATTAAGGGGGTGGAAATGAGGAGGGGTAAAAACACTATTTAAAATGTGGTCAAGTGGAGTGTCATTTAAAAGAACACTTAATTTAAAAAACAAAGCAATTTTTTTAGAATTTTGCGATGCCCAGTTTTTGAGTTAAAGTAAAAAAAGTGCGAATTTAGACCGTCCCCCCCCCCCCTACGTTTCGACACTGATTGACAGAAAAATTTGTAAAAATTCACAGAGTTAGGAAATTCGCTAAATTTTGTACGAAAACTATAGCGAAGTCTCCAATAATTGTATTTCTGTGTGTTTAGAGGACCAGGGTAGAGGGGGTAAAAAAAATTATTTTTGACCCAAGCGAGTGGGGTGTCATTTGATAGAACATCTAATTTAGAATTCGTTGCAATTTTTTTTAGAATTTTACGGTGGCCAGTTTTTGAGTTATGGTGAAAAAAGTGCAAAATTCACACCGTTCCCCCCCATACGTTTCGACACTGTTTGACAGAAAAATTTGTAAAAATTGACAGAGTTAGGAAATTTGGTAAATTTTGTACAAAAACTATAGCGAAGTCTCCAATAACTATATTTCTGTGTGTTTAGAGGACCGGGGTAGAGGGGGTAAAAAAAACTTTTTTTTACCCAAGCGAGTGGGGTGTCATTTGAAAGAACATCTAATTTAAAATTCGTTGCAATTTTATTTAGAATTTTTCGGTGCTCAGTTTTTGAGTTATTGTCGAAAAAGTGCAAAATTCAGACCGCCCCCCCTCCATACGTTAGGCCACTAAATGACAGAAAAAATTGGAAAATTTCACAGAGTTAGGAAATTTGGTAAGTTTTGTATGAAAACTACAGCACAGTTTTTGAGTTATGGATAAGAAAGAGCAAAATTCAAAACGTGCCGCCGCCTACGTTTCGACGATGACTGAAAAATTTGAAAATATTCACAGAGACAGGAATATTGGTAAATTTTTAATGAAAATCATATCGAAGACTCAAATAATTATATTTCTGTGTGTTTATGGGATGGGTGTGGGGAGGGAAAAAACCATTTTTGACCCAAATGAGTGGGGTGTCATATGAAAGAGCACTTAATTTAAGAAATGTTACAATTTTTTTTTGAATTTTGCAATGCAGAGTTTTTGTGTTATTGAAAAAAAATATTTTTAGTATGTAGCCTTTCCACCCCCCTAAATTTCAACACTCGATTGACCGAAAAAATAATCAAATTTAATCCATTTACAAGCTGGTGTAATTGAATCTTTTTTAAGTTACCAAAAACATCTATGGATAATATTTAAACTGAATTAACATTTTTTTTGCCATTTTTGATCAATGTAGATTTGATTGTAATTCACTATTGACATTTACAATTTAACATTTATTTTGTTATGTGTCTATGGTCTGAAAATATAAGAACATTATAACACAACTTTTTGTCAATAATTTTTGATATTGTGTTCTTGTACTTGTTAAGGGTTCCGTGAATCCTTGACGAGCGAGTTTTATTCGCACTTGTCTGACTTTTTTTCCTATTATTGACAATTATTGACTTAATTTAATCGTCACTGACCCAGCGAGAAAAACCACATTGTTCACGAAACGCTTTGCTGTGATCTCGACTGTTTTAGAAACTCCTAAAGAAAAACCGAAAATCCAGTCTTCAGGAGTTAATATGAAAGATCTTTATTTCAAACCCATAATTGTCAAAAAAAATCTTAAGTGGGTTAACTCTCAGTTCTATATAAAATATATGGGCATTATATTAATACACAGCAGTAATGCCAGATCGGGGTGATTTTTTTTCCGTTTATTTCATTTAAAACTGGAAAGCGGGCAAAAACTTGGCAGGTGCGGACTTTTTCACAATTAATTGTAGAAGCGTTTTAACTTTTAAACTTATTCAAAATGACCGCAACAACTATTTTTTTACTATGCTTCCAGAAAGATGTTGATTACTCAATAATTTTGTTTAAATGAATCTGCGAATAATCGCCTTTATAGTATACAGTAAAATCGATGAAATTTCAGCTTTCAGATGTTGATGTTCTGATATTTCTTAGGGAAATAGAAACAAACGTTTCGAAGATCCCAAAAGTGATAACATATTTCTGAGTTTCAGGAATATTTTCACACTACGACACAAAAAATAAAATCACGTGCAACTATGGTTTAAGATGGCTCCTCTCTATGCATCGATGCATTTTGAACATATTAAAAAATTGGGATGTTTTGTATTATTATTTCGATTATACGTATCGAAAAAGAGGTATTGCAATTTTAAAATATTTTGCAAACCTCGAAATCAAGGCATATTTACTTCTTTTAAAAAACGACTTTCGCAATTTTGATAGATTTAATGCTCTATTTCATAGAAATACTATCTTATTCCACAAGGTGTATGAAGAATCGAAACAAATATCGTTGTAGTTGTGGTTTTTGAAGTTTTTCCATATAAACAATTGGATTTATATATGTGCCGTTCACTGCACAAAGTGACTAACTCCACTTTTTGAAAAATTTTAAGCTTAAATGTCAAAGTACTTGCTATAGTCATAAATTTCTATGTTAAAAACAACTTTCTTGAATAATTAAGATATACACAATTAAAAGTCAAAATTTGTCTGACCATTAAAAAATGACTATTGACTAAATGACTAAAAAAAAAAATAAATATCTATTATACTAATTAAATTACTACTATAATAGCTAATTGATATACTTAGTAACCAAAATTAAATAAATTATGTTTATAATAACATTCCTGAATGATAAAGATCAACACTACTAAACATCGAAACTTTTTGACCTTTGAAAAAAATCCCATTTCTCAACATTTTGTTTTATGGAGTTAATCATTTTGTGCAGTGAACGGCTCATATATGAGCAATTTCACGAAGATTCAAAGCGTTTTGACTTGACCCCTCTTAATTTTGATTATTTTTTGTTTATAGATAGTCTTTCATAAATAAAAAATACAAGTTCTCTTAGAATTTTTTTTTTCGACCAGGGGTCTTCACAGGGTGCCCCTCAATTTTTTGTTATTTTGAGATGTGAGTGCATTTTGACGAGCGATTGTAGAAAAACTACTCAATCGATTTTCATAAGTGATATGTCGTTGAATAGGTATTAGAACAAAGTTTCAAAAATGTACACTGTTAATTTTTTGAAATAATTTTTAACGGTTTAACATAAGAAAAGAACTTTGTAATTGAAGAAAAGTTGGCGCTACACCTTTTTTTTTTAAACTAAATTGAAGCTTATTTTATACCTAACTACTTGTGAAAGTTTAGGAGATGCATTATTTTTTGTTTTAAAGATAAAATTCGTTGTGCATATGACTGTCGGGAATCAGTTTTTTCTGTTCTGAAAATTATAATGGCGTTACAAACTAAGCGATTTTTTTTTATGTTAAATATCAAATATTTTATTATTAAATGAGCTTTTTAAAATATTATAAAAATTACATATGTACAACTAAAAATATAGGTGCACCCTGTGAAGACCCCTTGTCGAAAAAAAAATTCTATGAGAACTTACAAAAAATAATCAAAATTAAAAGGGGTCAAGTCAAAATTTCCCAAAAATTTGCTTAACTTGCGTGAAATTGCTCATATGTATATTTTTTTTAATTGAAAGCTTGATGGGAAGGAAGGTTTTCCTTAAATAAACGGTAAAAATCGGGAAGTTTTGATACGGCAACGGGAAGTTTATTTTTTAAAGTCTATCGATGCACACATATAAAAATGTTAGGAAGACAAATCTGACAGCCAACACCTTTTTTGAAACAAAATATCAACAACCGATTGAAACTCACCGATCTACATCGTACAAATGAAATGCTATGTCCGAATCAACAGTCCCGGGGGCGTACAATTCACAAAGGTTTAAAAAGCGTTCATCAACACCTCAACACGAATGTTGTTGTGGGACCTAGGTCTTAAAAGGTATCTATGTGTGTTGTTGTAATTCCTACACAGAACTTTTTATTAAAAAGAAATTCGTTCGACCCCCCCCTAAAACTTTTCCTGTGTGCGCCCCTGTGATCAAGTATTCTTAAAATTAAATATGAAAAAAATCAGGGTTGTAATTAAAGACGGTTTTGTATATGACATAGATATTAGGTAATTTATTCATATTGAGTCATCTACTTTTTATTAGAAGTAATATAAATATATATTAAAGATTTTAAATTGTAAGACTGTATGTTTTAAAATGTGAATTGTATGTGATTATATATGAAAATGTTTAATAATTAATAATAATTTTTAAAAAGGTAGGAGAAAAAGTACAGTCTTAAAAAAAAACAGTCTTCTTTCGCAAAAAATCATGTTCCTAATCTCGCGATCATTTCCAACCTCGGCTATCGCCTCGGCTGGTAAAGTATCCTCTCGTTTCAAAATACGCTGTTTTCTAGATATTGAATTGTTATTGAATTGTTGAAAAATATATATTGGATTGTTGATGAAAATAAAATTTAAAAACTTTGGGTTTTAAATCTAATTCGCAAGTTCCTAATATACTTCTGCGGTTAATATTATTTTTTTCTGGAAAGCATAGTAAAATTATTAAAAAGGAAGAATTTCTAACCGAAATATGATTTTAATTTGGATTGAAGATGATCCGATTGTACGGAGTTTTATAAAGACGTTATAATGGATATAGAAATATCTTGTGAAAACAAGTTGCAAACTATTATTCAGAAACCAACGGGCCAAACGGCAATTCGTACAATTCGTGGGATGTGGATCTTGTTTTGTGGAGTGGAAAAACAAAAAGTTACACTAGAAAAGCATGATAATGCAACTGTTACAGATAAACATATTAAAGCCCACAAAACCAGATTGAATGGGGAAGAAAATATTAACCGTTTAAAATTTACATAAAGAAGCCAGTCTAAATAGTACGCCCTTAAATGTTCTACTAATTTAACTTTTTTTCTCTTTGTTGATTTTTTTTAAAAAAATGTGAGCATTTTTCCATAAAAGGGATACGGAAGACTTAAGAACAATTTTAAATATAAGTGTTGAAACTCAAAAAATAGATGTGTTTGTGATCTTATTACTTCTACTTTTACTTAGTATAGAATCTGAAATTTATGTCATATTTCATATCATTTTTATATGCGCATGGGGATCAGTTTTTGTTGATTTATAAATTTGTTTAATTTTATATCTAAGAATGTGACAACTCTGCGTATTGCACGGCCAACTTTTGTCATATGAGTTTATGTGAGATATTACATACCCCAGCTGGATTATTGACGATACAATTTTAGTTTTGTTCTTGCAAATTTTTAAAATATTTTCGATTTCCTCCTTCCTATTATGAAATATTAGCCTATGTAAACAAAAAACAAACAAAAATTAATTTTCGTCCATCAAAACCTCAAACGCAAGTTTGTATGGGACCTAGATCTTAAAAGGTTTATACGTGTTGTTGTGATACATATTGTAATTCCTGCTACAGACTTTAAAATTAGGTCGGATATATAAGACAATAATGAAGTCATTGTAACAATTGTCTGTTTTTAAAACCACAAAGCCAGTATTGAAATTTCGGTCCTGTATTGGAAACTTAAGTTATAATTCCAAAAGTCATTTAAGCATAGTCACTCACAATTCACAAATCTTTCCATATTTGCATAATTATTAATTTTAAAAATACAAATTGCAAATTTCTTAATGTATTAAAAAAAATCGTTTAGTAAAAAATTTTTCATTACTCCAATCGTTTTCAATTCATTCGCGATGAAATGAGTTTGTATTGAAAATTGTGTTTTATTTTGCGTTGTTTTGGTTTTCGAATTGCTTTTCCGGCCGCGCAGACCGAGGAATTGGTATATTCGAAATGATAAATATGTACGCAGAGGCGTAGCTAGGGGGGGTGGGGGGGGGGGGGCGGTCCGCCCCGGGTGTCACCCGTTTTGGGGTGACACCCGAACGTAAACAACTTAAACAAACCATCACAATGTTTTCAACGATAAATCACTTCGACACCGTTTTGGGGTGACACCCGAACGTAAAAAACTTAAACAAACCATCACAATGTTTTCAACGATAAATCACTTCGAAACCGTTTTAGGGTGACACCCGAACGTAAACAACTTAAACAAACCATCACAATGTTTTCAACGATAAATCACTTCGAAACCGTTTTGGGGTGACACCCGAACGTAAACAACTTAAACAAACCATCACAATGTTTTCAATGATAAATCACTTCGACACCGTTTTGGGGTGACACCCGAACGTAAAAAACTTAAACAAACCATCACAATGTTTTCAACGATAAATCACTTCGAAACCGTTTTGGGGTGACACCCGAACGTAAACAACTTAAACAAACCATCACAATGTTTTCAACGATAAATCACTTCGAAACCGTTTTGGGGTGACACCCGAACGTAAAAAACTTAAACAAACCATCACATGTTTTCAACGATAAATCACTTAGAAACCATTTTAACCAGCAGCCAAATTCTGTAATTATAAAGCGGTGAAGTGATAAGTTTTTTAATGAAAAGAAACGAAGAAATTTTTATCACTTCACCGCTTCACAGTTACAGAATTTGGCTGCAGGTTATCCATATAATTTTAATTTATAAATTGTGATAACTTATAAATGTGTCCTATAAATGTGTTATTGGTTCAAAAAGAATCTATTCTACTTTTTAAAATTTTTGAGTTATTACGTGAAATAAAATTTTAACAATATTAATCGAATCAACATGTTGAGCATTGAATCCCATCACCACAATTACTCAATAGCTTTGAATATTCCTATAGATACCGTATTGACCGTTTTTTACGATATATTATTTAGTATGCAAGCATGATTATTTAATGACCAGGTCTGAAAACACATATGCTGAATAATGTATAGGAAAAGTGGTTTACGTCGATAATGTGGCACCCTTTGTCGATAGGGTGGCACCCTTGAGTTACAATGTCTATATTCCAAAATTATTTCTAAAATATCCGCTTAACCTTACTACCTAATATATGTTTTACATTTCAAACAAATTAATTGCAAACACCTAAGGAAACTAACAAACAATCAAATTACCGTGTTTGTAAATGATCTCAACTGTAGAATAAAATGGCAGTTATGCAATTACTGCAGTTTTGCAAATTTTTGAAGGTTGATACATACTCATACTGTTTGTTTTCAGTTTTATATATTTATATATTTGAATTAAATGAAAGTATATCATTTAAAATTACATTTTGTTGGGTTTTAAATCCCTTGGAAATTTCAAACTCATCAAGTGATTCTTTTAAAGATCCTTGGCTACATAAATGTAAAGCCTTCAATTTTTTTTTAAAAGTGGTATAGCTATTGTTATTAACTATGTAAATGGTTTGCAAAAATAAACTTTAAATTTTGTTTATTTTTCTTCTTAGGCAGGTATTCCTTAAATCAGTCTGTAAAACATTTTCCGGTTTTCCCGATGTAAAATTTTTCACAAAAATCACATTCAATTTTGTAAATTATTGAGCATGATTCTAATTGAATATTTAATTTTGGTTTCAATTCTTTATATAAAATATCTTTTAGGATTTCATACTTATATTTTTTTAAATAGTTCCTTATAATATTAGACTATGATTTGTATATTCCATTTTATCAAATATTATTTAATATAAGTTGTTACAAGGAAATTTAAATAAATTAATTTTCTTGGCGGTGTATTTAGTCGTTAACACAGTGTACTTATTATGAACTATGTACCTATTATGTATCCTACAAATATATTTAGAATTAATGCTTTGCTGATACCTATACTATAATTAAAAATATTTTTTTAGATTTCGTTTAGCAAATATCCCAAAAAATAAATATGCCACGAGGAGTTCATAATTTTTAAAGAAAAAGTTGGTTCCAGCAGAGAAAGACCAAATCTATAAATATGTTACAAAACCCGATGATATCCAAGGTTCATCAAAAGAAACTGATTATCACGTTGATGCAACGAATGTTTCAGAGATGAAATTGGCTTATCTTCGGAAAGTAACAGCAACAATACAGAATTAATAATGATAACCTATGATGACCAATTAGAAAGGAATAATGAAAATGACAGTGATAATGCCGCTAATGCTTTTACTATCGAAGACAGTATTTGCATGGGTGAATCACTTCAGGACTTAAGAGATGTATCACATTGGAATATACTCGTCTCTGGTAATGTTCGCATTGAAATCATAAAAAAAGAAAGTAAACATTTTCAAAATAGAGAAGGGTCGTTTGTTACTGTATCTAGACACGGGTTAGACATAAAAGGTGATGTTCGCCATCTTTCTAAAGAATGGTTTTATAAAATGATGAATAATGGTGAAAAAATTCTACGGCCATGGATTGTTTATTCTCCTGTAAATAATAACTTGCGTCCTGTATTGCTTCTGTTGTCGTGTATTTGCTGTCACCAACAATAATAATACAAAATCAACATTTACTACTGGATATCAGAAGCGGTGGAAACTAAATCCCAAAGTGGCCGAGCATGAAACTTCAAATGAATATCTGGAGAGTTTTGAAAAATGGAAAACTTTGGAAATGAGGTTAAAAATTCATAAAACGATACGAGACGCAGCCTTGCAATTAATATATAATAAAAAACAGAAGTGGAAACATCTTTTATCAAGATTATTGGATATAACTTTGTTTTTATCTAAACAAAACCCAGCTTTTCGTGGACATAATGAAGGACAAAGTTCTTTAAATAAAGGCAATTTCTTAGAACTAACCAAACTATTGTCAAAGTATAATGTAGTGTTAAAAGAACACATTTTGAATTTGGAGCATGGTAAATCACCAAAAGTGTCATATTTGTCACCAGATATACAAAATGAGTTCATAAATGTTTTAGCGATCCACGTAAAGTTTAAGCTTGTCAACGAAATTAAATCGGTTAAATATTTTGGAATTATGTTTGATAGCACACCTGACATTTCATATATTGATCAAATGTCAGAAGTGATTCGTTATGTGAAAATTGATGGTAGTAAAGTGGAAATCAAGGAAGTATTCCTTGGATTTTTTCCTTTACGTGGAAAAAAGCCGTTGATTTAAGCGATGAAATTCTTACACTGAAAAAAAAATTGAAGTAATGATAACCTCATCTCGAAGATGGCAGTTTATTATTTATGCAAAGAAAAGATGTTTACAAACAATTTCACCGTGATTGGGACAACTACTCAGTACTCAGTAACATTTTCCTGATAACAGAATGAGGTGTAATTAAAATATAAAGTGCTATCCAATATAACAGTAGTTGAATAAAGTTAATAACTATTTCCATGAAAACATATTTCTTTGGTCTTATATCATGAATTTTTCATTTTAAAATTTAAGTATTTGAGATTAATTGAACTATGATACAGAGTAAAACAACGTCTTTTTTCACTTCAAAAACTTTTTATTGTAACACCAAATATTTTCTGTCTCTAAGAGACCTTCTTCTTGGGTTAATTGTTTTCTAAACAGTTTAGAAAGCAATTAACCCAAGAAGAACGTCTCTTAGAGACAGAAAATATTTGGTGTTACAATAAAAAGTTTTTGAAGTGAAAAAAGACGTTGTTTTACTCTGTATTATTGCAATCACTTCAAGTAGTTCACACAAGAAAATTATATAATAATTGAACTATATTTTATTTTCACATAAATATTTCATGTGATTGTCTTAACTGCATCGGCTTATCATTGTACGGTTGTTGAATCAATCTCGTATTTCGATTCGCCATATCTGCCCGCACGGTGAGGTTGAGACAACTGCATTTCGATTGGAAATAGGACATGTTTTTTTCAGTGTAAAATCTTGAAAATGATGGTATAGATGTTATGAATTGTCGCTCCCAAAGGTTATGATAACGCAGCTGTTATGAGTAGTATACATGGAGAAGTGCAAGCTATTATTAAAGCAAAAAATAACAAAGCGATTTTTGTGGGCTGCAAAGATCATTCAATTAATTTATACGGCCAACACTCGTCAGTGGAAGCCATTCTTACATGATTTTCTACTTCGACTAGCCGCTGGGAAGTACTTGCTAAACACAACAAAGCAACTGTTAAAATACTCTTAACAGCGCATTGGAGTGCTCATTATGCTGCAGTAAAAGTATTGGCTGAATACTTTGATGGGATTGTGGCTGAAATTGAGAAGTTAAGTCATCAACAAGAAAATGTAGACACTAGAGGCGCTGCACAGAACCTTATCAATGCAGCATGTGATTTTTCGTTTCTTTGCTATCTTTTGTTTTGGAATGATATTCTAAGAGAAATAATATCTGTGCTCAGATTGGATTGCAAAGCACGGGCTTGAATATTGATCAATTAGCTACAAAAATAGAGTCAATTCATAACGAAGTCTCATTGCAGAAGAGGCAATAGATCTTGCTGCGAAAAAATCGGAGGACTATGACATTCCAATGGAAAGCTGAATTCGTCATAAAAACGCAAAAAACGAAGGGGTGGTGAGTTTGCACCTGATGTTGGACTGACACTGAAAGCTCAACTTAAAAAGGACATGTTGGAATGTCTTGACCGATTCAGTGTTGAACTCTGAACTAGACTGAAGTCAGTTCAAGATTTAGCTTCATTGTTCGAGGTTGTGCAGATAAACACTTAGCTTTTGGCGAACAGTGAAGAGTTAAAATTAGCGGTATCAAAATTTGCTGGTTTTTATGATGCGGTATTGGTACGGTGACCATTTTTTGGAAAGGAAAATACAGGACATTAATTAACTAAAATATTATGTTAAAAAAAAATAACTGCCCTCTACTACCAACCTCAAATAAAAGTGTGTTAAAAAATGTTTTAAAAAAAGCCTACACCGATTTCATGTTGTGATTACCACATATTTTATACTTCGTGAGGCGCCTGTCCTTGACGAGGCCGAAAACTTTTGTTCTGCCATTTTTCTCGATTCGGCCGCTTTTTCGTTCGGCAAGCTCCGAAAAATGCCGATTGCCCGGGCTCTTGTAATTTTTTTTTTACCATGGGAATTGGAAATTTGTTTTAGAATATGAGGGTAACCTTGTCCGACAAAAATTTGTCTGCTTTTGTTTAGTCCGACAGCCCAAACATACCAAAATATCAGTTGTCGGACTCGACAATGGCAGACAAATTACCCTCGTGTTCTAAAGCAAATTTCCAAGTTAAAAAAAATTGTGGTAGCAAATTTACAAGATCGCGGGCAATCGAGATTTTTCGGAGCTTGCCGAACGAAAAATCGACGGTTTGAGGAAAATGGCAGAACAAAAGTTTTCGGACTCGTCAAGGACTAGCGTCTCACGAAGTATAAAATTTGTGGTAATCATCACATGAAATCGGCGTGGGCCCAGGGACTAATAACAAACGTCTTCTTGACTAGAATACTAAAATTAAATACTAAATTTTATTGTATTACCGTCTTTGTTTCTTATTGGTGGTTTCTGGCCACAAATAAAAAATCCAAGCTATAGATCAAAATATAATTTTTTTATTTAAATATTTCGGTCCTTATTTGGGACCCTCCTCAGTAACTAAAATTAAAAATGGTTTAAAATTAAAATCTTAATCTAATAAATATTATACAACAATTAATACTTAACAAACATTTAATTCAGATACTTACATAGTTTAATTGTAAACCATTTTTAATTTTAGTTACTGAGGAGGGTCCCAAACAAGGACCGAAATATTTAAATAAAAAAATTATATTTTGATCTATAGCTTGGATTTTTTATTTGTGGCCAGAAACCACCAATAAGAAACAAAGACGGTAATACAATTTTATCAAAGAGATCAGTGTCAATGTACATACGAAAGTGTATACATTGAACGGAGAAAACCTAACTAAATTTTATTGTATTTTATTTTATTCAAAGGATTACCCAATTTTTTTGCTCGCTAAAGTAGCTTTCTATTGTTTATCGGTTGTAATGGCTGGTTGGTAGACAAACAAACATTTGTTTTTGCTGTTTCAGAAACGTTAGGAGCTAATACGTTGAAAAATGCAAAAAAGTGGGGCTATGATTTTGACATTTGGCTCGATATTGTAATACTTTAGGAAATTTAGACAAATTTTAGGGAAATTTAGAAAAATTATAACTTTAAATGCATATTCGTGTAAAGTTTATGCAAAAAAGAGGACATTTACATATCAAACTAAGAAATAAGGGACATTGTACTGTCCTGTATTTGCAAAAAAATCTCAAGGGACAGCATGGCAAAAAACAGGACAGTCCTGTAAAATACAGGACGGATGGTCACCGTAGGTATTGGCAACAGAACTCCTCATAGAGATACAAAGGGTGAGGAGGCATTTAAAAGCGGCCAATGTTACAGTTTCTAACTGGGTGTACCTAGACTTTTTGAAATTCAGCGTAGAATGGGATTTTTTAGAATTTCTTCCGAATCTTACGGTCGCACTAAAGTTATTTATGACTATTTGCGTATTAGTGGCTTCGTGTGAGAGGAGTTTCAGCAAATTAAAATTAGTTAAAAATTACTTGCGGGCTTATAATAATAATGCTCATTTGTATTAATTAAAAAAAATTATAAATTACGTTTATCGGCTTTTTATTATTATTGACAGATTTTATTTTTGGGGTGACACCACAATATCCGCCCCGGGTGCCACCCATGCTAGCTACGCCACTGTATGTACGCTTAAGGATAGTCTGTAAGTCAAACCGTGGTTGTTACGATACCATTCGGCATTCTCTACAAGTATAGTTTCCAAAACAGCAATCAACCCTTTAGTTATGTCTTTCAAACGACGAGTGGTTTTCGTTCCATATACCGTCAAATTATTTCATTTGATTTAATTGTTAGAGAAAGAAAGATAGCGATCGTAACAAATATTTTAATTTTATATTAAACTGACACTCATTAACAATTTGCTTCTCGAGTTTGATCGCCTAAGATTTAACCTTCTCTTCTATGTAGTGAAAATTAAGTTGTTTTTTTATTCACATCCGTCACGATTATGTTTTCGTTATTTTTCTTATAAAAAGTTTAATATTTTATGATATTTTTTACTATTAAATAAGTTTTACATAATAAAATACAAAGAAAAGAAGATTTAAAAAAGATTTTGATTAATGATTGTACGATTTTTGGGATTGTGTAAATGATGTGGAGTGATTTTATAAAAAAAATATTTTAACAAGCATTTATGTAGAATATTTGTTGCAATTTAAATGCAATTGGCTACTTCACGTGTTGTAAAATTTAATGGTTTAGGTCCTAAACTTTAGGAAGAAATATATTACCTGAGATTACTTTAGATTAGTGAGAAATAATATTCAATAAAAAATAACCTTGAACTTTATATAATATTTATGGAAAAGTTAATTGAAGTAATCATGTTGTATAGAAAAACGAAATCACATTCATCATTAAAAATTGAATTGTAAGTTGAATAGGAAATGATTTAAAATACTGTTCCAATTAGTTTTTGTTTGCAAAAAATTGTTACAAAATGCATTTAAAAAAAAATTGCTATCCTTGAATATTGCAATTTTTTTACAAAAATATAAAGATCACTTTGGCTGGGACGTTGTATACAAGCAACAATGACCGTTATAGAGAAAACTGTTTCGGTTTCAAATTGTGCGTTTTAATTACCTACATTCAAAATGAGCCGTCAATTTTCATGCGCATTTATATTCCAAATTTTATTTAAAAACATAAAAAGCTGTATTGAACAAAAGTCGACATTTCCTTACTGCATCATTCAGATAAATTTTATTTTATTGAAATCCTATCCTATACTAGATATGATTAATGACTATGTTATTATTTGTGTAATTTATATTGAACACGCACTTTAAATTTGCATTTTACATTCATGGGTGGTCATGCGACTTTATCGATTAATAAATTACAAGGAAGAGATGATTCCCATTTTGCCTTATCATATTTTTAAGTGAAAACTTCTTTTTTTTTTTTTTTTTTTTTTTAATAAAATGTGATGTGTAGTAGGCATTACAATATGTGTCACAACAACACATAAAAACCTTTTAAGACCAAGGTCCCACAACAACTTGCGTTCTAAGGATGTTAATGGACGCAAATCTGTTTTTTTTGTTTTTTTTTTAATATTTTTTTTGTTAAGTAATGGATAACTAAACCATAAATCTTATCACATATAAAATATGACATAGGCCAATATTTCGTGATAGGATAGGGAAAATAAAAATAAAATAAGAGATAAAAAGCAAATTTGTTTTACAAATTTGCAGGAACAAAACTAAAATTGGTTTGCCAATAGTCCAGCCAATGGCATAATCCCTGATTATGGGACGCAGTATATTTTTCAATGATTAAAGCTCAGATATGTAGTTATATGAAGGCTCGTTTCATCGAGCAAGCTACAGCGTTCCAGCATCAAGGAATATTCATTAGCTAAGATTGAGAGTGCTACCGTTGACTGAATACAGTTCATCCGCCAGCACCCCTATTAAGATATCACCTTGGCTAGTGATATCTCACTGCTATTGCCAGTGGTATGTGATATCTCACGTTAACTCATATGCCAATAGCAGGGACTGGAGTACGCGGGGTTGTCACACCCGTGGATCAAAAAAATAGAAAAAAATTAACAAATTAATAAAAACTGATCCCTCCATGCGATTAGGGCATGGTCGATTAATCGATTGGGACTAAATATCGATTAACGATTAATATGAAAATTTTAACACCGATTAATCGATTAATCGATTAAATAAAATTTTCACAAATTCTAATATGTTTATTAACTTTTTTTAAACAAATACATATATAAATAATACGTGTATCATATTAAAAAGTTCAACTTTTACAATGACATAAGAATAAACAAAAATTTAATAGCTATCTATGTATTAAGGGCGTAAAGTAGGTCTTTTTTGCCTAAGAATGAAATTGTTGCACTATGCGTTAGCCTCGGATCTGTATCTCCCTCTCTGTCATTGAAATTTTCAGACCTTACGAAATTATGTGTTTAAAAATATACTGTACTAATTGAAAATGATAAGAAACAAGCTGTTTCCTTCAGAATGGAAAGTAATGGAGTTCAATATACTTCAAACCATAGTTTACTGTTTGGATTAATAATAAAAATATTGCTTAAGGCAAAGTAAAGATTTTTGCGTTGAGATCAAATTTTGTTATTAATGTACTTTGTGTTAAACCCATAGCAATTAGAAAAGTAATTCGTAAGAAAAAGAGAATACATCATTAGACAATAATCCTTTTTTACAATTCGATACAAAATTCGTTAAATAAATTTGTAATTTTTTAACATTTTCGTAAATTTAGATTAATCGATTAGTAATTTTTTTGTTCGATTAATCGAACGATTTGCGAAATGATCAATTAATCGAACAATCGATTAATCTAACCATGCCCTACATGCGATCAAAAGCTCAAAATTACGAAACGGAAATCGCACAAATTCTATACAAAGAAGCATAGCTTATGTATGATTAAACATGGATGGCAATCTTGATGAATAAATTAGTTAAAAATGGTGGCACTTAGCCGATAGTGAATTGCAAACGGCAACAATGCGCATTAATACCGATGAATTTACTTAGCTTTCGGTAAGGAAGATTTGTAAAATTTAAAATTGTTGATCTATGGGTATGACAACCCCGCGTACTTTAGTCCCTGCTATTGGCATATGAGTTATCTTGAGATATCGTATACCACTGGCAATAGCAGTGAAATCTCATTAGCCAAAGTGATATCTTGGGGGTGCTGGCGGATGAAGTTTTTTCAATCAACGATACGATCTCTTAGTTTTAGTTATGGAATATTCTTTGATGACACGCTATTTTTTTAAAATAAAATGTGTTTGGTAGTAGAAATTACAATGCGTGTCACAACAACACATAAAAAACTTTTAAGAACAAGGTCCCACAACAACATGCTTCCTAAAGTGTTGGTATAGACGCAAATTTTTTTATGATATGTTATGATTATTTTAGATATAAAAATGTATATAATAGTTGCTTGGAATGCTGATAGATGTGAAACCCAGAATAATTTTAATGATTTTAATTTAGAAATTCTGGAATTTTAATTTGCAATGCTACAATAATTGGAAGATACAAAAAACACAGCTATTTCACAGTTTTAAGTTTTCACTTCTGTCGGCAGTCCCCAAGACTGCCTTCTTTTTTTGTTTTCTTTATAATAATACAGCATCGCTATGGTATTTAATGAGCTAGTTTACTATCGAGCAAAAGATTATAATATGAGCGAGATACGAGCAATTTTTGTATGTACAGGAAAAAAATTGGATAGTAATAAAACATCGGCTGACGTCAGCCTGCTGCGTCTTATTTTTGGCGAACTTTTAGTTTAGTCGTATGTTTGCTCGTAGTTTGTTTTTAAATAAAGGCAAGAGGTTGGCAAAATTGCATTCTGTAACTAATCAGATTTGTTTTTTTTACCAATAAAGATCTGTAATCTTCTTAAAAGATGCATCAGATCATAATCATCGTTTCAGGTCCTTATGGCAATATAGGATGAGTTTGGTTACATTCTCGAACGTCCAAATGGGTTTAACTATTAAAGATGAAAGGTTTGTATACACAGTATACAGATGTAATGAATCCCCATTAGAACAGTCCCCATTAGATACAGTTTGTAATGAATCCCCATTAGAACATCGTTCAAGTGTTTGCATTAAGTTTTTAGCTTTTTAAAGTATTTAAAATCCTTGGTCTAAGTATTTGTTTGACTTTCTTGGCCCATCAGCGATTTTACCAATTTGGACACAAAAGTGTCATACTCTTCCTCGATCTACTCATTCAAATTGCGGTAATAGAAAAATTGGCATAAAAAACACATAAAAAACACTATGTAGTGATTTTCAAATTTTTGAAATTTTCTGTTTGTTTTTATTAAATAAAATATCTAGCTTCGTTTAGAGTAGGAAAAGGGAAGTGTTAAAAAAGAACCAAGGTTATTACATAATTTGGTGATAACGTCCCATTTTGTAAATTTGGAAGCGTATACAATGCATATTAATTACAAAATTATCATTGAACCACGACACCAACCGCGATAAGTTCATGTTTTTAATTAATGATAATTGATATTTAAATATATTTTGCATCAACATCAAAACTATAAAAAATAACCCATACATCACTAAAAACGATTAAAATCGTAATAAAAAATGAATATTTTTCTGCGACCTAAATCATCTGCACTTAAATTCATATTTTCCAATTTTTGCATATTCTTATTTAAAAATAACACCCACACCAGAAACAAACTAATAATAGGCACAGTAATAGAAAGCAATAGTTGATCTCGTAATTTTAATAAAGTTCATGGTTTTGGAAGTTCTATAAAAATATAAAACGAGAATACAGATATAATAAGCATATAGATAAACAATATCAGTTCTAAAAGTCTAACAACTTTTCTAGTTCAAATAAACTTTTTGAAACAAAGCTCGACTTTCTGACTTTTCAGTCTTCCTTCATGTTTATTTTAAATTGTTAACATACTTATAATGCATAAAGAATTCCACAGAAATTTTATGAATGAGTTTTTTACTTTCGTTTGATATTTGCCTTGTGGTTTTTATTCTTTTTATTATTGTAAATTAAATTGTAGGAAATTATCTATTTATTGCAATTTTCACATACCATTAATTGTAAAATTACAATTGATTGAGCGATTTGTTTTCGAAAGAATATCGCCAACAGCAAAAATGGGCTAAAACAATTTATTTTAAATAGTAATAAATTATTTTGATAATCTGTACGTATATTGTGATTTTGAAAAATAGTTTATCTTAAAGGTATACATGTTTTCAGGAGCTTAACCACACCTTAATGTTTTAATAAGGATTGATTACTTTAATATACAAAAAAGGGAAACAACTTAATATATTGTAATCTTAAATTCAATTTTTAATACTCGTAATTAATGATTTATTTAATGTGAGCATGAGTACTTATTTTAACATAAAGTTGAGAATGCAAACAATTGGTTGGATAATTCGTTATTTTACATCAAATCAAATTACTTTATTTTCCACTGTCGTTATTCGTCATTGCCAATTATACAGTTTAAAGGAAGTTTAACTAATTAACATTGGTAATTTATCGATTTATTGTAATAATATATAATTAAAATTAAATAATTACTTTGAATAATTGAATTATTTTCAGAGTAAATGTGGGAGCTGCAAACTAAGTTCGTTTTCTACATATGTTCAATAACGAATATTAATATTTTTAACCTATAACCCACAATTACACATATCACTTGTTTTAAATCAATGATGTTAAGCCAGCCGACACTATCTATGCTGTTAAATAAACCCATTTAAGAGCTGACCAAACAAGAGCTTGTTAAACACAATAAGTGATTAGTGAAGAAATACACTAAATTTAATGAATATATTGTTGCTTGTATAACATATTTAACAAACTTATAAACAAATTTAAGAAATTTATGTCTACACCAGAGCAAGCCATCTTCATTGTAAGCTTTGAACTCAAAATTATTACTCATACTAGATTTCAATTTGCTGCTCAATAAACAATATAAGCTAATGCTTAGGACGGCAATTTTTTGAGTGCGGTAAAACATTTTTAAAATAAAATTTTTTTCTGGGTTTTAAAAACACTCCTTATATCACGTTCCGAAAATCACAATAACGAAAATTCACATTGTCGAAAAGTTGCACCGAAAGATCGTTGTACCGAATTTTTTTTAGACATAATGCAAATATCATATTATTCATATACTTCATCAATGATAGGCATATTATATATATATATATGAGCAATTTCACGAAGATTCAACAACGTTTTGAGTTGACCCCTTTTAATTTTGATTATTTTTTGTTTATAGATAGTCTTTGATAAATAAAAAATACAAGTTCTCTTAGAATTTTTTTTTTCGACCAGGGGTCTTCACAGGGTGCCCCTCAATTTTTTGTTGTTTTGTGATGTGACTGCATTTTGACGAGCGATTGTAGAAAAACTACTGAATCGATTTTCATAAATGATATGTCGTTGAATAGGTATTAGAACAAAGATTTTAAAAATGTACACTGTTAATTTTTTGAAATAATTTTTAACGGTGTAACATAAGAAAAAAACGGTGTAATTGAAAAAAAGATGGCATAGCCTCTTTTTTTTTTTTTTTTTTTTAAACTTAATTGAAGCTTATTTTATATCTAACCACTTGTGAAAGTTGAGGACACGTGTTATTTTTTGTTTTAAAGATAAAATTCGTTGTGCATATGACTGTCGGGAATCAGTTTTTTTTGTTCTGAAGGAAAATTATAAAAATGGCGTTATAAACTAAGAGATATTTTTTTTATGTTAAATATCAAATATTTTATTATTAGATGAACTTTTTAAAATATTATAAAAATTATATATGTAGTACAATAAATAAAATAAATACAATTGTTAAAAATGATTTACTTATTTTACAAACAGAAGTTTCTTTTGAATAGGAAAGCACTTCTGCAATTATTTTCTTTGTATTAGATGGCATAAAAAATGAAATGTTTATTTATCACTTTTAGTAATCACTTGTCACTCTTATAAAAAATAATTTGACAGTCTTGACTGCAAACAAAAAAGCCGTATAAACAACTAAATCTATTTAGGAACTTTTGACTGGAGAAGTATTATGTTCGTATTATGTTATTATGGAATCATAAAGTAAAAGATTGTTTTTCAACATTAAATTACAAATATTTTATTATTGAATAAACTTTTTAAAATATCATACAAATTATATATGTGAAAATAAATATAGTTATTAAAAATTATTTACTTATTTTACATTCAAAAGTTTCTTTTGAGTTGGAAAACATTTTTGCATTTATTGTCTTAGTATCTACTGGTACAAAAGAATGAAATTTTTGAGTTCCACTTATAGTAATCGCATTTTTATATCGATTTTGTAATTTTTCTTTTGTTAATTGATATTCATTTTTATCGGCGTATCCAAATTCATGGTAGATTCCCATTTTAAAGCCCATTCGAAAAGTTTTTTTTGGTGTATCAATAATATTGGGTGTGCAGCACGCTTCAGTGTACCACCAATTCCATCACAAGGTCCCTTTCCATGGCTGGTAGCATGAAAATGCCATTCAGCGTCAACCTTAAATTAACTAATTAACTTATGCCACCATAAAGAAGACTTTTCGAAGAAGAAGATCTTTTACTTTATGATTCCATAATAACATAATACGAACATAATACTTCTCCAGTCAAAAGTTCCTAAATAGATTTAGTTGTTTATACGGCTTTTTTGTTTGCAGTCAAGACTGTCAAATTATTTTTTATAAGAGTGACAAGTGATTACTAAAAGTGATAAATAAACATTTCATTTTTTATGCCATCTAATACAAAGAAAATAATTGCAGAAGTGCTTTCCTATTCAAAAGAAACTTCTGTTTGTAAAATAAGTAAATCATTTTTAACAATTGTATTTATTTTATTTATTGTACTACATATATAATTTTTATAATATTTTAAAAAGTTCACCTAATAATAAAATATTTGATATTTAACATAAAAAAAATATCTCTTAGTGTATAACGCCATTTTTATAATTTTCCTTCAGAACAAAAAAAACTGATTCCCGACAGTCATATGCACAACGAATTTTATCTTTAAAACAAAAAATAACACGTGTCCTCAACTTTCACAAGTGGTTAGATATAAAATAAGCTTCAATTTAGTTTAAAAAAAAAAAAAAAAAAAAGAGGCTATGCCATCTTTTTTTCAATTACACCGTTTTTTTCTTATGTTACACCGTTAAAAATTATTTCAAAAAATTAACAGTGTACATTTTTAAAAACTTTGTTCTAATACCTATTCAACGACATATCATTTATGAAAATCGATTCAGTAGTTTTTCTACAATCGCTCGTCAAAATGCAGTCACATCACAAAATAACAAAAAATTGAGGGGCACCCTGTGAAGACCCCTGGTCGAAAAAAAAAATTCTAAGAGAACTTGTATTTTTTATTTATCAAAGACTATCTATAAACAAAAAATAACCAAAATTAAAAGGGGTCAAGTCAAAATTTCCCAAAAATTTGCTGAACTTGCGTGAAATTGCTCATATATATATATATATATATATATATATATATATATATATATATATATATATATATATATATATATATATATATATATATATATATATATATATATATATATATATATATATATATATTATATATATATATATATATATATATATATATATATATATATATATATATATATATATATATATATATATATATATATATATATATATATATATATATATATATATATATATATATATATATATATATATATATATATATATATATATATATATATATATATATACTAGCGGGACCCGGCGTGCTTTGCTACGCCTATAAATAAAGTTTGTGCGTATACATTTTGTTGACGTAGTAGCAATAATTTCAAAGAGTAGTAATGAGAAATGATTTTCAATTTTTTTTTTAAATATGCATGTAAAAGGATCAGTTTAGTTGATCAGTAAAATATAAAAAATTAGTATTGTATGTAAAATAATGGATATATAAAAAATACCCGATCAAATCTTCAGGTGTGTAAGGTTTCATGTGTGTCTCTATAAAGAACATTATTCGGAACAAAAATCGATTCACAAGTTTTCACTGTGCTCATGCGGTTTAATATACGCTTTCTTTACCGGTAGGTTACTAAAAAAGTTGCAAACAGTTGTGCTCGTGATGTCATCTTATGGTCAGCAAGGGCAGTAAGAATCGCGACAATTCATCGATGAAGGTGCATTCAAACACATTTACAAATTTTAAACATACACACATTTAAAATCATTTCTCATTACTACTCTTTGAAATTATTGCTACTACGTCAACAAAATGTATACGCACAAACTTTATTTATAGGCGTAGCAAAGCACGCTGGGTCCCGCTAGTAAAACTATAAAAAAATTGAAGCTGTTTTTTGAATTCAAATGTCGTATTGAAAAAAACTTCCACAAAAGAAAAGGCTCCTGTAAAAATAAACACAAAAATACAGAGTCCCATGTAGCATTGTTATCTCTTTCCATCTAGAGAAAAAATTATAATTTTATTCTTTTATTGCCAGATAGAAATAACTGCCATACAATATATATTTTATTTTGGTTTCATTCTATAAATAAAAACAAAACCAAAAACATTCAATCGTCAAACAATATCCATTTCACTCTAAAATTATTCTAAATAAAAACAAAACCAAGGCGTACATGATACAGTTTTAGTTAGGATCAAATTTTCAGTTTTAATATTATCAGTTTTATTTTAATCGAAATACTTTTGAGAAAAATAAGATAAAATTGAATAAGGTTGGTCATTTTCCGATCGATAAAAATGCTAAATACAAAATATCTACATAAGTCTGTTATTTTGTAAGCATATTTGGTCAAGCAACAGAAAATCTCGATGCTATTTAAGTTTCTAGGCTACTGTGTTTTTCCAATGAAAATACTATCACGTTAAATTCGCACACTACTTTTTATGGTAATAAAAGAAACTTAAACTAAGAAAATATTGCTTATCCTGTTTTTTTATAATCTAATGTATATCATTGAAATACCCAGGTTTAAAAAAAATCGAAGAAGGGCGTCTGATAAAGTAGGTCTGTGCCGTATTATTATTATTTTAAATAAAAATTATTATCTTTAAACAAATTAAGTAATACTTACACATTTTTAATTAATTATTTGGAGTAGTTTTATGCTGCTAAACGAAAAACGAACATTGAAATTTTGAAATGTATAAATATATAAGTTCATAATATTATTGTAGATAGAGGGTTAGTAAAAGAAGGAGAAGAGAAATAATTTAATATAACTTCATGGCAACTACTACATATTTTAAAAAATTATTATTTTGTAGTTAATAATAATAAACTACTAAACTATATACAGCATAATTTGGATAAAATGAAATTCTTTCAATACACGACAATTGGAAAAAGGAAATCGAAAATTGCAAAATTTTGACATTAACAATGTTTTAAATACAAATACGGCACCATCTATTGGCTAACCCAAATTTATAAGGCGTATATCACACTATCAAATATATTGGTCAATAAAAAAAATTTGATATGAAATTGGAGAGTTGTAAAATAAACTTTGAAAGTTTTATATTAATTAGCAATACAAATAAGAGTATTTTTCAATTTGATATTGATTTTTGTAAATTAACATTGAAGATCAATGATAAATTTAAAAAAATAAATAAATAAATTTAAATTATTGTTTTCTTTAATTTTTACTTTTATGTCGAATTCTTTTCACCCGGATCCATAAAAAAAAATTGATGTAAACCAAAAATTTTATTCTATTGACACAAAAAATCAATTTTTTTTTCGATTTACATCAAAAAGAAAAATGTGCATTTTTTCGTAAATTTTTTTGACATTACTAATATCCACAAAGAAAATTTAAAAAATCATCGTTTTGTTAACGACAATATTTATATAAATTTGAATTGTTTAATTTTGAAAAATTAATTATTGTGTTTTATAATATATATATATATAATATACAATAATGTTACTAACATTTAATAAAATAACTCCTAATAAATAAAAAAACTCCAAAATGGACTTATTAAAAATAAAATACTATATTCCATTGGGCGGATGAAAAGAGATGCATCATAGAAAAAACGAAGATGCTTTTCTCTAAGTGAAGTAATTTAAATTGAAAACAAATATGAATGAATAAAACAAAATTATTTTATTTACAAATTAATTGAATCTTTTATAAATATTTCAATACGCAATTGCAGAATATGCTATTATACGAAATTTTTCAAATTTAAAAGTAGACAACCGCCATTTAATATCACTAATACAAACATATTTCACATCAATTTTTGTTTTTTGTTTAGAAATTAATTTAGAAAAGTGAAAAGAAAACCATATTATTTTTATTCAAACTTTATAAAAACTAATACACTAATTTTTTTACAGGTCTCGATACTTTCTAACACTTCTATGATTAATACAGAAACGTTTTGACTTAGCATAGTACGCTTTTCGTTTATTATCAAATCAAACGAAACTTTCTTTACTAAAACATATTTGATAGTCTAATAATGGCCTTATACAGATGTTGAAGTTTACTATCAATTGAATAAATTGATTTACGCTGCCATCCGTATTTAACATTTAATTCGCAATTAAAAAATATTTAGACATTAATTCAAAATAAAAACTATCCTTTCTCTCAAGTTGGACCATTATACACACACTGAACACAATGTTATTAAGATTGGTTACGTTGTTGCGGAGTTTATCGCGGACAAACATCGTGACACGTGATTTTTATATATATAAGATTATTCTTAAGTCACTCAAACATGAAAATTGCCCAAAATTCCCATACAAACTCGTATGAAAAATTTAACCTATTTTCGTATTTGTTTTACGGACAGAAGAGAATAAAATATTTTATATATTATGCTTAATATGGTCAGTAATTGTCAATAATAGTTCATAAAGAAACTTAAATTATTTAATTGTAGTAAAATGAGAAATTTCACAGACAATTCAACTCTCTAAAAAAAGTTTCAATAAGGTCCAATCAAAACGCTTCATTTACTATTTTTTAGCAAATCAAAACGATTTGTTTCGATTATTTTTTTCTGGTAGGAAGGAACAGCGAATATTTTCGAATATTTTCCGCCTACTTAATATATTAATTTAAAACCAAAATGCACATACAAAATTATGTGAAAATGCAATTTGCAAATAGTAAAAATGTCCGTTTTCATTCATAAATGATTGAATGTTTGTTTATTTGTTAAAAACAAATTGCAAATTACAAATTTATAACATTTATGCGCCTACTAAGATGAAATAATATTTAATTTTGTTTGACAACAAAGGAATATGTTGTATGAAATAATGTTACTATTTCTGTTCGTTAAATTGTCTGCTAAATACAACTCGTCATCAAATTATTAGTCGATTATTTTTCAACATTACCACTCATGCCATTTGAGGTCAAAAAATTCCCTCGTGCGCTACGCGCACTCGAGACCTCAAATGACATTCGTAATAATGATTTTGTAAAATAATCGACTATTATTTGACGACTCGTTATATTATATATGATAATTTTTAAGATTATTCAAGTTGTGTTTTGAATGAAATCCCATATAAATTTTATTGAATTTATTTTCTTTTCCCCCTTTTGCAGTGCCATTGCAGCAAACACCGGAACAAAATAATCGCTCAACATATTTGATAGTCTATTTGGGCCCTACATGGATGATTAAAAAGTCGATAAAGCAGGTTTGACAGTAAATTAATTAATTTACGCCGCCATCTGAAAGTTTGCTTATAAACTATCCATATTTAACATTTAATTCGCAATTAAAAAATATTTAAACATTTAATTGAAATAAAAACTATCCTATCTCTCAAGTTGGACCATTATACACACACTGTACAACATTTCATTAAGATTGGTTCCGTTGTTGCGGAGTTTATCGCGGACAAACATCTTGACACGTGATTTTTATATATATATATATAATATATATATATATAATAGCGGGACCCGGCGTGCTTTGCTACGCCTATTAATAAAGTTTGTGTGTATACATTTTGTTGACGTAGTAGCAATAATTTCAAAGAGTTGTAATGAGAAATGATCTATTTTTTTTTTTAAATATGAATGTAAAAGGATCAGCACTCTAGTTGATCAGTAAAATATAAAAAAAATAGTATTATATATACAACAAAGGATATATAGAAAAATACGCGATCAAATAAGTTTTCAGGTGTGTCTCTATATAGAACATTAGAACATACAGAACAAAAATGGATTCACAAATTTTTACAGTGCTCATGCGGTTTAATATACGCTTTCTTTACCTGTTGTAGGTTACTAAAAACGTTGTAAACAATTTTGATCGTTATAACATTTTATGGTCAGCAAGGGCAGTAAGAATAGTGACAATATATTCGATGAAGGTAGAGAAGAAGTGATGCAAAAAAGGAATAGAAGAAGTGATGCCAAAAAAATCAAAATTATTTGGATGTTTTTGTATTAGAATTCATAGGATGTGAATTCATAGGGTGAGAAATATTTCTATTTAGTGAACATCCTAAGTCATTTTAAAGTCATTATTGATTGTTGCAAATCAATGCGAAACTAATATCTTACACACGGTCAATATATTGGCATATATGTTCCATATATAGACAACATTAATGGAATATTAATTTTTGAGCGATTTGGTAGGTAGGTAGGTAGCGAAATCCGAAATTCGACGTCCACGCCGTGCTGCCTGGGTAATGCTGACAGAATTAGGTTGGTGTATTAGAGACAAGCAGAGTAAAAACTGCTTAGTCAATGACGCTACATCACGGCGAATTGGCGCCTTAAAACCAATGTGACTCAAGCGTCTGTTCTCCATGTCAGGGGCGGCTTGGAGCGGGCGTCTGTCTTGAATCAAGCGGCTCGCTATATAAACGTGTAAAAAGGTTGTTTCTGGTGACCTTAATATGCAGAACGGACCCATTCACGACAATTTGGGTTGGGCCTAAGGTTAACACCCTAACCCCGGAAAAAAACTCATATGTTAAATTTGGTTATCAGAAAAAGAATAACAGACCCGGACAAAAAAACACAATTTTACCTGGACGTGAAAAAGGACCAGACTACCGAATCGGAACGTGGAACGTGCGCAGCCTGAGCGCTCCTGATGCTCTTATAAGTCTGGAAACAGAGGCTGAGAGGTATAGGATGGATATTATTGCTCTACAAGAAATTAGACAGCCGATAATCGGAAAACAAGATTTAGATAGTCACTCTCTATATTGTAGTGGTCATCCTTCCCGAAGAGAATTTGGTACTGGCTTTCTTGTTGGTGCACGCATACAAGAAGCCGTGATGAAATTCATCCCGGTCAGTGAGAGGATCTGCTACCTACGTGTACGTGGTACATATAATAATATTTCTCTTATTGCCGTGCATGCACCTACTGAAGCTAAGACCGTCGACGAGAAGGATAATTTCTACATAGCACTGGAAGAGGTTATGAAACAAACACCAACACGCGACTTCATTATGGTTCTTGGTGACTTTAATGGACAGGTTGGAAGAGATATCTCTTATGGAAATGTGGTGGGTCCCAACAGCCTGCATTTGAATTCGAATGATAATGGTGAGAGAATGACTGAGTTTGCATTATCAAATAATTTGAGAATTGCCAGTACGTTCTTTCCGCATCGATCGATTCATAAACAGACTTGGGTCTCACCGAATGGAAACACTCGAAATCAAATTGATCACGTTCTAGTAACAGCAGGTTTCTTTTCGAGCGTTCGGGATGTGCGATCCTTTAGAGGTGCATACATCGGAAGTGATCACTTCCTTGTATGTGCAACGATAAGGTTCCACTTCCCAAATCCAGGCATTCCAAAATTCAATCAACGGAAACGTTTTAACATCTCATCATTAAAGAATGCTGAAACAGAAGAGAGATATCAAATCCATATTGCCGAAACATTGGAGAAATCAGAAACCATTAATGGAGACGTCGATAAGTCATGGTATTTGCTCAAAGATGCTGTTTTAAGCGCTGCTGAGGGAATACTTGGACGACCACAGAACCACTCTCAGAAGCCATGGATGGATCAAGCATGCCTTGACGCTATTCAATACAAAAGAGATTGCTATCTGAAGTGTCTACAAGGACGCAACACCAGGTCCACGAAGGAAAACTATAAACTGGCAAGACAAGCCGTTACAAAGCTATGTAGACGAGCGAAGAGAGAATGGTGGAAGAGAAAGTGTGAGGAGATTGAAAGCTTCAATAAGGAACATCAATCGCGTAACTTCTTTCAACAGGTTAAAACCTTAAAGAAGGGCCCTCAAACTAGATCAACTGCTATTCAAAATGAAGATGGGGAGCTACAAGTAGACCTTAAAAATATTTTAGATACTTGGGCCGCTTATTTTGAGAATCTTCTCAACTTAAGTGACCAGCAACAAGTCGGACGACGAGCAAAGCTTATTCGTGCGTCAAAGGTACATGTAGACGAACCCACCAAAGAGGAATTCGATGCGGCGCTGTCAAAACTAAAATGCAATAAAGCACCTGGTATCGACGATATAACATCCGAAATGATTGTACATGGTGGCGAAACTCTATCCTTAAGATTGTTTGAACTTGTTCAAATGATCTGGCGGACTGAAACCATGCCACAGGACTGGAACACAGCTATGCTGATACCAATCCATAAAAAAGGTAATCGCCTACAATGTGCAAACTACAGAGGAATCGCTCTCCTCTGCACAGCATATAAGATCTTTTCCTACATTTTGCTATCCAAAATCAATCCTTTTGCTGAACAACTGTTTGGAGAATATCAGTGTGGCTTCCGGCGGGGCCGAGGTACCACCGATGCACTTTTCTCGATAAGGATGATTTTGGAAAAGTGTCGAGAGTTCAACATACCTGTGCACCAACTTTTCATTGATTTCAGGCAGGCCTACGACTCTCTCGAACGAGAGACTCTATGGTCTGCTCTGGTGTCGATGGGAATTCCTGGTAAACTGGTATCACTATGCAAAATGACAGTACAGAACTCTCAATGCTGTGTACGAGTAGAGAACGAAATATCAAAGTTTTTTAAAGTCGACTCCGGTTTAAGACAAGGTGATGCTATCTCTCCTATACTTTTTAATCTAGCCTTGGAATATGTGTGCCGTCAAAAGAAACTACCGACTAACAACAATATCTTGTCAATAAACTCAGTACAGATGATTGCTTACGCTGATGATGTTGTCATCCTCGGCCGAAGTGAAGCTGTTATGAGTGAGACTTTCAAGTCGCTTGAGAGTGGTGCTAGGAAAATTGGTCTGCAAATTAACTACAATAAAACCAAACATATGAATGTTTCAAGAGAGGCTGAGAAGAAAGATTTGATGTGCGGCGATGAACGAATTGAGGGAGTTGAATCTTTTAAATATTTGGGATCAATGCTTGACTCAAACAACAGCATACTTACAGATATAAAAGCTCGAATCGCTGCAGGTAATCGAACTTTCTACTCAATTAAACCTCTCCTTGGATCTCCGTATGTATCAGCTAACACCAAGCTCAAGTTATACAAGACATTGATTAGACCGGTTGTGATGTATGGGTCACAAACGTGGACCCTTACACAGAATGACGAATCGCATTTATCTGTATTTGAGCGTAAGATCCTACGCTACATATTTGGTCCACTTAAGACAGACGATGGGGAGTATAGAACCCGGTATAACTTTGAGATCAGAGACCTTCTTGAGGGTCCTGATATAATAGGTTGTATCCGTTCTAATAGGATTGCTTGGTTTGGGCATGTTCTACGAGCCGATTCACATTCTGGAATGATTAGAAAAATGTACGTTAGTACCCCAGGGAGTGGTAGACCGCGAGGTAGACCACGACTACAATGGGAGACTGACGTAATAAACGACCTTAAAAAAATCGGCTGCCATGGTAATTATGTCGCTGTTGCGAATGACCGTGGTGAATATTCAAAGCTGATTAACCTGGCAACGCTCCTACATGGAGCATGAACGCCTTTTAAAAAAAAAAAAATTATTGAAAGTATTATTCCCGATAATAAGTAATTATTGTCGAGATTAACCTCACACTCATCAGAGACATCATAGTTCAAACTTCAAAGCCATCATACAGACTCAGCCACAGTGGATGAAACAACAAAAAAACATATTTTAATTTTCATGTTCAGAGAATTTCTAAATTGAAACTTCATTATCTCATATTTATTTAAATTGAATTCTTCATCTGTGATTATACCATTGTAAATTGTATTTGTTCCCGACACGAAACACACAAAAACTGTTTTAAAGAAGTTTTTCTGAGCGAAAATAAAAAATGCTTTAAAATTGCAAAATTCATGTGAATTAAAATAATTACTTTAAGCTTAATCACTCTAAAAATCTCTCAAAACTTAATTTATTTTACACCAAATAGTGTAAAACTTTTGTTTATTTAACATTATACCTGTCGCATATTGTCGGTATTTCATAAGAAAGGAAATTCAAGAAAACTCGTTCTGATAACAGCCGTGTTCGATTTGACTGAAGCATTTGAAACAACGAAAAATTTAATACAATTGTTGTTGTTTTTTCAATTGTTTTAGTCACACTAAACGTACCAAACATTCAATTTACATTGTATCATTTTTATTGCAACAATTATTTATTTTAATAAGGAAAAAATTTCAAAATGTCGTTTTAATTCTATTTCTTTGCTCGTGCTTGTGGGCACACATTATATTTTGCGTTTTTCCGTCTAGATGCGTACACGAATAAATCAGAAGGTATTCCGACGTTAGCTGACCACCACGTACAGTTGTCCAGATGTGAGAAGTACGGATTCTCCAAATCTACCACATCCTTGCAGCAATTTTCCTTGTTCTTTGTTGACAGTCATTGCAAAAGCGAGTCGCACTGGAAACTAAACGTTTGAATTCAAATGCCATATCTGTTGGGATCATTGAAATGCGTAGCAACAGTACATCTCCCACTTTGAATTTTCCATTCAAAATTGATTGTAGCTTCAATGACTTTGTTCATCATCTTTTTCACCAAAAATTTTTAAAAACATTTGTGCTATTTCAAAATATTTGAAATATTTTTTTAATAAAATTTGTTGTGTAGTTGGAATTACAATATGTCTCACAACAACACATAAAATCCTTTAAGACCTAGGTTCCACACCATCATGTTTTTTAAGATGATGGGCGCAAATTGCTAGTGCTAGAAGCATATACAAAGATCATGTAAACATTGTTTTGCTGAAGGATTAAACCCGGCACATTTAATAGTTGTATGGAAGCTCATTTCTCCAAGTAAACGAAAAAGTTCATTTTTTTAAAAAAATATAAAAAAATAAAAAATTTGCGTCCATCAACACCTTAGAAAGCATGTTGTTGTGGACGTTATTCTTCAAAAGTTGTCATGAGTTGTTGTTACTCACATTGTTATTCGTACTACCTAACACATTTTATTTTAAAAGAAATAGCGTGTCATCATCAAAGAATATTCTATAACAAAGACTAAGGGTGCTATCGTTGATTGAAAAAAATTCATCCGCCAACATCCCTAAGATATCACTTTGGCTAGTGATATCTCACTACTATTGCCAGTGGTTAACGATAATTCAAGCTAACTCATATGCAAATAGCAGAAATCTAAGTACGCTGGGTTGTCACGCCCATAGATCAAAAATTTAAAATTTTACAAATCTTCCTGCGGGAGTATATATTTAATTCGTTATTGAATTCTTTATTTATAACTATAAAAACATTGATCAAAGCAAACTACGCTCATAAACCGATATTTAAACAAAAAACCAAATAAAATATTTATCACCAATCACCAATCAAAAAATAATACACGATAATTTGAAAAAGCAAATCGTAGTGTATTTGCACAAACTTCGACGTTAAAAACAACGTTCTAAATACAAATACAACACCATCTATTGGATAACGCAAATTTATGAGGCGTATATCACACTATCAAATATATTGGTCAATAAAAAAAATATGACATGAAATTGGAGAGTGCAAACGTTGTAAAAAAATAGCGAAGTCTACCTAGTTTTTCATCCAGTTTTGATGACAATTTTTTTTACCTCTAATCGTTATATTTTAATTAGCAATACAAATAAGAGTATTTTTCAATTTGATATTGATTTTTGTAAATTAACATAGAAGATCAATGAAAAATTTAAAATAATAAATAAATAAATTTAAATTATTGTTTTCTTTAATTTTTACTCTTATATTTATTCCAACTTTATAAAAACCAATACAACAAATTTTTTACAGGTTCCGAATTCCGATACTTTTTAACACTTCTATAATTAATATATAACCTCCACAATAGTTATTTAAGTATTAAGGGCAGTAAGAGTGTTTTACCGATTGCGGATATATGTTTTAAGATCGAGACTAAGTCGAGATCTCTAATATATTCGAAATCGGTAGTACTCTTAATGCTCAAAATGCTTATTACATTTTTTGCACGATTAATAAAAATTCAATTAAAACTATTTAAATAGTAAAATTCATTCACAAAATTCAAGTTTGAATGTTTTAAAGAAAATTTCTTAAAATGTCATTTCAAAATAGTAAGCTTTGCGTTTCATCATAATACTATAGCTTTTTTGTTGCAAAACTAAATTCCATCGAATATATTTTCAAAATTAATTGCTTTTTTTTAAATCTTTTAACTGCAATATTTTTAAATGAATGTTATTTAAATTTGAAGCTAGTGAATAGATGTACACAATTATTTAACTAATAATCGTTTTTATTCACACCCTGAGGTCTCCTTTACTGGTAAGTAATTACTTACCGGCTGCATGATCGGTAAGTAATTACTTACCGACCAGTGATTTGTAAACGAAACTTACTATGTTTATTTACGAATCAGCGAACATGCAAAATCGCCTGATCGTGCAAAAAATTATCAATAACCTTTGGTAACGTATTTGACTTAGCATAATATGCTTTTCGTTTATTATCAAATAAAACAAAACTTTCTTTACTAAAACATATTTGATAGTCTAATAATGGCCTTACACGAAGTTCAAGTTTACTATCAATTGAATAAATTGATTTACGCTGCCCTCTGAAAGTTGGCATATAAACCATTCATATTGAACATTTAATTCGCAATTAAAAAATATCTAGGGATTTAATCAAGATAATAACTATCCTATCTCTCAAGCTGGACCATCATACACACATTGTACAAAAGTTCATTAAGATTGGTTACATTGTTGCGGAGTTCATCGCGGACAAACATCGTGACACGTGATTTTTATATATATAAGAAGATATATATATATATATATATATATATATATATATATATATATATATATATATATATATATATATATATATATATATATATATATATATATATATATATATATATATATATATATATATATATATATATATATACTAGCGGGACCCGGCGTGCTTTGCTACGCCTATAAATAAAGTTTGTGTGTATACATTTTGTTGACGTAGTAGCAATAATTTCAAAGAGTTGTAATAAGAAATGATCTATTTTTTTTTTAAATATGAATGTAAAATGATCAGCACTCTAGTTGATCAGTAAAATATAAAAAAAATAGTATTATATATACAACAAAGGATATATAAAAAAATACGGGGTAGAATAAGTTTTCAGATGTGTCTCTATATAGAACATTAGAACATACGGAACAAAAATGGATTCACAAATTTTCACAGTGCTCATGCGGTTTAATATACGCTTTCTTTACCTGTGGTAGGTTACTAAAAACGTAGCAAAAAATTTTGATTTTTATGTCATTTTATGGTCAGCAAGGGCCGTAAGAATAGCGACAGTACATTCGATGAATGTATAGAAGAAGTGATGCAAAAAGGGAATAGAAGAAGTTATGCCAAAAAAATCAAAATTATTTGGATGTTTTTGTATTAGAATTCATAAGATGTGAATTCATAGGATGAGAAATAGATGAAAAACGTGATCTACGCAGGTGAAAAAGTCGAAATTTGAACTTGACCATTTTTGATTTTCCTGAAACTTGGCATATAAGTAGTATGGACAAAATAAAAAATACTGCTTATTTTAAAATATTTTTAAAGTGCATAGTTTGAGCCCAGGAACCCGAACATGCATGAAAAATAAAAATTCTGCCAATCCTTTGAAATTAAATTGCTCAAGAACGGCTATACCGATTTCATCAAACTTTTTTTTGTTTGATAGATGATTAGTTAGCCCTTTAAAAAAAATTAATTTATTGTTTTTATAATTAATTTTTAAATAAAAATACTAAAAAAACTTTTTTAAAGATGGCGCTAGGGTTGAAGATCAATTGGAATTAAATTAATTTTTTTTCTGAAAATAGTTCTATCCTTACTCTAAAATATATCAAATTAACTCAGAGGCGTTAATTTTTGTTCTTGAGATATTTAATTTTGAAGATTTTTAGTACGACTGAAATTCGAATTTTTCTTCATTTTTTCAAACAACTTCCATTAACAAAAAATTTTAAAATCAATTAAATTTTAACTTTTTTTTTTAAATATAGCTCTAACCTCACTTTAAAATATATCAAATTTACAAAGAGGCGTTAATTCGTGTTTTTGAGATATTTAATTTTGAAGATTTTTGGTCCGATTAAAATTCTAATTGTTCATTATTTTCTCGAACTTCAGTGGTTAAAATTTTTTGATGATATAAATTGTTCGAAAAAATAATGAACAAATATAATTTTAGACGGACTAAAAATTTCAAAATGCCGGTTTAATTCTATTTCTTTGTTCGTGCTTCTGGGCACACATTATATTTTGTATTTTTCCGTCTAGATGCGTACACGAATAAATCAGAAGGTATGCCGACGTTAGCTGACCACCACATACAGTTGTCCAGATGTGAGAAGTACGGATTCTCTAAATCTACCACATCCTTGCAGCAATTTTCCTTGTTCTTTGTTGATGGTCATTGCAAAAGCGAGTCGCACCGGAAACTAAACGTTAATTTCAAACGCTAAATTCAAACGCCATATCTGTTGGGATCATTCGTATGCGTAGCAACAGTACATCTTCCCCTTTGAATTTTCCATTCAAAATTGTAGCTTCATTGACATTGTTCATCATCTTTTTCACCTAAAATTTCAAAAAAATTGTGCTATTTCAAAATATTTGACATATTTTTTTAATAAAATGTGTTGTGTAGTTGAAATTACAATATTTCTCACAACAACACATAAAACCCTTTAAGACCTAAGTTCCACACCATCATGTTTTTTAAGATGATGGACGCAAACTGCTAGTGCTGGAAGCATATACCAAGATCATGTAAACATGGTTTTGCTGAAAGATTAAACCCGGCACATTTAATAGTTATATGGAAGCTCATTTCTTCAAGCAAGCGAAAAAGTTCATTTTTTTAAAAAATATAAAAAATAAAAAATTTGCGTCCATCAACAGCTTAGAAAGCATGTTGTTGTGGACCTTATTCTTCACAGGTTGTCATGAGCTATTGTTGCTCACATTGTAATTCGTACTACCCAACACATTTTATTTTAAAAGAAATAGCGCGTCATCATCAAAGAATGTTCTATAACTAAGAGTAAGAGTGCTATCGTTGATTGAAAAAAGTTCATCCACCAACATCCCTAAGATATCACTTTGGCTAGTGATATCTCACTGCTATTGCCAGTGGTTTACGATAACTCAAGCTAACTCATAAGCAAAAAGCAGGAATCTAAGTATGCGGGGTTGTCACACCCATAGATCAAAAATTTTAAATTTTGAAAATCTTCCTGCGGGAGTATATATTTAATTCGTTCTTGAATTCTTTAATTATTACTATAAAAACATTGATCAAAGCCAACTACGCTCATAAACCGATATTTAAACCAAAAACCAAATAAAATAATTATCACCAATCACCAATGAAAAAATAATCCACTACAATTTGAAAAATCAAATCGTAGTGTATTTGCACAAACTTTAACGTTAAAAACAACGTTCTTAATACAAATATGGCACCATCTATTGGCTAACCCAAATTTATGAGGCGTATATCACACTATCAAATATATTGGTCAATAAAAAAAATATGACATGAAATTGGAGAGTGCAAACGTTGTAAAATAAACTTCGCTACCTAGTTTTTCATCCAGTTTTGATGACAATTTTTTTACCTCTAATCGTTATATTTTAATTAGCAATACAAATAAGATTATTTTTCAATTTGATATTAATTTTTGTAAATTAACATAGAAGATCAATGAAAAATTTAAAATAATAAATAAATAAATTTAAATTATAGTTTTCTTTAATTTTTACTCTTATTTTTATTCAAACTTTATAAAAACCAATACAATAAATTTTTTACAGGTTTCGATACTTTTTAACACTTCTATAATTAATATATAAACTCTACAATAGTTATTTAAGTATTAAGGGCAGTAAGAGTGTTTTACCGATTGAGGATATATGTTTTGAGATCGAGACGAAGTCGAGAACTCTAATATATTCAAAATCGGTAATACTCTTAATGCCCAAAATGCTTATTACATTTTTTGACGATTAATAAAAATTCAATTAAAATTATTTAAATAATAAAATTCATTCACAAAATTCACAAAGTTTGAATGTTTTAAGGAAAATTTCTTAAAATGTCATTTCAAAATAGTAAGCTTTGCGTTTCATCATAATACTATAGGTTTTTTTGTTGCAAAACTTAATTCCATCGAATATATTTTCAAAATTAATTGCTTTAAAATCTTTTAATTGCAATATTTTTAAATCACTGTTATTTAAATTTGAAGCTAGTGAATAGACGTACACAATTGTTTAACTAATAATCGTTTTTATTTACACCCTGAGGTCTCCTTTACTGGTAAGTAATTGCTTACCGGCTGCATGATCGGTAAGTAATTACTTACCGACCAGTGATTTGTAAACGAAACTTACTATATTTATTTACGAATCAGCAAACATGCAAAATCGTCTAGTCGTGCAAAAAATTATCAATAATCTTTGGTAACGTATTTGACTTAGCATAATATACCTTTCGTTTATTATCAAATAAAACAAAACTTTCTTTACTAAAACATATTTGATAGTCTAATAATGGCCTTATACGAAGTTTACTATCAATTGAATAAATTGATTTACGCTGCCATCTGAAAGATGGCATATAAACCATTCATATTTAACATTTAATTCGCAATTAAAAAATATCTAGGCATTTAATCAAGATAATGACTATCCTATCTCTCAAGTTGAACCATCATACAAACATTGTACAAAATTTCATTAAGATTGGCTACATTGTTGAGGAGTTCATCGCGGACAAACATCGTGACACGTGATTTTTATATATATAAGATATATATATATATATATATATATATATATATATATATATATATATATATATATATATATATATATATATATATATATATATATATATATATATGTATATATATATATATATATATATATATATATATATATATATATATATATATATATATATATATATATATAAGAAAGATAAGATAAGATATATATATATATATATATATATATATATATATATATATATATATATATATATATATATATATATATATATCTTATATATATAAAAATCACGTGTCACGATGTTTGTCCGCGATGAACTCCGCAACAATGTAACCAATCTTAGTGAAATTTTGTACAATGAGTGTGTGATGGTCCAGCTTGAGAGATAGGATAGTTATTATCTTGATTAAATCCCTAGATATTTTTTAATTGCGAATTAAATGTTAAATATGAATGGTTTAGATGCCAACTTTCAGATGGCAGCGTAAATCAATTTATTCAATTGATAGTAAACTTGAATTTAGTGTAAGGCCATTATTAGACTATCAAATATGTTTTAGTAAAGAAAGTTTTGTTTTATTTGATAATAAACGAAAAGCATATTATGCTAAGTCAAATACGTTACCAAAGGTTATTGATAATTTTTTGCACGATCAGGCGATTTTGCATGTTCGCTGATTCGTAAATAAACATAGTAAGTTTCATTTACAAATCACTGGTCGGTAAGTAATTACTTACCGATCATGCAGCCGGTAAGTATTTACTTACCAGTAAAGGAGACCTCAGGGTGTGAATAAAAACGATTATTAGTTAAATAATTGTGTACGTCTATTCACTAGCTTCAAATTTAAATAACATTCATTTAAAAATATTGCAGTTAAAAGATTTAAAAAAAGCAATTAATTTTGAAAATATATTCGATGGAATTAAGTTTTGCAACAAAAAAACCTATAGTATTATGATGAAACGCAAAGCTTACTATTTTGAAATGACATTTTAAGAAATTTTCTTTAAAACATTCAAACTTGAATATTGTGAATGAATTTTATTATTTAAATAGTTTTAATTGAATTTTTATTAATCGTGCAAAAAATGTAATAAGCATTTTGAGCATTAACAGTATTACCGATTTCGGATATATTAGAGATCTCGACTTCGTCTCGATCTCAAAACATATATCCTCAATAGGTAAAACACTCTTACTGCCCTTAATACTTAAATAACTATTGTGGAGGTTATATATTAATTATAGAAGTGTGAAAAAGTATCGGAATTCGGAACCTGTAAAAAATTTGTTGTATTGGTTTTTATAAAGTTGGAATAAATATAAGAGTAAAAATTAAAGAAAACAATAATTTAAATTTATTTATTTATTATTTTAAATTTTTCATTGATCTTCTATGTTAATTTACAAAAATCAATATCAAATTGAAAAATACTCTTATTTGTATTGCTAATTAAAATATAACGATTAGAGGTAAAAAAAAATTGTCATCAAAACTGGATGAAAAACTAGGTAGCGAAGTCTATTTTTTTACAACGTTTGCACTCTCCAATTTCATGTCATATTTTTTTTATTGACCAATATATTTGATAGTGTGATATACGCCTCATAAATTTGGGTTATCCAATAGATGGTGTTGTATTTGTATTTAAAACGTTTATTTTAACGTCGAAGTTTGTGCAAATACACTACGATTTGCTTTTTCAAATTGTCGTGTATTATTTTTTGATTGGTGATTGGTGATAAATATTTTATTAGGGTTTTTGTTTCAATATCCGTTTATGAGCGTAGTTTGCTTTGATCAATGTTTTTATAGTTATAAATAAAGAATTCAATAACGAATTAAATATATACTCCCGCACGAAGATTTGTAAAGTTTAAAATTTTTGATCTATGGGAGTGACAACCCAGCGTACTTAGATTCCTGCTATTTGTATATGAGTTAGCTTGAGTTATCGAAACCACTGGCAATAGTAGTGAGATATCACTAGCCAAAGTGATATCTTAGGGATGTTGGCGGATGAACTTTTTTCAATCAACGATAGCACCCTTAGTTTTAGTTATAGAATATTCTTTGATGATGAAACGCTATTTCTTTTAAAATAAAATGTGTTAGGTAGTACGAATTACAATGTGAGTAACAACAACTCATGACAACCTCTGAAGAATAAAGTCCACAACAACATGCTTTCTAAGGTGTTGATAGACGCAAATTTTTTATTGTTTTATATTTTTTAAAAAATATGAACTTTTTCGTTTACTTGGAGAAATGAGCTTCCATATAACTATTAAATGTGCCGGGTTTAATCCTTCAGCAAAACCATGTTTACATGATCTTGGTATATGCTTCTAGCACTAGAAATTTGCGTCCATCATCTTAAAAAACATGATGGTGTGGAACCTAGGTCTTAAAGGATTTTATGTGTTGTTGTGAGACATATTGTAATTCCAACTACATAACAAATTTTATTAAAAAAATATTTCAAATATTTTGAAATAGCACAAATGTTTTTAAAAATTTTTGGTGAAAAAGATGATGAACAAAGTCATTGAAGCTACAATCAATTTTGAATGGAAAATTAAAAGAGGGAGATGTACTGTTGCTACGCATTTCAATGATCCCAACAGATATGGCATTTGAAGTCAAACGTTTAGTTTCCAGTGCGACTCGCTTTTGCAATGACTGTCAACAAAGAACAAGGAAAATTGCTGCAAGGATGTGGTAGATTTGGAGAAGCCGTACTTCTCACATCTGGACAACTGTATGTGGTGGTCAGCTAACGTCGGAATACCTTCTGATTTGTTCGTGTACGCATCTAGACGGAAAAACGCAAAATATAATGTGTGCCCACAAGCACGAGCAAAGAAATAGAATTAAAACGACATTTTGAAATTTTTTTCTTATTAAAATAAATAATTGTTGCAATAAAAATGATACAATGTAAATTGGATGTTTGGTACGTTTAGTGTGACTAAAACAATTGAAAAAACAACAACAATTGTATTAAATTTTTCGTTGTTTCAAATGCTTCAGTCAAATCGAACACGGCTGTTATCAGAACGAGTTTTCTTGAACTTCCTTTCTTATGAGATACCGACAATATGCGACAGGTATAATGTTAAATCAACAAAAGTTTTACACTATTTGGTGTAAAATAAATAAAGTTTTGAGAGATTTTTAGACTGATTAAGCTTAAAGTAATTATTTTAATTCACATGAATTTTGCAATTTTAAAGCATTTTTTATTTTCGCTCAGAAAAACTTCTTTAAACAGTTTTTGTGTGTTTCGTGTCGGGAACAAATACAATTTACAATAGTATAATCACAGATGAAGAATTCAATTTAAATAAATATGAGATAATGAAGTTTCAATTTAGAAATTACCTGAACATGAAAATTAAAATATGTTTTATTGTTGTTTCATCCACTGTGGCTGCGTCTGTATGATGGCTTTGAAGTTTGAACTATGATATCTCTGATGAGTGTGAGTTCAATCCCGACAATAATTACTTATTATCGGGAATAATACTTTCAATAATTACTTTGAGCAATACTTGCTCACAAAATCGCCCAAAAATTAATATTCCATTAATGTTGTCTATATATGGAACATATATGCCAATATATTCACCGTGTGTAAGATATTAGTTTCGCATTGATTTGCAACAATCAATAATGACTTTAAAATGACTTAGGATGTTGACTAAATCGAAATATTTCTCACCCTATGAATTCACATCCTATGAATTCTAATACAAAAACATCCAAATAATTTTGATTTTTTTGGCATCACTTCTTCTATTCCTTTTTTGCATCACTTCTTCTATACCTTCATCGAATATATTGTCACTATTCTTACTGCCCTTGCTGACCATAAAATGTTATAACGATCAAAATTGTTTGCAACGTTTTTAGTAACTAACCACAGGTTAAGAAAGCGTATATTAAACCGCATGAGCACTGTGAAAATTTGTGAATCCATTTTTGTTCCGTATGTTCTAATGTTCTATATAGAGACACACCTGAAAACTTATTTGATCGCGTATTTTTTTATATATCCTTTGTTGTATATATAATACTATTTTTTTTATATTTTACTGATCAACTAAAGTGCTGATCCTTTTACATTCATATTTTAAAAAAAAATAGATCATTTCTCATTACAACTCTTTGAAATTATTGCTTTTGAACAAAATGTGTATTGAATAAATGAATATTGCTTTTGAACAAAATGTATACACACAAACTTTATTTATAGGCGTAGCAAAGCACGCCGGGTCCCGCTAGTATATATATATATATGTATATATATATATATATATATATATATATATATATATATATATATATATATATATATATATATATATATATATATATATATATATATATATATATATATATATATATATATATATATATATATATATATATATATATATAAAGATATATATATATATATATATATATATATATATATATATATATATATATATATATATATATATATATATATATATATATATATATATATATATATATATATATATATATATATATATATATATATATATATATCTTCTTATATATATAAAAATCACGTGTCACGATGTTTGTCCGCGATGAACTCCGCAACAATGTAACCAATCTTAATGAACTTTTGTACAATGTGTGTATGATGGTCCAGCTTGAGAGATAGGATAGTTATTATCTTGATTAAATCCCTAGATATTTTTTAATTGCGAATTAAATGTTCAATATGAATGGTTTATATGCCAACTTTCAGAGGGCAGCGTAAATCAATTTATTCAATTGATAGTAAACTTGAACTTCGTGTAAGGCCATTATTAGACTATCAAATATGTTTTAGTAAAGAAAGTTTTGTTTTATTTGATAATAAACGAAAAGCATATTATGCTAAGTCAAATACGTTACCAAAGGTTATTGATAATTTTTTGCACGATCAGGCGATTTTGCATGTTCGCTGATTCGTAAATAAACATAGTAAGTTTCGTTTACAAATCACTGGTCGGTAAGTAATTACTTACCGATCATGCAGCCGGTAAGTAATTACTTACCAGTAAAGGAGACCTCAGGGTGTGAATAAAAACGATTATTAGTTAAATAATTGTGTACATCTATTCACTAGCTTCAAATTTAAATAACATTCATTTAAAAATATTGCAGTTAAAAGATTTAAAAAAAGCAATTAATTTTGAAAATATATTCGATGGAATTTAGTTTTGCAACAAAAAAAGCTATAGTATTATGATGAAACGCAAAGCTTACTATTTTGAAATGACATTTTAAGAAATTTTCTTTAAAACATTCAAACTTGAATTTTGTGAATGAATTTTACTATTTAAATAGTTTTAATTGAATTTTTATTAATCGTGCAAAAAATGTAATAAGCATTTTGAGCATTAAGAGTACTACCGATTTCGAATATATTAGAGATCTCGACTTAGTCTCGATCTTAAAACATATATCCGCAATCGGTAAAACACTCTTACTGCCCTTAATACTTAAATAACTATTGTGGAGGTTATATATTAATTATAGAAGTGTTAAAAAGTATCGGAATTCGGAACCTGTAAAAAATTTGTTGTATTGGTTTTTATAAAGTTGGAATAAATATAAGAGTAAAAATTAAAGAAAACAATAATTTAAATTTATTTATTTATTATTTTAAATTTTTCATTGATCTTCTATGTTAATTTACAAAAATCAATATCAAATTGAAAAATACTCTTATTTGTATTGCTAATTAAAATATAACGATTAGAGGTAAAAAAAATTGTCATCAAAACTGGATGAAAAACTAGGTAGACTTCGCTATTTTTTTACAACGTTTGCACTCTCCAATTTCATGTCATATTTTTTTTATTGACCAATATATTTGATAGTGTGATATACGCCTCATAAATTTGCGTTATCCAATAGATGGTGTTGTATTTGTATTTAGAACGTTGTTTTTAACGTCGAAGTTTGTGCAAATACACTACGATTTGCTTTTTCAAATTATCGTGTATTATTTTTTGATTGGTGATTGGTGATAAATATTTTATTTGGTTTTTTGTTTAAATATCGGTTTATGAGCGTAGTTTGCTTTGATCAATGTTTTTATAGTTATAAATAAAGAATTCAATAACGAATTAAATATATACTCCCGCAGGAAGATTTGTAAAATTTTAAATTTTTGATCTATGGGCGTGACAACCCAGCGTACTTAGATTTCTGCTATTTGCATATGAGTTAGCTTGAATTATCGTTAACCACTGGCAATAGTAGTGAGATATCACTAGCCAAAGTGATATCTTAGGGATGTTGGCGGATGAATTTTTTTCAATCAACGATAGCACCCTTAGTCTTAGTTATAGAATATTCTTTGATGATGACACGCTATTTCTTTTAAAATAAAATGTGTTAGGTAGTACGAATAACAATGTGAGTAACAACAACTCATGACAACCTTTGAAGAATAACGTCCACAACAACATGCTTTCTAAGGTGTTGATGGACGCAAATTTTTTATTTTTTTATATTTTTTAAAAAAAATGAACTTTTTCGTTTACTTGGAGAAATGAGCTTCCATACAACTATTAAATGTGCCGGGTTTAATCCTTCAGCAAAACAATGTTTACATGATCTTTGTATATGCTTCTAGCACTAGCAATTTGCGCCCATCATCTTAAAAAACATGATGGTGTGGAACCTAGGTCTTAAAGGATTTTATGTGTTGTTGTGAGACATATTGTAATTCCAACTACACAACAAATTTTATTAAAAAAATATTTCAAATATTTTGAAATAGCACAAATGTTTTTAAAAATTTTTGGTGAAAAAGATGATGAACAAAGTCATTGAAGCTACAATCAATTTTGAATGGAAAATTCAAAGTGGGAGATGTACTGTTGCTACGCATTTCAATGATCCCAACAGATATGGCATTTGAATTCAAACGTTTAGTTTCCAGTGCGATTCGCTTTTGCAATGACTGTCAACAAAGAACAAGGAAAATTGCTGCAAGGATGTGGTAGATTTGGAGAATCCGTACTTCTCACATCTGGACAACTGTACGTGGTGGTCAGCTAACGTCGGAATACCTTCTGATTTATTCGTGTACGCATCTAGACGGAAAAACGCAAAATATAATGTGTGCCCACAAGCACGAGCAAAGAAATAGAATTAAAACGACATTTTGAAATTTTTTCCTTATTAAAATAAATAATTGTTGCAATAAAAATGATACAATGTAAATTGAATATTTGGTACGTTTAGTGTGACTAAAACAATAGAAAAAACAACAACAATTGTATTAAATTTTTCGTTGTTTCAAATGCTTCAGTCAAATCGAACACGGCTGTTATCAGAACGAGTTTTCTTGAATTTCCTTTCTTATGAAATACCGACAATATGCGACAGGTATAATGTTAAATAAACAAAAGTTTTACACTATTTGGTGTAAAATAAATTAAGTTTTGAGAGATTTTTAGAGTGATTAAGCTTAAAGTAATTATTTTAATTCACATGAATTTTGCAATTTTAAAGCATTTTTTATTTTCGCTCAGAAAAACTTCTTTAAAACAGTTTTTGTGTGTTTCGTGTCGGGAACAAATACAATTTACAATGGTATAATCACAGATGAAGAATTCAATTTAAATAAATATGAGATAATGAAGTTTCAATTTAGAAATTCTCTGAACATTAAAATTAAAATATGTTTTTTTGTTGTTTCATCCACTGTGGCTGAGTCTGTATGATGGCTTTGAAGTTTGAACTATGATGTCTCTGATGAGTGTGAGGTTAATCTCGACAATAATTACTTATTATCGGGAATAATACTTTCAATAATTACTTTGAGCAATAATTGCTCACAAAATCGCTCAAAAATTAATATTCCATTAATGTTGTCTATATATGGAACATATATGCCAATATATTGACCGTGTGTAAGATATTAGTTTCGCATTGATTTGCAACAATCAATAATGACTTTAAAATGACTTAGGATGTTCACTAAATAGAAATATTTCTCACCCTATGAATTCACATCCTATGAATTCTAATACAAAAACATCCAAATAATTTTGATTTTTTTGGCATCACTTCTTCTATTCCTTTTTTGCATCACTTCTTCTCTACCTTCATCGAATATATTGTCACTATTCTTACTGCCCTTGCTGACCATAAAATGTTATAACGATCAAAATTGTTTACAACGTTTTTAGTAACCTACAACAGGTAAAGAAAGCGTATATTAAACCGCATGAGCACTGTAAAAATTTGTGAATCCATTTTTGTTCTGTATGTTCTAATGTTCTATATAGAGACACACCTGAAAACTTATTTGATCGCGTATTTTTCTATATATCCTTTGTTGTATATATAATACTATTTTTTTTATATTTTACTGATCAACTAGAGTGCTGATCCTTTTACATTCATATTTAAAAAAAAAAATAGATCATTTCTCATTACAACTCTTTGAAATTATTGCTACTACGTCAACAAAATGTATACACACAAACTTTATTAATAGGCGTAGCAAAGCACGCCGGGTCCCGCTATTATATATATATATTATATATATATATATATATATATATATATATATATATATATATATATATATATATATATATATATATATATATATATATATATATATATATATATATAAAAATCACGTGTCAAGATGTTTGTCCGCGATAAACTCCGCAACAACGGAACCAATCTTAATGAAATGTTGTACAGTGTGTGTATAATGGTCCAACTTGAGAGATAGGATAGTTTTTATTTCAATTAAATGTTTAAATATTTTTTAATTGCGAATTAAATGTTAAATATGAATAGTTTATAAGCAAACTTTCAGATGGCGGCGTAAATTAATTAATTTACTGTCAAACCTGCTTTATCGACTTTTTAATCATCCATGTAGGGCCCAAATAGACTATCAAATATGTTGAGCGATTATTTTGTTCCGGTGTTTGCTGCAATGGCACTGCAAAAGGGGGAAAAGAAAATAAATTCAATAAAATTTATATGGGATTTCATTCAAAACACAACTTGAATAATTTTAAAAATTATCATATATAATATAACGAGTCGTCAAATAATAGTCAATTATTTTACAAAATCATTATTACGAATGTCATTTGAGGTCTCGAGTGAGCGTAGCGCACGAGGGAATTTTTTGACCTCAAATGGCATGAGTGGTAATGTTGAAAAATAATCGACTAATAATTTGATGACGAGTTGTATTTAGCAGACAATTTAACGAACAGAAATAGTAACATTATTTCATACAACATATTCCTTTGTTGTCAAACAAAATTAAATATTATTTCATCTTAGTAGGCGCATAAATGTTATAAATTTGTAATTTTTTTTTAACAAATAAACAAACATTCAATCATTTATGAATGAAAACGGACATTTTTACTATTTGCAAATTGCATTTTCACATAATTTTGTATGTGCATTTTGGTTTTAAATTAATATATTAAGTAGGCGGAAAATATTCGAAAATATTCGCTGTTCCTTCCTACCAGAAAAAAATAATCGAAACAAATCGTTTTGATTTGCTAAAAAATAGTAAATGAAGCGTTTTGATTGGACCTTATTGAAACTTTTTTTAGAGAGTTGAATTGTCTGTGAAATTTCTCATTTTACTACAATTAAATAATTTAAGTTTCTTTATGAACTATTATTGACAATTACTGACCATATTAAGCATAATATATAAAATATTTTATTCTCTTCTGTCCGTAAAACAAATACGAAAATAGGTTAAATTTTTCATACGAGTTTGTATGGGAATTTTGGGCAATTTTCATGTTTGAGTGACTTAAGAATAATCTTATATATATAAAAATCACGTGTCACGATGTTTGTCCGCGATAAACTCCGCAACAACGTAACCAATCTTAATAACATTGTGTTCAGTGTGTGTATAATGGTCCAACTTGAGAGAAAGGATAGTTTTTATTTTGAATTAATGTCTAAATATTTTTTAATTGCGAATTAAATGTTAAATACGGATGGCAGCGTAAATCAATTTATTCAATTGATAGTAAACTTCAACATCTGTATAAGGCCATTATTAGACTATCAAATATGTTTTAGTAAAGAAAGTTTCGTTTGATTTGATAATAAACGAAAAGCGTACTATGCTAAGTCAAAACGTTTCTGTATTAATCATAGAAGTGTTAGAAAGTATCGAGACCTGTAAAAAAATTAGTGTATTAGTTTTTATAAAGTTTGAATAAAAATAATATGGTTTTCTTTTCACTTTTCTAAATTAATTTCTAAACAAAAAACAAAAATTGATGTGAAATATGTTTGTATTAGTGATATTAAATGGCGGTTGTCTACTTTTAAATTTGAAAAATTTCGTATAATAGCATATTCTGCAATTGCGTATTGAAATATTTATAAAAGATTCAATTAATTTGTAATATAAGAAGATATATATATATATATATATATATATATATATATATATATATATATATATATATATATATATATATATGTATATATATATATATATATATATATATATATATATATATATATATATATATATATATATATATATATATATATATATATATATATATATATATATATATATATATATATATAAGAAAGATAAGATAAGATATATATATATATATATATATATATATATATATATATATATATATATATATATATATATATATATATATATATATATATATATATATATATATATATATATATATATATATATATATATGTATATATATATATATATATATATATATATATATATATATATATATATTTATATATATATATATATATATATATATATATATATATATATATATATATATATATATATATAAATACCAGTTGATATTATATTTACGTCGAAAAAAAATTCGATGCAATGCAACGATCTTTCGGTGACTTTTCGAAGTTGTGAGCTGTCGTTGTTGTGATTTTCGATTCTTTTCTTTTTCGATAAAATGATATATTACTTTTCGATTTATTGATATTTTCGATGAAGCGATTTCGGTAGATATATTTTTCAATGAAACGGCACGTTTCATGAAGAAAACGACGCCTCCCATTGTTTACAGTTAAAAAAAAGCTTGTTGCAGTTGAGTTGCAGCATCCCAACGAATACGTATTTCAAATTATTTGTAAAAGGGTATCAAAATTTTAATTTTCCGGGATTAATAATATGTATTCTATGTGTATAATGACTGCGTTCTTTTGATACATTAGTAATTTTAAGCCTAGTAAGTTTTGGCACGTCATTACATCAAACGATGGTATTGATCGGATAATTAGGCTGACCATTTAAAGTCATTCCTTTTTGTCACGATGCAAATGAAAAATAATCAGAAGTTGAAAATTCAAGTATTTGACTTTAGTGGATGCAGTTATAGTAATGGTAATTCGCTATAATTTTGTTATACGCTGATCAGTTAAAGTAATCCATATTCTAGTTAAATATTTTGATAAAGAATAACTATAGCCGGAAACAAATCTGCATTAAAAGCTTTCTACGTACTACCGCCTAAATTTTATTTAAAATTTTTTTCGGTTCTAATCTATTTAGAAATTCAGAAATGTTAAACATAAATTGAGAATAATGTTTTGTGTCTTAGATTGAAATTGTCTGAACTGTTGGTAATGTTATTTTTAATAAATTTGCATTAAATTGACAATTAAAGTACAACAATATAGTAGAATTAAGTTTGTTAATTAGTTAAGAAGGAAACTTTGTGGAAATGAGTCATCGTAGACCGAGATTTTACTCCATCTGTTGTTGGACTCTTGAGCGGTTGAAAATAATAATCCATCTATCGGATATAAAAAAAAGCCATTGTCTTGAACGGACAAAATTTATAATATGCCGGATGAAGAGATAGCAAGAAAAAGACGAGAGGAGGTAGATGACGAAGGATATAAAAGATCGGTCGACCATGATGGTTTGTTCTTCATTTTTTGATTTTGTAACTCTGTTACTGTTTTTTGTAACTTTGTTGTCACAAAGTCGACAGTAATTGTTAATTTTTTTTATTATGTAAATCAAATTGAGATACTAAACAAAAAAATAATAATTTTAATTGTGATTTTGTCGCTTTTCTGAGTTGATTGTAGTATCTTGACAGTAAGGTGTCAGTAACAAAACTGCAAAGGGAGAAATTATAGCTGTGTTTTTTTGTAATTCTATATAGAACAGAATTAAATTTTTTAATACGATTTGACAACTAATTAATTCTGTAATAATTCTACAGAACTATTTAGCTGTCAAATCGTATTGAAAATTTTAATTTTGTTCTATATAGAATTACAAAAAAATACAGCTTACGCTGTGTTCTTGTTGATGTGGTAATGGGTTACCCTGGTTGATGACAGTATCCTCGCCACAGCCACCATAAAAGCAAACTAAATATTACTATTTGTGTTGCCGCTGATGGATAGCTGACTCTTGCCGGTCATTATTTATTGCTAATGACGTTGATGCGGGTGTAAAATTGACTTATTGGAAATCGTATTAGTCAGCTCAGTATGTGAAAGAAACTAATTGATTGCTATTGCTGACGTGGTATAATCAATCTGGATAATTTTGTTAATTAATACGAATATATGTGCTATTGCTGACGTGGTGCAATCAACCTGGATAATTTTGATAATCAATTCGGATTTACATGCTCTTGCTGACGTAGAATATTCAACCTGGATAATTTGTAAGTTATTTTAGTTAATTTTATCTGTATAAATGTTAGTTAAACTTTAATATCTAATAATAGTATCATGGCTTCCATGTTACACTTAATAAATCAGTTGTGATCAAGACGTGAGAGCGGTCTCGTTCAATCTTCTCGTGATGGTTCCTATAGCTTTGTAATATGTCCTCATCCCTATAAATGATGATTATGATGTAAGAGTTGTACTAAAATTTGTTGTTTTGCATTAATATTAGTTTCCGGGTAGGAACTGCCAATATTAAACAACGCACCAATCTCGGGCCCATATTGGTGAGCCAGGTTTCAGTCTGCGCCAGTTGTAAATGCATAGACTAAACCTAAATGCAGTTTATAATGTTAAGCGTTATTCACCAGGCTAATGCATTGAAAACATGTGCAAGCTATATTATGTTTATCTTTATTTTTATATATGTTACTCTTTCCACAACGTGTTTCCACAAATTTAAATGAGGTTTGGAAAAAAAATTGGTTTGGTAGACCAGGCCCAAGCTTGAAGCTTGGTTTGCCAGACTTGGCTCCAGGACATAAGTCCAAACTTGGTTCAAGCTTGGGCCGTTTGAAAATGTTGGACCTGGCCCAACCACCAAAATCTGTGGCACGGGCTTGGCCCGTAGATTTTTCTTACCCGGGTTTTAATGTAATATGTGTTTTGCAATTTAATAATAACTTGCTTTACATAACCCATATAGTAAAGCTTATACTAAAAATTGCTTTAAATTTTTCAACTGTGTACTATCTCCCATCAATATAGTTGTGATATAAGGCCAAAGTGAATTTATTTCATGAAAATAATTATTACCTTTATTCAATCAACTACAGTTTTATTGAATATAAATGTAACACATTATATTTGGACATAAACCTCATTCTGTTGTCAGGAAAACGTTTACCTGTAGTTGTCCCAATCACCGTGAAATTGCTTAAAGGTATTTTTTCTTTGCTTGAATAATAAACTGCTAATTTTGAGATGAGGTTGTCATTACTTTAAATTTTTTTCTCATTGTATAATTGTCACATAAAATTTATATTGTAAAACTATGGAATCGTCTTACAGAACATCTGCTAAGTTCGTAACCGCTAATGACAAAAACTTTTTCTTAAAATGAATCTGTTGTAGTGCCTGAAGCAACAGGTTGTCTTTTTTTCGATAAAATAGTTTTGTGTAAAACATGGTTAAAATTCTGGTTGATTATTTGCGTAGCTAGAAATAGTAACATAACATACCCACACGAAAGTGTTTTCAAAACAGCCTTATATATAGTTATATTTTATTTACACAAAAACTTAATTACGTTTGCTTTCGCTGTAATCCCTTAAGACCAGACAATTTTTTTCCCACACTTTGCAACATAACTATTAATTAAAACTTATAAAATACGAAGCTTTTCTAATCTCCAATTAACAGTTGTTAAGTAAAAGTATAACAAAAATATATTTTCAATTTATTTTGTCATAAAGAAGATTACGTAATCCTCATTGCCCCAAAGGGTTTTGATGGTTTTCTTTAGTGATTTAGATTATTTCATCGTAAAGAATTTCTGAAACCATGAACTTTATTTAAATTAAACAAAAAAAATTAATAAACTATTTTTTGTTAAAATCACTGTTCCGTGATTCGTGTTGTATGAACTTTAAATATCACACCCATTAATTTATGATAGATTTTTTTTACATCTTCTGTAGATGCCTCAGCACTACTTCTCTTCATCTTCTTCTTGTTTACTAATTTTTATTTTGTAAAATAAAACTTAAAATTATTTATTTCATTTTCCTTTTAAGATTGAAATAAATTATTATTTTATTAATAATTATAACAAATAAATTCTTTTGTAATTGTGTAATTGCATTTGAAAAATGACTGAAATATTAAAAAAAAATAAGAAGAAGAAAAATAAATAAATTATAGTAAATAAGCAAAATTATAGTATAAAATAATAACAAGTTTCTTATGTAAATTAAAACTACGTATTTCGTTTTACCAGTCAATTGAAAGTCTTTAAAAATTAGTATGATTAGTTAACAGTTGGAAACGGTCAGTTTTAGTAAAAGATTAACCTTATTTAAACTAAATGTTTGATTACAGGAAATGAAATATTTAGTTGACGTCCAAACTTTTATCTGAATAAAAAGAATACCGTAACACCTCTTCATCAATATTTGCTTCAATACAACAGTATTGCGAAATTGTATTCCTGCCATTACTTTGGTTAGCCCAGTTTTATACAAGCTGCCAAATAAACATGAACCCAACTATTTTAATCACTGTAGTGTACTGTGATTTCCCGAACGATTTCTTAATGGTAGATCATGATATGGTCGTGTAATACAATACGTAAAACGAAAATAACTATAATAAAATACTAGATAGATATAATTTGATTAGATGCTATACGTATATATACGTATAACCAGGGCCGTAGAGAGGAAAAGCGGGCCCGAGGGGAAACGAATTACGGGCCCTCTTTACATTTATGTTATTTCATTAACCCATATTATATTATAATATCACAAAAATTAAAATGTTGTATATGTTTAAAAACAATTTTACAAGAATGTTAAATATAGGCAAGTTCATTTTTTTTAATAAAATGTGTTGAGTAGTAGGAATTACAATCTGTGTCACAACAACACATAAAAACGCTTTTAGGACCAAGGTCCCACAACAACATGCGTCCTAAGGTGTTGATGAACGCAAATCTTTGGTATTCTGTATTTTTATACCTTTTTTAAAGAATGAATAACTAAACCCATATAAAATATGACTTAGGCCAATATTTCGTGATAGGATAGCGAAAATAAAAATAAAATAAGAGATAAATAGCAAATTTAATTTAAAATTTTGCAGTTACAAAACAAAAATGCTGCCAATAATCCAGCTACACTGTTTTGTTGCTGTTGCTGAGAAGCTCAAACTAAAGTTTCAATTTAGAAAACATTTACTACGTCGGCCATTTTAGAAATTCAAAGCGCAAATGGTTTGTTTTGTTTTGTGAGAGAGAAATAAATATTTATCATGTGGTGGTGCTCAAAAACCAGTTGCTAATACAAGTCGTCAAAACAGGATTAATTCACGTTGTCTTTTCAGGTCCTCCATAAAACAATTATTTTAAATTTCATCTCAATACTTTGATTTTTTGGTTACCGTTAATTTTTTCCAAATCGTACTTTGCAAAATTGACCGCTTTTTATCCTATCCTTATATTTGTAATAAAATATTGTTACGTTTTTCCAAACTTCCTTCGAATTGGCCTAACTCACAATTCGATAAACGCAATTCCCAATCTCTTCTGAGTTCGATCACTGATTAGTAAGCACAAACACCAGGTTTTATTAAGTATTTAACAACTTAATTGTTCCACAACAATGGAAAAACAATACAGCAAACAATATTCCTAACTAGAATATTCGTTTAACAGCTTCAGAACTCCAACGGTTTATTGTAGAAATTTCCAGTTCACAACGTGAACTATCGGTCCTATCCAAAGTCTATGAGCATTATATTAATACTCATATTTCAAAATTTCTGGAAGAACATCATTTAATATCCGACAGCCAATACGGTTTTCGAAACAAAAGATCAACTACCGATCTATTAAACTATGTAGCACATTGTTGGAACAGCATACTTGATAAAGGTGGTGAAACATACGTTATCGCTTTAGACATCTCCAAGGCATTCGATCGAGTCTGGCATGCCAACTTAATCAACAAGCTCGTTGCGTACGGTTTTCATCCCAATGTTGTGAAGCTGATTCAAAATTTTCTATCCGACCGATACATTTCGGTAACCTTAGACGGATATTCTTCTGAGTTTAAACTAATTAACGCTGGTGTACCCCAAGGCTCAGTATTGTCCCCAACCCTATTTTTGATTTATATCAACGAATTGTTGAAAATCACCAGCAACCCAATAAATAGTTTTGCAGATGATAGTACTCTGCACAAGTCGTTCGAGCCCCTTCCTTCAAAAGGTA
>OY856186.1:162928141-162960011 GCA_963693315.1 Diogma glabrata
AATAGGTACATAGTTCATAATAAGTACACTGTGTTAACGACTAAATACACCGCAAGAAAATTAATTTATTTAAATTTCCTTGTAACAACTTATATTAAATAATATTTGATAAAATGGAATATACAAATCATAGCCTAATATTATAAGGAACTATTTAAAAAAATATAAGTATGAAATCCTTAAAGATATTTTATATAAAGAATTGAAACCAAAATTAAATATCCAATTAGAATCATGCTCAATAATTTACAAAATTGAATGTGATTTTTGTGAAAAATTTTACATCGGGAAAACCGGAAAATGTTTTAAAGACTGATTTAAGGAATACCTGCCTAAGAAGAAAAATAAACAAAATTTAAAGTTTATTTTTGCAAACCATTTACATAGTTAATAACAATAGCTACACCACTTTTAAAAAAAATTGAAGGCTTTACATTTATGTAGCCAAGGATCTTTAAAAGAATCACTTGATGAGCTTGAAATTTCCAAGGTATTTAAATCCCAACAAAATGTACTTTTAAATGATAAACTTTCATTTAATTCAAATATATAAATATATAAAACTGAAAACAAACAGTATGAGTATGTATTAACCTACAAAAATTTGCAAAACTGCAGTAATTGCATAACTGCCATTTTATTCCACAGCAATTATTTTTGTGTCCATTGAAAAACGATCTATTTCAATTTATTCTTTGAGTTTCAAGATAAAGGAAAAAAAATTATTTTGAGATCATTTACAAACACGGTAATTTGATTGTTTGTTAGTTTCCTTAGGTGTTTGCAATTAATTTGTTTGAAATGTAAAACATATATTAGGTAGTAAGGTTAAGCGGATATTTTAGAAATAATTTTGGAATAGAGACATTGTAACTCAAGGGTGCCACCCTATCGACAAAGGGTGCCACATTATCGACGTAAACCACTTTTCCTATACATTATTCAGCATATGTGTTTTCAGACCTGGTCATTAAATAATCATGCTTGCATACTAAATAATATATCGTAAAAAACGGTCAATATGGTATCTATAGGAATATTTAAAGCTATTGAGTAATTGTGGTGATGGGATTCAATGCTCAACATGTTGATTCGATTAATATTGTTAAAATTTTATTTCACGTAATAACTCAAAAATTTTAAAAAGTAGAATAGATTCTTTTTGAACCAATAACACATTTATAGGACACATTTATAAGTTATCACAATTTATAAATTAAAATTATATGGATAACCTGGTTAAAATGGTTTCTAAGTGATTTATCGTTGAAAACATGTGATGGTTTGTTTAAGTTTTTTACGTTCGGGTGTCACCCCAAAACGGTTTCGAAGTGATTTATCGTTGAAAACATGTGATGGTTTGTTTAAGTTTTTTACGTTCGGGTGTCACCCCAAAACGGTTTCGAAGTGATTTATCGTTGAAAACATTGTGATGGTTTGTTTAAGTTGTTTACGTTCGGGTGTCACCCCAAAACGGTTTCGAAGTGATTTATCGTTGAAAACATTGTGATTGTTTGTTTATGTTGTTTACGTTCGGGTGTCACCCCAAAACGGTTTCGAAGTGATTTATCGTTGAAAACATTGTGATGGTTTGTTTAAGTTGTTTACGTTCGGGTGTCACCCCAAAACGGTTTCGAAGTGATTTATCGTTGAAAACATTGTGATTGTTTGTTTAATTTGTTTACGTTCGGGTGTCACCCCAAAACGGTTTCGAAGTGATTTATCGTTGAAAACATTGTGATGGTTTGTTTAAGTTTTTTACGATCGGGTGTCACCCCAAAACGGGTGACACCCGGGGCGGACCGCCCCCCAGCCCCCCCCCCCCCCTAGCTACGCCTCTGCATATAATGGCTATGGCCCCATATCAATAACTCCATATTTGTTAGTCTTATACTTGCCTTTGTATATAGTCCTAGTTCTAAGAACCCTAGCTCTTTTAAACTCTGTTCAAAGCGTGCTAAACGACTTGTGGGTGATCGCACTGTTTCTGATCTAGTTGTTTTATATAAACATGGTCATCAGCAGTCCTCGGATGAAATCGGATCATCATGCTTCAACTATATTAATTTTTTTCATTTTATTCGTGAATTGGCTTATGCTAACAGTAAAACTGTCAAGATCACTCACGGTCATAGTGATAGAACGCAGACAGATTTCTTTGTCCCTACATGAAATGCTTTGCCCGTATCAATATTCTCGGGGCGTTAAACCCACAATAGTAAAAAACGTTAATCAACACTTTAGAATGCATGTTGTTGTGGGAACTAGGTCTTAAAAGGCATCTATGTGTTGATGTGAGACGTTTTTTAATTTCTATAACACAACACTTACTAATAAAAGAAAATTCTAAGACCAGATGGTAACATATATATCACTTTTGTATATACATTCACGAAATCTGCACTCTCTACTTTTTATTGTTGTGGTTTTGTTTTTTTTATTTTGTCGTGACAAAAGTTATGAAAAATTCGTTTTTGTGGTTGGTTGCATTTAAAATTAAAACATTTGAAACGAAATTTCTTTTGCAAATATTTAACGCTACATAAAGGTAGCAACTCTACGATTTTCAAGGGCATCTCTCAATTTTTAGTCACAGTCAATTCCAAGGGCATCTCTCAATTTTTACTCACATTTCGAATAAATTTCTTATTGTTATTCTTTTATTGTGTTTTCAGATGGTAGAGATTATTTTCCTCTACCTCACTATCATCTTGAAGTTAGGGGTTTTGAAGATTTTGATTATGAGCAAAAACTAACAATAAAATACTTTATCGCGATTTAATTTTTCAAAACCCTTTATCGTCTGTATAAAATTCAAACAACCAAATCGTGCTAAATTAATTCCTAGACACTTATTAAATTAACTGTATACATGTGATACATTCAAAACTGTTATATAAACAACAAAATTAGTCGTTTGCCTAAAAGTTGTTATTTTGTCACTTAAACTTTCAATAATTCTGATTAAAATAGTAACCAATAGCGAATGCTTCCAAAAAGAGAAAACAACACGAAAATTTGTTGATAAAATGTTTAAAACTGAAGTTACTTTATTATTAATTTTAACTAAATAGTATAATGATCGGAATCGTAAACAGTTTTTGGAGATTCAAATGAGATGTTTATTTTGTATGTTGATAGAATTGATAGGACTTATCAAGTTCTTAGGATATTAAAAAAATGAAGTGCGTAATCTTTACACGCTGTTGAAGTAAAACATCTTTGGCCACTGCAGCAGGTATTACTTAAAATATTAAATATAAAATAAAATAGATATGTCATATTGAAATTTAGAGTTTTTTTCTAATATTCTTGATAATATAATTTGCAACAATGTGTAATAAAAAGCCATATTTACATGTTTTTCAAAGTCTTACAACGTATTACAAATTAAATTTCACGATGAATACATGTCCACTTAATTTAACAATTGGTACAACAATTGATGCATTTTTCAAAAAATTTAGCAAATTTGTAATAAACCTCTAATTTCATATTTCAATTATGTTTATAATTGAATTGACTTTGTAATACATTATGTAAATATTACTTTTTATTACACATGCTGCAAATTATATTATCAAGAAATGCAACTATAAATTGCAATATGACATATTTATTTTATATTTCATCTTTTTATTAATACCTGCCACAGTAGCCAAAAAAATTTATTTCAACCGCGTGCAAAGATTACACCACTCATTTTTCTATTTAACAAAACAAATTTAATCAACACAAATATTTTTTTCCCGCCCGGGAAAGCCCGGGATGCAAACTCTAAACACCATGACCACCATGGCCACCGTGACACCACCACGACCATCATGACCACCATGAACACCATGACCACCATGACCACCATTACCACCATGACCACCATGACCACCATGACCGCCATGAACAATATGACCATCATGACCACCGTGAACACCATGACCATCATGACCACCGTGAACACTATGACCACCATGACCTCCATGACCACCATAACCACCATGACCACTATGACCACCATGACCACCGTGACCACTATGACCACCGTGACCACCATAACCAACATGACCACCATAACCACATGACCATTGTGACCACCGTGACCACCATTAACACTATAACCACCGTAACCACCATGACCACCATAACCACCGTGAACTCCATGACCACCGTAACCACCATGACCATCGTGACCACCATAACCACTATAGCCACTATGACCACCATGACCACAATGAACACAATGACCACCATGACCACCGTGACCACCATGACCGCCATAACCACCGTGAACACCGTGATCACCATTACCACTATGACCACCATGACCACTATTACCACCATGACTACCATGACCACCATGACCACCATGGCCACCATGACCACAATGACTACTATAACCAGCCCTAAATAAGTTTTACTTCAAAAAACTAAAACAATTCAAAATTTAAATTTAAAAAATTACGAAACTCAATAAAATATTACGAATATTATATTATTAGATATTTAAATCTAAGATCGACACGTCCAACTCATTTAACATTTAATACGATACTGAATAAGCGTATAAAAAATACAATACACATAATCGAATTGTCGCATACTTGCCGAACATAATATTCGTTTGCCTTTTTTACTTCTAATTTCTTTTTTATTTTATTGTGTTTAAATTTCTACTTAAGTTTTTTTGGAATTGTGTGCATGTAAATGTTTAAAATTCAAAATCAGACTGTAGTATGATAGAGATGAATATATATGGTTATATATCTGTTCAAATGACTACTTCCGACATTTATGTGTCGACATTTATATGTGTGTCATAATTGAATTGTATCGTATATTTTCCGAATATTATATTCGTTTTTTTATCTTCCGTTGCAAAATTCTTAAAACGCGCCTAAAGAAGTTTTACTTCAAAAAATTAAAATTTTAACATCACTATATTCTTAATGATAAATAACAAACATATTAAAACATTTTATTTAATTTCAACTTTCTTACTTTCTTACTTTATTTTCAATTTTCTTACTTTTCACAAAGTAAGTTGAGTATTAATTTGTAGCCTTTAACATTGTCAGTAGCTTTTATAATTTTAATATTATTGTAAATTCATACATGATAATTACAATTCTTAAATGTTACAATAATGTTTTGTTTTGATGTGTACGCTTGAAGCTACAAATATCGTATTCTTAATTTCACCAAAATCGAAGTAACATTTCAGAAAATATTTACTGTACATCTAAAATTTATTTTAGATTTTTGTAGATTTGAGTGATTCTGAAGATATTGATGAAGAGCCAGCAAAGAATAATGACATCGAAGTTGAAGAGCCTGAAAATGCCAATGATTTTGAAGATAATACAGAATTTGAGAGTTTGATCGATGAACAAAACGAACCACAACAAAAAAGGCCTAAAATTGATTGGATTTTAACATCTATTTTATTGGTTTTTCTTTTTATAAGCTATACACAACCAATATTAATACAGTAAATATTTGTAAATAAAGTAAAGAATTCGTAGCCAATATAAATAAATTGTATGTTGTATTTTACCATTTGTATTTAGAAAAATTTAATATAGTCCAGTAAATAAAGGTCGAAAAAGATCAAAATCTCGTAAAAATCCTGTCACGGATGGGACCTGGTGGAAATTGTTGGTCTTACCGAGTACTTTGACGTGAGCAAAATTACCTTGGGGTTCCGACCCTGTGAGCCTGGAAAATGGCCCTCAAAGTGTCAGAAGTAGTTTCCGGGCCATATCTCCGGAAATATGGCAGTTAGGGCATTCCTGTTTAGCCAGAAATGAAGGTGAGCTAATTATCTACAGAAATGGTCCTGCTCATTTTTTTCGCAACATTGATACTTTTTGCAAAAACGGGTAGTGAAAAATTGTCAAATTTGAGACCATGAAAAAACGCCAGATTCTCATCAAATTTGAGAACTGTGGGCTTGGAAATACCCACAGCTCCATGTTTTGGCCTGAAAAATTTGACCTGCAAATGACAATGGCTTCCTTGTTGTATTTGCGAAATTATCGCGGCCATATAGGAGCATAGGAAGGATCAGTCACACACAAATTTAAATTATACATGTACTAATTTGTTATGTCGTTGTAAATGCGTTATATGTTGTTGATTTCTAATTTAATAATTTATAATAAATGACGTTTTTATTCGCCTACATATTAAAGTGTTACTTTATTACTGTGATTTACGGCCTTAAAGTGTCACTTTTTAACTATTTATTTTGTTGTCATAGCTACGTCCAAAAAAGTAAAAAGCATTTGCATTTGTTTAAATTCTATGAAAAATAAAATTTTTTATCAAAGCAACCCTTAAATTCAATATTTCATTATCCAATTAAAATAGTTGTTATCATTTGTTGTCATAGCTACACAATAATTTGAAAAAAATAATAAATATTTTGTCAAAGGTTACTTGTTCCACATATTTTTATTTTAAAATTTATGAAAATTTATAATTTTAATTTAGAATAAACAAATTTTCTTAAAATATTTTGCTTGCGGCGAATAAAAAATAGTATATAATGCACGGACGTAAGCTATTTTGGACTTAATGTGGGTGCAAATCTCGGCTAGCGCCTCGATTTGCAAACTCCACATCCGTCCAAAATCTTTAGCTTTACGTCCTAGCATCATAATGTACTATTGTTGACGATAAACAATAACAATATAAGTCCACGAGGGACGCGTGAAGCCAGTGTGTGTGTGCCATGTGTGCGCGGACCGATATTATACACGTAATATATGCGCCGCCACGTGAAGCAGAAAAAAAGAGGAAATTATCATAAATAATTTCAGAGAAACTTTTTCTATTTTTTTTTTTGTGGATTAAAAACAATGACATTATTTATATCAATGGAAAGCTGAGAACCTCAGCTTTACTTTTATATAAGTAACAATACCCAAAACATTCATCGGAAAGAAAAAAAAGTGTCTGAAAAATTTGGCCAGCTTTTTTCCCGTGTGGGCGTAAAATCAACTTTTAAAGAGCCCAAGAAATTTCTAAACAATTTGGAAAATACGATTGGAAACTAGACATTCTAAGCTACAAATTGGTGTAACTTATGAGGCACTTCAATAGACAATGAATCTTTTATTAATGATTTTCCGCGGACTTTCCGAAACTCCATGAAAGTCCTCAAAATGGAAATTAATAAATTCCCTTTTGTTTAAAAGTGCGAGAAAGCCACTGTGGCAAACTTTCTGAGATGCTTCAAGACCCCCCCAGGTACAATAATCAAGAAAGAAACATATAAAAACACAATTTTTAAAAAAAATATGAATAAATTTAAAACAGCGTCAGAAAACCGGATAAAAAGAAACTTTGACCGCCGTTTACACTCGTTTACAAACGTGATAACAGGAATTTTATCACAGAATGTGACAGGTACGGGTTTTTTCTTTCACATGAATTTTGAATCATCCAAAAATATTGAATTTTGACCGAGTTATCCGCTAATTTGTCCGCCGCTCCTTAGTAAATACGTGTAAAGCGGCGTTCTGGCTCCATGATGAAGAGAAAAATGCAGGACAAGGTTCGAGTCCGTTATCTCGAAAACTATCAGGTTTACGATAAAAATGATTAGAACCATTTCTGTAGATAATTAGCTCACCTTCATTTCTAGCTAAACAGAAATACCCTAACTGCTATATTTCCGGAGATATGGCCCGGAAACTACTTCTGACACTTTGAGGGCCATTTTCCAGGCTCACAGGGTCGGAACCCCAAGGTAATTTTGCTCACGTCAAAGTACTCGGTAAGACCAACAATTTCCGCCAGGTCCCGTCCGCGACAGGATTTTTGCGACCTTTTAACCTTTATTTACTGGACTAATATGCATGTAAAGTTTTCCAAACTTAACTGTAGCTTATGGAAATTAATAAAGTACTTTTAATTGCCATGTAAATGTTAAGTTTCATGATGTTTTCCCTACCTTTTCGTGATAAACTTTATTCTATTCAACTTTATTTATTTTATACCAAAGTAAGATTTTTTTATCAAAATATTATGAATTATTAACATAAATATGCAAAAAAATTGAAAAAATTGAAAACAATGAAAAAAATCGACAAGTTCGAGATTAGACAATTTTTTTTTCGGTTTTTCTCAATTTTAAGCTGCTAAATAACAATAAATGATTAAAATCGATATACCATTTGAGAGCAGATATCTTGACAAAAAAAATAAGCAATAGTACAACATCAAAATCCAAAAAAAAAATCAACAAAGTTGTTCGCCGAAGATAGGGGTGTTTTTCGGAAAAATGGTCAGATCTCGAAAAATAATTATTTTCCATAATTGAAAAAATTCATGCTCATTATGTGCAAATAATTACGTATGTTCACAAAGTTTCATTTAAATTAAATAATTTTCACGCGAGAAAAAAATAAAAAACAGAAAAATCGGTTTTTCGCCATTTTCTCGCAAATTTTGAGGTTATGTCGAAAAGTTTTGCACAGAAAGTTTTAGATTTTTTTATTATCTACATCTTTTATATGAAACAGTTTTCTCTAGGAGGCCTCGTTTTACCACAACTAACGAAAAACGGTTTTCACCCCGTAGCGTATTTCTATCTTATTTCCTTCTTAAATAGGTATGTGATTTTTAACTCCTACTAAAGTCCTTCTTAACTCCTTCTTAACTCCAGCTTAACTCTTTCTTAAATCGGTATGTCATTTTTTTGTTATACTATCAAAGTCAAAGAGTGACACAGATATTTCTATCTCTTTTTTTCTTTATTGAATTAATTTAAATTAAAGATAATGACAATAATGAAATGAAACAAAAAAAAATTTTTGTGTGCTGTTTAAAAATTTTATGAAGAGAAGCTGAGAAGATAATAAAAATATATTATATATTGGGGGTTTGAAAATCGGTTTTAAGATAACATTAACCCAATATCTTCAAACGGAACGAGTTTTATGATGAAATGGGGTCTTCTAACCCCTTCAAAACTCACGCGCCTTTATAATTTCTCTAATTTATTTAAATTGTTGAAAATATGTCAAAATTCAATGCGCCTAAAACTTTATTTAAAATTTTTTGTTGATCAGAACTTGAACATATTCATGCTCACATCGTTGTTAGCTATCTAAATATAAGTTAAAATAAAAAATTGGAGCAGTATTTATTATTTATATTTTTAACGAAAATTTTTCAAATTGTATTTTAAAAATTTTGTATAAAAATATGGCGGAATCTTGTTCATTATCAAGTATATGATGATTTCTCAAATTAAGTACAAATATCTTCTTAATTTAGTATGACACAATACCAAAATAGTTGAAATCCCTTCTTAATTCGGGTGAAAAACCAAGAACGAATTTATACTATTTTGGGTATGATCATTAGTTTTCAATTGTACACTGGAAAAAAAAGCTGGTTTAATCTATAATATTAGTTCAATCAAATTATTTTTGTAGCATCATCTAAAATTAAGGACAACATACAAAACATTTGTCTAACGGTAAAACGTTTTGTCAATCGTACTAAATTTTAGATAGTGCTACAAAGTTTATTTTGATGAACTAATAATGAAGAATATGCCAATGTGTTTTTTTAGTGTACATTACTGCAAAAATACGGTATGTGACATACCAATTTAAGTAGAAATTTGTACTATTTCGAGTATTGAAATACCGATTTAAGTACATACAATGTTTACTTTTTTCTGTATCTGACAGTTATGAATAATTCGATTGGATTTGTTTAAATTTTACTTAAATGTAGGATAGTTTAGTTATTTGGTTAGTTTGGCTGATTTGAAATATATTGCAGAAGAAACACTAGAATTGACTGCCAGAGTATCCCTTGTTTGAATCGACTCAACATCGCTCATGGTATCAGATGTAACCAAACTAGGCTCTACATAATTTCGTTTTAACTGCTGATTAAATATTTCTTGAATTTTCATATACTTTGATCTCTTATAATAACCGGTTCGTTTCTTTTTTCTCCATAAATTTAATAAACTATTTCGTTACATTTTAACAAAACACGTATAGTAATCATAAGATATAAACGTAACAAACAAACAATAAAAACTGTCAAATGTTGACACGTATACAAAGAAAGCATAAAATATCATACCAATTTAAGTAAAAAATTCGAAGTATTAAAGCCGGATTATCATACCGATTTACAACTTCAAATATACATACCAAATTAAGAAGCCTTTAAGAATTCATTACTCGAGCTCGTACATTCCAATTTAATCTTTCTATATGAATACCAATTTAAGAAGCCTTTAAAAATGCTTAAAAAGAGATGTTACATACCGATTTAAAACCCAGGTGACCATACCATTTTAAGAAAGATTTAAGAAGCATTAAAGTAACAAACATTCAACATACCAAAAAAAGAATGAATTAAGTTGCAATAAAGAAATGACATCCCAAAGCAATACCAATTTTTGCTACTTGGGATAGCACCACATTTCACTACTTCCCTTCATATCAAGTTCGAAAGTTTTTTTTTCATTGTTTACGACCTCAACTATATATTCCAACCGGCCGTTGCCTGCTACTAATTTTTTCATTTCAAAAAGGTAACGGCCCCAGCAGGTCCTAAAACGTCAAGAAATACCAAACAAGCGTGGGTAAGAATTTTCACTTTTGATTCGAGAATGCAATACTTAGGACTTGCAGACCGAAGTAAATCAAAAAAAGTTTTAAAAATAGTGTTCAAGAATTAATTCAGTTAATTAGTTGTGATATAACATCACTCCGATGGAAAATCTCTCATCATGAATATAAGAACTGAATCTAAAAAACATGTTGAAATTATGAAAATTTTTTGCAATCCGTACAATTTTCGACCTATCTAGTTTCGAACCAATGAGAAAATTTTAAGCTTTGAAAAAGTTTATCATTCTCACCAGTCATCTGGGCTAGTCGACTAGATAAACTACCAAAAAATGCCAACGCTTATAAACCAAAAATTAGTCTACATTTCTAGCGATGTATAAGAAAACAAAAAATTTACATATAGTTATATTTAGTAGATTCAGGCTTAGTCAATTAGTTTCTCTAGTGATCACTGTTGTTGTTATACTCTAGCCATGCTAGTATTGAATAACTTATTGTTGGATAATTAGTTGTTGATTATGTGTCAATACACACAAATGATGATTTATCTTCTTCTCGCCGATACAAGTATCTAGTCTACCCTGGGGCCCTATTCCCGAACACATAAATGTCATCACAATATTGTAAATTCACACAATATTGTGAATTTCGTATTATGTAACAACAATTTGGTGAAAATTCAACACAATATTGTGAATCTGACAAGAACAATATAGTTACTGTCAAAATCACAATTTTGCTTTATGTTTTGAGTGTTGACTTTTTTATACAAATTTCATCGATTGGCGGAAAAATTAATTTATAACGCAAAACTAAGTTTTTAATAATATTAAATAATCATATTTTTAAATAAATATCATTAAAACATATTTATTTATTAAATATATTTTCATTTTATTTTGCATCTTTTAAGATTAAAAAAGTTAGTTGTCAAAAGTACGAATCTAGTACTAAAAATCTATTATAATTTTGTAAAAATTTGTTATAATTTGTTTGACACAAATATGAGTTACCGAATACCATTTTTAAACAAAGCTGTTAAGCATTTTGGCGAAATTGACAATATTGTCGATTGACAAATATGTATTCGGGAATAGGGCCCCAAGGGCCCTATTCGCGAACACTTAAATGTCATCACAATATTGTAAGTTCACACAATATTGTGAATTTCGTATTATGTAACACCAATTTGGTGAAAATTCAACACAATATTGTGATTCTGACAAGAACAATATAGTTACTGTCAAAATCACAATTTTGCTTTATGTTTTGTGTGTTGACTTTTTATACAAATTTCATCGATTGGCGTAAAAATTAATTTATAACGCAAAATTAAGTCTTTAATAATATTAAATAATCATATTTTTATATAAATATCATTAAAACATATTTATTTATTAAATATATTTTTATTTTATTTTGCATCTTTTAAGATTAAAAAAGTTAGTTGTCAAAAGTACGAATCTAGTAACAAAAATCTGTTATAATTTTGCAAAAATTTGTTATAATTTGTTTGACACAAATATGAGTTACAGAATACCATTTTTAAACAAAGTTGTTAAGCATTTTGGTGAAATTGACAATATTTTCGATTGACAAATATGTGTTCGGGAATAGGGCCCCTGATGAGAATGATACTTTTTTAAAGTTTAAAAGTTCAATTCAAAAATCAAAAACAATCTTCTTTGTTTTGTTATTATTTAATTGTGTTTTAATTTACTCAATTGCTCTAATAATAAGCAATTTTTCTCACCCTAGGTTAATAATAATAATAAAAAATTACCTAGGTTAATAATGACAAATTTTCTTTTATTTTTAATTCAAATGAATAAAAAAAACAAACAAATAATAATTGCATTCCATTGTTTCATTTTATTATTATGAAACTGCCAGGCTACTTGATATTTTAAGATTTTTAAAAAATGAAATGGAAAATGGCCAATATCAAAATCTATTCAAATCAAATATGATAATTAGTGTTAGTAGTTAAAAAAATTCTATATATATATATACCTTGGTTGAGGAGGCCAATATAGACCTCGAATATTATATCCCTTGGCGCTTAGCGAACTAAAGTTCTCGGTCAATAATAGTTTGCTTCTCAACCTTGTTATATAATATACTATTCTTGAAAATCAAGCTTTTTTAGTCGTGTTAAAATTGTATTTATTGTAGTTAAGTCATTGTTAGTATTATGATTACTGATAATACATAACTACTGATTTCCAACTCCTAATTTTCTGCAAACGACAAAATAGTGAATTGCGGCAAAAAATCGTCGCTTTATTTTATTTTGTACCAGTTTTTTACTAAATAAAATAAAACAAGAATTTACAAAATCACATACCAAACATCCATATCATATATAGGGACATTTTCTCCTTCTTTACATATTTTACATTTTTTACTTTGATTTTAGAACATGTAAGGAATTATTTTTAATAAACATATATTGGGAATAAAGCCTACTAATTATTTAATTACGTATTTAATTAATTAATTATTTAAACATATTAATTATTTTAAATTAATATGTTTATTTTGACGTTTCGGCAAACATCCTTTGCCATTTTCAAAAAGAAAAAAAATAATTACAAACAACATCAACATTCGTTGCAAAAAAATTATATATGTACACAAAATTATTTAATTATTAAATTATCTATATATACAAAATTCTCGTGTCACAGTGTTTTTTAACCAAACTTCTCCGAAACGGCTTGACTGATTTCCATGAAATTTTATGTGTATATACGGTAGGTCTAGGAATCTATCGTAAACTATTTTTTATACCCTTAAGTGATAAGGGGGGCCCTTCCCCCAAAAATTTTTTGTATTTTTCAGACAAAATTTTTTATTTTTTATTTTTTATGATTTGACATTAAAATATACATATAATCCTTAATTTTTCCCCTTCTTCCACCAACCCCCATTTTTTAGTTGCGATATTAGTACTGGAATATTCTTCAATTACTCCTCCGAAACGGTCTGACTGATTTCCATGAAATTTTATGTGTATATACGGTAGGTCTGAGAATCGGTTGTAAACTATTTTTTATACCCTTAAGTGATAAGGGGGGCCCTCCCCCCAAAAATTTTTTGTGTTTTTCAGACAAAATTTTTTATTTTTATTTTTTTTATCATTTGACATAAAAAAATCCCAGCGGCAGGTATATCCGCAAGAAATAGGTAGATTTCGGGGTCAGACGGTTTTGTGTCCGAATAAAATTAGATAAGTCAGATTAGTTTAAATAAAAAATATAAGTAGAAACAGAATAATTCAAAAAAATTATCGAACCAAATTAAATACATTATCCGAACTAACTCCATCAATACAATTTCGGAACAGTTTTATTTAAGTTGGTTTAAACTACTTTTAACTAGTATATTAGTACTGGAATATTCTTCAATTACTCCTCCCAAAAGGCCTGACTGATTTCCATGAAATTTTATGTGTATATACGGTAGATCTGAGAATCTATTTTTATACCCTTAAGTGATAAGGGGGCCCTCCCCCCAAAAAAATTTTGTATTTTTCAGGCAAAATTTTTTATTTTTATTTTTTTTATGATTTGACATTAAAAAATACATATAATCCTTAATTTTTTCTCTTCTACCACCAACCCCCATTTTTTTAATTGCGATATTAGTACTGGAATACTCTTCAATTACTCTTCCGAAACGGCCCGACTGATTTCCATGATATTTAATGTGTATATACCGTAGGTCTGAGAATCGGTCGTAAACTATTTTTTATACCCTTAAGTAATAAAGGGGGCCGTCCCCCAAAAAATTTTTGTATCCAATCCTTAATTTTCCCCCTTCTACCACCAACCCCCATTTTTCAATTGCGATATTAGTACTGGAATATTCTTCAATTACACCTCCGAAACGACCTGACTGATTTCCATGAAATTTTATGTGTATATACGGTAGGTCTGAGTCTGAGAATCGGTCGTAAACTATTTTTTATACCCTTAAGTGATAACCCTCCCCCCCCCAAAATTTTTAGTATTTTTCAGACAAAATTTTTTATTTTTATTTTTTTATGATTTGACATTAAAAAATACATATAATCCTTAATTTTCTCCCTTCTACCACCAACCTCCATTTTTTTTTATTGCGATATTAGTATTGGAATACACCTCAATTCTCAGTAGTCGATAACTGATCAATCTATTAATCTATTTATATATCTTCTATCTACATATCTATATATGATAAATAAAAATGTAAATGTTCGTTGGTTCAAAATAGGCAATCTAGGAATGAACTGGATCGATTCTCTTGAAATTTGGGCACAATGTTGCATTCAAATACAGAAAGGTTATTTTATAGTGTTTTTTAGCGATATGTGTTTCATATAGGAATGTAAGCTGTCAACAAGCACAAGTGTCCCTCACCTGCCTTAATCTCAATTCAATCTTTTTATGGTCGAGTTGCACTTAAAGACTTAATTTAATCGATTAGTTATGTATGGGTGATCACCCATATATTGTTTTGTCCAATTTATCAAGCATATTGGTTGATTACCGATTAATTGTATAATCACTCCAGTGTCCAGTGTTATTGTATAACCAGTATGTTGATGGTTGTTAATGACTTTGTATAACACTTTGACCTAAATGGAAGTAGTGCTAACCACTAGACCATTCAACACATATATGCATACATAAGGTCATAAAAATGTTCTATTTCATTTTTGCCCATTGCATGGAAATTGGTTCTATTGTATATTATACCAAATACTTCCACACGGAATGGCGTTTTGATAATTTGTTTGAAAACCAGATTTCAAAAAACCATTTAGTGCATTTGTTCAAAACAGCAGTTGACATGATGTATGTGATACATATATAAGTTTCAATAGTTCAGGTTAACTAAACGCCTGCTAGAGGACATGTGAGAAGATTCAATGCTCAAACAATAAACGAAGTGACAATTAATAAAGTCGGCAATAAATTTCAACCGGGATATATTTTTGTCAATAAAAGAAGGATTAATGATTTGAGGGGAAGAAGATGAAGATTTCTACATTTGGAAATGCCGTCAATTGTTTCACCAATACATGGTAGATATGTATGCAAAAACATTCGAAACAGAACGTTTAATATTCATTCGTTTAAATCAAACCAAGCTTTTCTCTGAAGTACCAGTTTATTTGCGAGAGCCAATTTAATATGACGGTTATTCACAACTAACGCACATACACAAAATCATCTCAAATGCACACGGCAAATATCCGATGCCAGCTTCGATAAAGATTTGTAGGCAGTTGTGACGAAAAATATGTAACATGAGCTTTCCAGAACACTAAATCCACTGAATCCAAAGTACGCAAAGTGATTTCATCAAGGATTAAGTCAGTTACAGGAAATACAGTTACATGAAACGATGCATATCCTTTCTATAAAAGAAGAGCTGCAGCAGATGGCGGTAAGGTAACAACACATATATATGCGAAACGGGACTATGGAAATAGTTCCATAAACATGGATGGTTGTTCCATATTAATCCTTTGCTTCAAAGAACATACAGATCGCACATAAACTTGGAATACGGTATATACGTCAAATTAGTCAAATACGTTAGTTAGAAAGTAATTTAATAAAGGCAACATTTCAGTTTTAGCGTGCTACAATGAAGCAGCACTGGGATGTATGCATCATTCATCAATGACACGTGCAGCAAGTCACCTCCAAACTAAGTTCGGGCTTTGTTTGAAATCATGCTGACCGCTTACTGTTCTTCATCTACAAGAACGTTATGGGAAAATATATTAATCGCACATGGTTGATGATATTTCCTGCCCAATATAGCAAAATGATTGAAGATCTGTGCGTAGTATTCGCGAACTTAGTTCTCAATCAATTATTAATGCTACCGCCGAATCGATCTGCTCCGTTGGTCAATGTGAAATTACGTCGTTAATATAAATACAATACTGATGATTAGGTTTAATATAAATACAATACGGTTGATTAGCATTTTAATTCAAAAGATCACAATTGTCAATTAAATTGAAGTTTGCAATCACCATAAAAAAAGATCACGCTCAATCATTAAAAGCGCGCGCTTTAGATGTAGAACGGATTGATTTTCGTTTGGACAATTATATATTGCGTAGACAGAATAGAGGCATAAAACTAGCTAATCTCTATATCTGAACCAACAATGGAGCCACAACAAATAATGTATAACCTGCAGAAGCATCGAGAAATTGAACATTAGAAACCTGTAGGTTCTCTATTCTTAGTGAGCACTGAGCACATTCAACATATGGGTACTGCGAACATATGTAAATCTATTTATGTTCTGTATACTGTTATATATAGAAATGACACACCTCTACTAATGCAACAAACTACTTAAATTTTTTTTTGCTTACTTGAAAACTTATTTGATCGCTAATTTTTCATATATCCGAACTGATCAGCTAGAGTGCTGATTATTTTTCATTCATTAATTTAAAAAGTTAAATTAAAAATTATGCTATCATTCTCATTACCACTTTTTGAAATCATTGCTACTACGTCAACAAAATGTCTGTGTACAAGATTTATTTATAAGCGTAGCAAAGCACGCCGGGTCCTGCTAGTTTTGTATATATAATTTCTTCTTCAACGAATTGATGTTGTTGGTAAATATTTTTTTTTCTTTTTGAAAATGGCAAAGGATGTTTGCCGAAACGTCAAAATAAACATATTAATTTAAAGTAATTAATTTGGTTTAATATCTAATAGGCTTTATTCCCAATATATTTATAACAAAATTAATAAATAAAAGCCTTCAAAATACTATTGTAAGGAATTTTGTAAATAAATATTTGTAAAGTATTTGCACAAAACTGCCTAACATTATGATAGTCTACAATCTACATTGCATCTTTTAAGAATTAAAAAGGATCAATTTCTCGAATATACCATAATAAGTCAATTTTCACCTCTAGTGATAAAAAACGTGTGTAAATTACTTTCGCCCTTAGTGAAGAAAGTAAGAGGTTAAACGCAATATATTCTTTAAAGATTTAACTAACGATATAATAATTGAACATTATAAATTGTCAATTATGCAACTGTAATTGTTATTAATTTAATTTATAAAAATAAAGTGCAAGATTTTGTTGAAATTTACTTTTATGAAATCAATAAATGTAACCATTATAAGCTACAAGAACACCGTACATATTATGAAATCATTTGAACGCTAGTTCGATTCTCAAACGGGCATTGAGATTGGATTTTGTAATGAATTTTTCATTTTATAAATCGATTTTTCATTCAATCCAAATGAATACATGCACAGTTATATAGACTTGTTTTCAAACCTTTCAAAATTCACCTAATATAACGGGCTTTAGTAAAACCTTTGCATTGGTAAATCTTGTTGAAAGTTATTGATTGTATTTGAAACATTAAAAAATCAGTTTAGTTAGTTAAGTTTATTCAAATCCTTTAATTTTCTAAATTTGTTGTTTACACTTTTTACATAAATAATTTACAATTAATATTTCTATCCTTAATATCCTTGGAATTTGTTATTATAACCTCCACGTTGGCCGCCTGAAAATTGATTTTGATTGAACTGTGGTTGTCCTTGTGTTTTAGCTATCAATTGTAATGATTTAGCAATAGCCTCTGGAATTGGTGGTGATGTTGGTAAATGAGCACCTTCAGCACGAAAACCATTTTCATCAGCAATGTAAGTTAATGAGATTGGCTGTCCTTCAGGCGATGTATATGAATATGAACCTTGAATAACTTGAGCTTCTAAATCTTTTTGTCCTGCATTTTTAAGATAACCAGATGCTTGTGCTGCTTGACCATCACCAGTTGAGTAACTGTATTTAAAACTTCCATCAAAGTTTATGTCATTGTTATATGAGGTAATTGGAACGTTGTTTCGTGATCCAGAATAACTCTGAAATTAAATTTTAACAATCATATTATCTTCTGAGCATCTACAACAAACTGTAATCATTATTTTGTTTATATTATTTTAAAATTACTTTCATTATTATTCATTTTTTTAAATAATAACCTTTGAAAGAAATGTTTGACCACCTAACACAACTATTCAGAATTTGTTCACCCGAAAAATTAACCGATTATTATGAACCGCTACATCTCATAAAGTACGGGTCATTGTTAAAATTTGCAAGCTATTTTAATATCAAATTAACAAAAAACTATAAATTTTATTTTTAATTTTAACTGATTCATATATATTAAGAAATTAATTAAAATTTTAAGAAATTATGCATTAAAACGAATATTATGAAAATGCTTTAGGGGATTTTTTTTTATCTTAACTAAAAGTTTTATTTTACATTTAAAAAAAATGAAATTTCGCGTTGTATGATGATTTTAGAATTGCACTTGAACTTTATAAATGTTATATTTATATATTTCGTTGAAGATGAATAAGGTGGTATGTTGTTATAGAATTATGTTTTTAGATTTATAATTCAATTAAAGATTTGACAGAAGAATAAAAAATTGGTCGGTTAAAGAAAGAATAACTAACCTGTGCACCCCCCTGGTTTCCTGGACCATATTTATATCCACCTTGTGGGGCTGTAACAGCCAATCCAATTAATCCGAGAACACTCATGGCCTTTAACTAAATAAAAAATAAATATTAATTCACAATTCAATCACTATATCGCCAAATTTATTTTTAATTTACCGAAAACATTTTAAATTTATATAATAACTAATTAATTTATTCTTTTCTATATGATGTATGAACTGAAACTATAATTTATATCAAAAAAATCGTTACATTTATATACAAAAAAATTCTAACCATTAAAATGATTCCACTTTTGGTAAAATAAAATCTCTTTGAAATCCTCTAATACAAATAAAAACAATAAAAAAATGTAATTGTTAATAATAAATTGTAAAAAAGTGTGATCGATTCCATTTCCAATACATATTTTTATTTTTGAAAATAACATATCATTTTATTGTTTCAGAAAAAAAAAATACAAAACAAAATTATGTTTAGTGAATCGTAAGAAAAAAATCTTATTGTATTAGTTTGTAAATATAAAAAAAAAGAATAGCTTTTGAGGCGGAGAGAGATTGGAGAACATGTAGTTTTTTGATTGTTGTTTATCTTAGAAAAAATATATCAAATCAAATGTTATGTATTGAAATATCAATCAGCAAGTAAGGTGTTCTTAAAAGTTAATGTTTCTACCTAATGTTATGAAACTGTAAAGTTCGTGTGATTCAAGATATATGGGAATTAAATTACATATTCCTAAATAGAAATTTCATGAATGAATACACCTTGCATTTTATAGTTTGTTATAATTTCTTCTATCGCGTTTAGAAGTATATAAGTAATTCTATCGTTGTCCATCTTTTTTTTCCACTTTACATCATTTAAAAAAAGAAGAATGAATTTATTATGCTCAAAATACATGTGCAGAAAGTCTGCACACAGTGCTGCATGCATATCTGCATCTAAAATATATGTGCAGAATTTTTATATATTTGACGTGCAGAATTTTCGTAACAATGACAGTTCGTGTTCTTACGTATTATGAAATAGTTATAAGTGAAAGTTGTCGCAATTTAAAGAAAACTGTCTTTTTAATTAAAAAAAGAAGAAAATAACTGAATCGTTACCTGTAAAAACGTTTATGTCTAAATTAAAATTTAAGTTAAAATTACATTTACCACTGTTTCCGATAATCCTTTCCTAAAAATTTATTTATTATAACAAAATTAGTTTCAATTATTTTATAAATTGGATTATTTAGAATATTTGAATATCTTTATAAACAAATAATCATTACAAAAATAATTTCATTTTCAAAAAAATATCATTCATTTTTATTTGAGTTTAAAAAAAATAATTCATTTTCAAACAAAATGTCAAAATCATCCATTTTTATCTGAGTTTTCAAGTAGTTTTTGTTTTTTTTATTATGGTAGCACTGCCTCTGTGCAGCGAAATTAGAATTAGAGATATCTTGCAGAATTTATCTGCATGCAGAATTTACATGTAATTGCTCTCATATAACAATACATGTTCTAATTTCGCTGCATGCAGAATTCTGCGCATGTATTTGGACCATTAATTCTAGATCTAGTTCTAAGTGTCTGCAACATATAGTTTTATTTGATGTTTCCTTAAATTTATTTGTATAAATACATATAAATTTCGTTTTAAAATTATTTCCTGCCGATACTCACTATTAATCTAAGGTGGCAAGATGTCCTGCTTTTGGCTTTTGATTTTTAACCATTTTTTTTCACGTCACGCAGTGTTTTATAAAGGCCCGATTTTTGTAAAGAATGCACGATAAATGGGGACCGGCGACAGAACGGGAGGGAATATATGGATTTAGTAAAACTTATTAGAAGAAAAATGGTTGGGGACATTTCATAATTTTGAAGAAACCGCATGTTCCGTGCAAAAATGCACTAAAAAGAAATAATAATACACTGTGGAATACGCACTGTCCTTACCAGGAACTAATGCCGCCATCAGACGCGTTTTTATGTAAATTTTTTGTGTAACTAAAATGTGAACATCCGAAAAATCACAATTAAGTTAAGACATGAGTGAAATGTAATTTACCATTTCATGAGTGAAATGTAATTTACCAAATTCTTGTAAAGAGTTTCATGAGCTAATAAACAACGTCAGCAATTTACTAACAAAAATCATTTACGATGTTTGCCGTTAGCTCTTGTCGTAGTATGTTGAATAACAGTTTTTGAAAACTCTTATTTCTATACGCTTTTAAACAAATTTTAAATTTTCACTCAGACGTTTTGGTCAAATTAGGACATCGTCGGGAGTTTTTACATTTATTACTACATTATAATTTATTTTATGCAAAAAACTGTACAAATTTGGGTAAAATTTTAATATTGATAGTTTTAATTTTCTTTTTAAAGTTATTTAAAAGCATAGAAAAGAAAATTTAAAAAAATGTTTTAAAAAATCACTCAAATGAGAAATATGCTATAGAATAATACATATTGTTACGGTTTAACATAATCGCAATGAAAAACAAAACAAAATTGTATTTAACCTCAATTGCCCCTATACAATATTTCAAGTAAAATCAACGTCACATCGTTTCCAAGAAAAAGGGACAAAGCAAAAACGTTAAATTAAATTTTTCGAGTTTTCTTTGTATATACATTTTGGATTTATCAAGAACATTTGAGAAATTAAGCAGAATTATTAATAAGGAATTCCTTTTTGCGAAATGAAAATCAGTTTTGAAATAGATTGCGATAGTGTTAATATAAATTAGTTTACGATAGTATTAACAGTTTAGGTGGAATGCCGTGTAAGTATAAGTAAAATTAGATTTTGTAAATAAAGTTTTAAGCGTTATTTAATATGTATCATTTTTTAACGCTGTAAACCAACCTTTTTAGCTTCTGAAGCTATTGGAAAAATATTCTAGATAATGGTATTCAATAATTGTGGTATTGAACAATAATGGTATTGAATTATTAACAAAACCTGGTGTTTTTGCTTACTAATCGGTGATCCAATCCAGAAAATGATTTGGGAATTACGTTTATCGAGCTGTTCGAGCTGTGAGTTAGGCCATTTCGAAGTGAGGTTAAAAAACGTTACAATTATCAATGTTGGTAAAGTTCATACTCCAGAATATAAGTATTAAGGGTGAAATTAAAAATATTTGTGTTTTAGGAACATTTTTAAAGTGTTTGCTTTGATAATAGGGTATCCAAAAGTTTTATGGAAATTAAAACTGACGTTCACTTTAAAATCAAATTGCTATAAATCAGCTAGCCAAATATCAACGGGTTTTTTTATTTCAAAGGTATCTTCCAATGAAAAGGAAGATACCTTCGTTACTCTAAAAAATATTAAAATTTAAATCGGTTATATAGATATTAATAATTATTAAAGCTATGTATATCAGGTAAAAAATATTGCGACGCTGATGCATGGACAGACTTCACCACAGCTCTGGAAATATAGTGTTTTGGATATTTAGTGAGCTATTATCCATCAAATACTTTAATTTAAAGCTAACCAATGTTATAAATTTCGCGTAGTTCTAATTATACAAATATTAAAGAAATCAGTAGTATCCCAACAAACATAAATTCTGTAGTATGAGAAAAAGCAAACCAAAATTTTTGCCGGAAGTGAAAAACCAGAATTTGGTATGCAGAACTGTTGTGAATCGTACTAAATGTTTATGTACCAAGTTTCATCCAATTCGATTATCAGGTACAGATGTTATTGAGCTTTAAAAAAAAGGTGGTCCGGGACCCCCCCCCCCCCCCAATTTGTTCACTATCGCTCAAAAACTAGTCAGTTTCTTGCCATACATATTTGCATCTTTTTGCAAAGTGTCATCAAAATTCAGTCACGAACGCATGTTGTATGCTCCCAACAAACTTTGAAAAAATGGTGATAAATTAAATAGGTGTTCGGAAGCACTTATCAGCACTTATCCCAATGTTGTCCACAAACTAATCAGTTCTTTGTCATTTAAGTTTCCATCATTTTTAAAGTGTTGTTAAAATTGATTAATGAATGAAGTCTATATGCTATGCTCCCAACAAACCTTAAAAACAAAGTGTGAAAAGTCAGCAGTTGTATATCAGACCCCCTGCCACTTTGATCAATGTGTCTCAAAAGATTATAGTAGTGTGCATAAAGACACTGAAAAAACTTCAAAAAATTACAAAAAAATTATTTTACCGGAAGTGAAAAACCGAAAGTTGGAATGCAGAACTGTTGTGAACCGAACTAAATGTTTATGTACCAAGTTTCATCCAATTCGATTATCAGGTACAGATGTTATTGAGCTTTAAAAAAACAGTGCTAGGGAGACCCACCACCATTTTGTTCAATATCGAACAATCGTTCAATAAAGAACAATCAGTTCCTTGCCATACATATTTGCATCTTTTCCAAAGTGTCATCAAAATTCCTTTATAAACGAATGCTGTATGCTCCCAACAAACATTAAAAACATGGTCGGCAAAACCACCTGTTGTATAGTAGTCACCCAACACTTTATCCAATGTACTCCAAAAGCTGATGAAATCTTGCTCATGTTACTTGAAAGCTTTTACCAACGTTTCACGAAAATCGATCGATAATTGTAGGCTACAGTATAGTATACTGCTACAGTATAAACACATGAAAAAAACACTTTTTAACCGGAAGTGACAAACCGGAAGTTGGTATGCGGAAACTGTACTAAACCCTTATATACCAAGTTTCCATAAGATCATAAGCCGGGATTATAAGTTATTGAAGATATAAACTTAGGGGTGTTCGGGCGACCCCCGACATTCTGTCCAAATTTGAAATATATCCAGACCTTTCATTTTCAAGTGAACCTGGATCATTTGCCAAAGTTTCATCAAGATCCTATGCAGGAATGCAACCCATGATTTAAAACACACAGACGTACACCAAAATTTTTAATTGGCTATTTAGATAGAGGATGGTCCAAAACAAAATAAAAAACAATATTTGGGGTATTTAAGATTTTTTTTGCTTGATACCTTTAAATCCTTTATTTAAAATCAAAAAATACGAAAATTTGAGTAGTTTGCACCAAATTATTCAAGTTTTCCCAAACAAAAAATCAAAGCTTAAAATTTGTTAAAAATCTTTTTATTAAAAATGATATAGAAAAAGAAAAAATAATGAAAAAGAAAAAGAATAAATTCTGCAACATAATTGATTTAAATATGTGAGTTGTTATTTTTTTTTTTTTAATAAAAAGTGTTAGAGTTTACAATATGTGTCACAACAACATATAAGTACCTTTTAAGACCTAGGTCCAGACCTAGGTGCCACAGCAACTGGCGTTCTAAGATGTTGATGAACGCTTTTTTAACCTCTGCAGATTGAAACAACCTGAGACTAAGGATTCCGGCAAACTATTCCATTTGTATGCCATTCGGACAAAGAAATCTTTCTGCGATCTGCCAGTATGACCGCAGGATCTCGACCGTTTGACTGGTTGCGGTAGCCGATTGCCGAGTGGAAGGGGGTAAGAATAAGTTTGAGGCGTGATGCCGCTGATTTCATCTGAGCACTGCTGATGACGATATTTGTAAAAAACAACGAGGTCAGCAACAGTGCGATGATGTTATAGGGAATCAAGTTTTGATGTCAAAGCTCGATCACCCACAATTCGATAACCAGCTTTTGAACAGAAGTAGCACCCCAAACTTGACAACAGTACTCTATACAGGGACGAATATAGGACTTATAAACATGGAGCAATTGGTATGGAGTAAAAAATTTTTTGCATCTATTTAGGAGGCCGAGTTTCTTAGACGCGCTTTTCGCCATCGCCATTATGAGATCGTTCCAGAGTAGGTCATTTGAAACTGTGATACCCAATAATTGAATGTTTTTACATCCACCTATTGGTTCATCACACATACTGAATAAAATATCTTTGGTGAACTCAGTCTTTATCTAGAAACAATCAACAGCTGTGTTTTGGTAGAGTTGAAATTGACCAGGTTATGGTCAACCCAATCGGCGACTTTTTTTAGGTCTCTTACTATCCAGATATTTTTAGGTCTTTTACTATACAGATTTTCGAACTAAAACTGTGAGTTATTTTGAGTTTTCCTTATTTTAACGAACTTCTCTATTAGATATAAGTATTTGTCGTTATGGCCCTGAAATCGAAATCTCAAACAACAGAAATCATTTGTTAGCTCTATTTTATAATAAGAAAAACAAATTAAATATTAAAATTAATACTCATGATATTTTTGACAAAAATGTTTTTAAAAAACTTTTTTAAACTCAACATACGGTCAAAATTTTTTAAATAATATTCTTTTTAAAATATTGCTATACTGCAATATTTAAAAGCAATTTATTTTGAACAAAAAATATTCGAAGAAAATAAGTTTTGCAACAAAAAACCAATATAGTTATGATGAAAAGCAGAGCTTACTATTTTGAATTGAAATTTTAGGAAATTTTCTTTAAAACATTAAAACTTAAAATGAATTTTTTATTCGCCTATATACTAAAGTGTGACTTTAGCACTGTGATTTGCGGCCTTAAAGTGTCACTTTTTAACTATTTATTTTGTTGTCAAAGCTACGTCCAAAAAAGTAGAAAGCATTTGTATTTGTTTAAATTCTATAAAAAATAGACTTTTTTATATACCCTACCTTATATATCCTACCTCAATCGGTAAAACACTCTTACTGCCCTTAATACTTAAATAACTATTACGATGCGGTACAAAAAGAAAAGAAAAATACATAAACGTAGTTGAAATAAGGAAAATTCAAACTAGCTTGCAGTTTTAGTTCGAAAATTTGTATAACAACTCAAATACAAATCAATTATGTTGCAGAATTTAAATTATTCTTAGTAAAAAATTTGTTTTTCTAAATTTTGTGTTTTGACTTTTTTTTTGGGATAACTTGAATTGAATATTGGTGCAACCTGCACCAATATTCGTGTTTTTGACTAAAAAGTAAGGTAGTTATATTTACTATACGTTTAAAAATTTAAAAGCATTGTTTGTTCAATTTATGGTGTTGAATTTTTCGTTTTTCTCAAGTTTTTTAGAGAAAGTTACTTCCAAAATCCTTGATGGATTTTTACAAAAAATAGCTCAAAATATTCTAGCACATTTACTATGCTCTTGTTTCATTAATACATTGAATGGTTTGTTTTGTAAAATAAGAGATCCAAAAACCGGAATAACATATTTTTTCATCTAAAGCAGGCTACAGACCTTCAATCAATTTGTCAATCAATTCGAAAACGAAAATAAACGAAATAAAATTTAGTGTAAAACTCCCCTAAATTTTATTTCGTTTATTTTCGTTTTCAATTGATTGACAAATTGATTGAAGGTCTGTAGCCTGCTTAAACAATTTGTTTTTTCGCGAATATCTCAAAAACAAAAGCTAACCTGAAAAATGAATATGATATTTGTGTTCAGCTGGTCAAAATTCATTAAAAAGTTGGGTTTTATTCAGGGAGACAAAAAAAGTTCTAAATTTGTAAATCAGTGTAATTTACGTGCTGCCATTTCAGCGACATTACTTTTAAGCATTCTGCAGTTTGTCTCATCAAAAAGTTTATTTCTATTATTTACTTATTTTAATTCCATAATTTTATTAATGCTAAAAAATTCAATTACACTTTTATTTTGTATAAAATCGAAAGTTTAATGTAATTGTGGTTTTTTTTCTTTTTTGCAACATAAACTTGAAATAATTTTTTTTTCTACAGAATCCAAATTAAAAAGTCAAAACAATAGATTTTTCTTAAAAGCTCAAGTGCATCCAAATCATCATTTTTGTTTGTTGTTGTTGCAAAAGTCATTGTATTGTACGCAGTATGAATATTTAGAATATTTTGGTAAATAGAAAGGAATTGAATACAATTACAATTTGACTTTTATGGATGAAATAGTTTTGATGGATTCGTAATAAAGCTAATAGTAATTGATATTTAATAGACGTTAAGTAAAGATAAATACTTGGTTGAAGAATTATTTAATTAAATAATTTGACAGTTGATTTGATGATTGGAAAAGTCAAAATGTACTTGTCGGTTCATTGTGAATAAAACTACAAAACAAATTAATGAATAAACAGTTTTTAAAGCTGAATAATCGACCGTAGGTCAATTCTTAAATTTATCAAAGTTCATCAGATAATTTAGGTAAATAATCCAAAAGGTCAAACAAGTTATTATGTAAATAAAGTTAATCATGTTATGGTTTGGTGTAAATATTTGTAATTGTCTTTTATTTTGTAAATCTTTTTGGAATATATCAATTATTTCATAACATGTACATCAAATTTTCCTAATACGGTAAGATTAACCGATGGTTAATCGAATTTTTAACATGATAATTAATGAATGACATGTTTCCATTTAAACATGAAATAAACTTCTTCAACGATTAAATAATTTCAAAACGTGGGCTACCCTTTTTGTAATTGAATTAGATAACCTTTTAGTCAAATACATTTGAAATATGTTGAAAATTATAACCACGATTTATATCAAACTTAACAATTTTCAGTTTGATTTAATTTTTATTTAATTTTCTTTATTTTACCGAAAACAATAGAACCTACTTTTTGGTTAAAGTAAAAAAAACGCATTGAGGATGTCTGACCTGAATATTTGCTTAGCTGGAAATTCAATAAAAATTTGTTAAAATAAATTACAGATATTTTTATATGTGGATGCAATAGTTTAGAAAAAAATAAAAAAAATCAAATTAAAAATACTCAAATAATTAATTGCATTAATTATTTTGAAACATTGTTTTAATATTTATTAAAGTTTGTTTTTACTTTCCATTGATGCAAAATAAAAAAAAAATTATTAAAGATTTGAGAAATTGATAGATTTAACTATTGTTAAGGACATACAACTTGTTAAAGATATATTGTTTGATTTCTATTTACAAATAAATAGAAGAGCATAAACTTTGTCGATTTTGTGTAAATTGTATTAAATATTACAGATCATACATAGTTGATGTCAAAATTATGAAAGGTTGATATGGTCGACATATGCGTCAAATTGATTAGCAAACTTGTTTTATTTGTATGTGAAACATGTAAAGACTATTGTCAAACGTTTATTTGACCGTATCTTCTACCTTGCAAAAACTGAGTAATGCAAAATTATAAATTCATAGTTATTAAAATTAATTTCACTTTTATATGACACACTAGATCAAAAGGCTTTTTAACCCTTCTCTTTTTTTAACCTTTGCTTCAAAAAACAAAAATATAGTTTTTTGACACCTCGTTTTTCGTAAAAATTAGCTATACGGAAAACTGTGAGCATTTTGTTGAATAGCTCTGTCAATCAAAATTGGGACAAAGGGTAGGAGGACATCTTTGCAATTGCATTGGTGTTGCACCCCTTTTTACTCCCACCCTCTTAATAAATATAATTATGAATTCATATTTGAGTTATTGTCAGGTGACAAAAACAAATAATTTGACCTTATTGCAATAAAAACTAGAAAATAATTTAAAGTTTCAAACTTAAAGGACAGTATGCTGCTGAAAATATATTATTTTCCTCATACAAAACCTATGTAAAAAATATCAAAATAAGAGGAAACGAAACAATTTTCGGATTGTATTTCGTAAGTAGTATGCAGTTCAAAATAAGAAAAAGTGAAAAACGAACCTGTCAATAGCGCCGTTAACTACCCCTGGAGACTTCTTATTTTCAAGTTACCCAGCGAAATAAATCATTTATTTCGTACGGAAAATGAAAATAAATTGAATGTTTGACAATTTGACATTGTTTTGATTTGTTTATAGTGTTGTTTTTTTATGTATGTATTACAAATGTTCTCCATTTACGTAGAGTTTTTAGGGTTCCCTCTTTTATTCGGAACACTATTGGTGAGGTTACTATGTGTTTTGTATTAAAATCGATTATTTTATAAACTATAAATCCTATGAACCTGAAATTTAAGATGCGTATAAAACTAACCTGTACCCTAAAGATGACGGATACAAATATAAATAAAGTTGTTTGTGTTTGTTTTGGGGCTGCAATGTAAGGCTTTTAAGAAAATATTTTTTTACCGAGTCAAGTAGGGTAAAATTAAAAATCGTAGCTACCGTAGATAAAAAGACACCTTAAGGTTTAATTCAATGGTTTTTGTATCTCAGATGTATGCGTTGATATACTTTTGTTTCGCTTATTTCACCGAAGTGGGTAAACATGCCCAGATAAAGAAGGTCCTCAGCTGGGAGTATTGGATGTTGATAAACTGGATTTAAATCAAGTTATTTTCCAGTAAGATACAAAGGTTGCTAAATCTAGAGCATTTTGCTGGGAATTCTGTATTCACAATTCTGTATTCTGTATATCACAGTTTGATTTTCAATGATGTTCCAAACAATTAAACAGTTGTAATAGATGTGATCGACAAAGCTGTGTAATAGCAGGATTATTCCTAAACACTGGACGAAAGCACAATAACTTCTCTATGCTGCACTTTTCTATAAACATATGAGAAAAAAACGCGACATGCAAATTTGATGATCGTCATCGATATCATATGCCGAATTTCAATTTCTGATCCTTTACAGGTAGGTGATCAACTTACTTGGAAAGTATAATGGACCTGCTAGGGATGTCACTAATGGGGATCAATCGAAGAACTGCGTGCTTTACGAGGTTTTGTTAAAGCGAGCTTCAACCATGTGTGTCGGAGAAGCAATGTTCTCCATTACAGTAAAAACAATCAGATATTCACGCAAATAAGACTGTGGTAAACGGAATTAAATAAGCGAAAACAAAGAGAACTCTGACGACCCCAATGGCCGAAGAAACCGTGATCACCACACACACCAATATAGATACGACTATTACATTTAGAAAATTAAATTAAATTTTTCACTCACCCCATGGTGATCACCATGTTTTCACTCACCTCATGATTCAACTCCTTATGCCCATGATGATTCAACCGAGCATATTAAATAACGACTTGATCTTATTATCACCTAAACTAACAAAAAAAAATGTTGCGCTTCTGGTCCGGGCGATTGCTGCATAAAAATAATCCAAACAAATAGTAATACAAGTGATAAACGTAATAGTAATAATAAGTAGTAAGTGATAAAAATAGTAATAAAGTGAATAAAATAGTAATCAAGTAATAAATTTATTACAAAACTAACACGCAACATCAATACGTTGCTGGAAAACTATAACTGATCATCATATATTAATATAATTTTGTATATAAAAATTGAAATTTTTTTGTTCAGTTTTATTAAGCTTTTTAGTTTAAAACGTTTAGAAATGACAGGTTCAACAAACGTGCTTTTTAAATTTGAGACTAATCCATAATGAGAAGTAGCTGAAAATTGATGACAAAATTCAACCCAACACAACTGTCAAATCTCAAGTTAAATAAAAGTGTGTAAAAGAATATAAACTTTTCAAAATTCGAAAAATATTCCAAAAATTATAATAAAATCAAAAATTAAAACTTTTTTCAAAATTCCAAAATATTTCAAAACTTATAATATGTACAATCAAATTTAAACTTTTCCAAAATTCATAAAATTATTGCAAAAATTATAAAAAAATCAAAATACAAACTTTTTTCAAAATTCCAAAAATATTTCAAAAATTATAATAAATCAAAAATTTCCATGTCCAATTTAATGTTTAATTACATTTCATGTCATACAAATAATTAAGTTTATTTTTTTCACAAACATTTAGCAAATAAATAAATGAAAATCATTTTTTTGACACACTTGACAATAATTTTTTGACGAAAATATATTGCAATAATCTAGTTTTTATTCGCCTACATATGAAAGTGTTACTTTATTACTGTGATTTGCGGCCTTACAGTGTCAGTTTTTAGCCATATATTTTGTTGTCATAGTTACGTCCAAAAAAGCAAAAAGCATTTGTATTTGTTTAAATTGTAGAAAAAATAGAATTTTTTATCAAAGCAACCCTTAAATTCAAAATTTCATTATCCAATTAAAACAGTTGTTATCATTTGTTATCATAGCTATACCATAATTTGGAAAAAATAACAAATATTTTGTCAAAGGTTACTTGTTTCACATATTTTTATTTCAAAATTTATGAAAATTTATAATTTTAAATAGAATAAACTATTTTTTTTAATATTTTGCTTGCGGCGAATAAAAAATAGTATATGATGCACGGACGTAAGCTATTTTGGACTTAATGTGGGTGCAAATCTCGGCTAGCGCCTCGATTTGCAAACTCTTTACGTCCTAGCATCATAATGTACTATTTTAGTCTCACATACCAATCCCGACTATCCAATTATCATTCAAGAATACTACTCCTTATCACTTAAAATTACAGTTTTTAAGCAAAAAATTTGCAAACTTCCTAGTTTTGACACACTTGACGATTTTTTTGACACATTTTCGATCTTTTGTTTTACTATTCCTAAATTTTAAATTTTTCTATATTTTATGGTTTAAATAGATAATTTTAGCAAACTCGACAATTTAGTACAAATTATTTTTGAATCTACAATAATAATATTACACAAGTGAAAAGTTTTGCATCTTAAAGCTACAACTATAAATTATAATATCCAATACATTTAAGAGTATCCTACAAACCAATTTGATTTGATTTCAATAAATATATTAAATCAGCTTTCCTTACAACAATAATGAACGCGTTGCGTGTTAGCAAGAATCTGCACAATTAATATAGTTTTTCTAACTTTGTGTTTT